>BMAV01026528.1:23718-51682 GCA_019973955.1 Trichonephila inaurata madagascariensis | reverse complement strand
TACAGAAACAATTCAAGTTTTGTTTACATACTTAACAAGTGTTATATGTGTGAAAACTTGATTAAGCGCGAGGTGTAACACAAAAAAAAAAACTGATCTAATAAATCATTGTATGTATAGGATCAGTTCTCCAAGATATTATCACCTTCAAAGTAGTTCCTTTCAGTATTCACACACTTATGCATTCGGTGCTGCCATTGCTGGTAACAGCTTTGGAACGAGGGTTTTAGAAGGCCCCTCAAGAGATTTTCCGTTTTTGCCTGAACCTCTCCAACTGAGGTAAAATGGGTTCCCTTTAATAAAGATTTAACTGTAGAAAATCAAAAAAAGTCGTATGGAAACAAATTAGGTGAATAAGAAGGATGCTCAATCACAGTAATGTTTTTGCTGGCCAGGAACTGCTTATTGAATAGGGCCGTGTGAGCGGGTGTATTGTATTGGTGCAACAGCCAGCTTTCACTCCCCAATTCTGGTCTTTCTTTCCTAATTTTTTCACAAAGTACTGCAAAATAGATGTGTTGATTAATAGTGTAATCACTGATGTGAATGGGAACCCACTCAAATCACGAATTTTGGCTATGTTTTGGTCCGACTTTGGCGCCCAGCAGGTTACTCATCTTCCTCAATGACCTTTCTCTTGAAAACCTCTTATACCATTCAAACACATGTGCACTACTGAAAGTTTCATCTCCATAAACCTCGGTTAATGTTTTAAATGTTTTCGTGGCTTTTTCACGAGAAACTTGATGCTGACTCGACATTTTATTGGCAGAATGTAGTTGCACGAGTTCACTCACTGACTCAGTTCTCCCTACTAGAGGGATCGATTAAGGCGAAACTGGCTACATGGATAGAGGAGGTGCGTGGGATGATGTCCCCCAAACAATTGTTGCCAACTTCACTTTTTTTTCAAGCTACACTCTTAGTCTCTTTTTTTGTGTGTCCTTGTATGAATATTTATACATAAAGTATATTAAAGTACATTTTTAAATTAATGCACACACATTGCTATTATCAGTAGCGCACACAGGAATTTTTCAAGGGGAGGGAGGGAGGGGGTCAGGGGTTGAAAGTTCACCATTCTTGTATCATGCTATTTTTGATTTTGTCGATTTTTAGGAACAAAACACAGTAAAAAACTAATTATTGAATAAATAATTAGCATTAATTAATAAAATTAATCATTAATAACAAATATTTAATTAAATTTTACGTATTATATACTTAGAATTATAATCAATCGGAAAAAAATCAAGAACTTTGGGAGGGTCCGGCCCCCTCGCCCCCCCCCTTGTGTGCGCCACTGGCTATAATTATTTCTAATTCTTTTTTCTTTTTTGTAGGTTACCGTTAAAATATCTAATTTTGCACGGAAACTAATGTTTTCTAGCAAAAATTTATCCTGTTATTAAAATAGTAATCCTACAAGTTATTGATTAAAATATTTATCTAAATTTAGAAGTATATTTGTCCCACACAGTTATACGAAAAATAACTTTTCAGTGTGCTTCATGAAAACATAATTATTTCGCTGATTTAATATTGCTTAAATATACTTCATAAAATGTCAAAAATAATTTCTGAAATAGAAGATATTTTCAACAACATTAATAAATTGCTGTAACCAAATAGTTTGACTCAAAAACGTTAAAAAATAAAATAATGAAAATTACGAATAAATTCTTTGAAAGTCTCGAGACATAATAATGACGTCCTCATAACTGCCATTAAATTTTGACTAACATTACCTCATTTTCATTTATTTCTTAAGAATTTCTTATTATAAATACATTGAAGTACATAGTTTTTATTAGTTCAAAAAATACAGAATTTTTATCTGTGTCCAATAAGAGTTTTAAGAGAATATCATTATCAGAGTTGGATTCAAATATTCTTTCATAGGTGGGGCATTAAAATTCGAAATTTATTTAAAGTAACACTAAACAAACTACATAAAACTAAATGTTGAATTCTATTTTTAGATCCGCCTTCTTCCTTTTATAGTTCCTCCTCTTCCTTATCCTTGACTAAACTATTATTAAATTTTATTTCCAAGTAAGCTTAAAAATTATTCGAAAATGTTGTAGGTAGAAATCTGAGATGTTAAACTCTTTTGCAAATATGCTAAAAATTCTTAATAACATAATTATTGGAGTAACAAGACCTGCTTTTTAATGAAGTTTATCAAAGCAGCCAAAAATAGTTTTTCCATAAATAGTGTCTTATTCGGTCTCGTTTTAATTGTTACTTTTTTTTTTCGGCGAATCAAATTTTTATCCCAATTTAGAAAATGACACACCATACTTTAAAAAAAGCAACTATTTTCAAGAGGAAAATATTGCATGAATTCTTATACATTGAGAGCTTCTGAAAAAGTTTTTTTTAGAACATGAATAAGTGTTTGTTAAGGTCACCCTTTTAGCAATATAAACACTGTTGGTGACAGATTTCAGAAATTTGAAGCATCGTCAAGTGACGAGAACGTCACCTCAGCTGGCACCGCTTTCTCCGAGCTTCCACTCACCTCCATGAAAGGACTTTGAGCCTCGAAAGATTTTACGTGCATCAGCTCCTCAGATCTTCAGTGGTACTGGACTCGATTGCATGACATGCTATCCACAAGTCCGTGACCATGTCTACTAGGCTGCTGAGGCTTTTCTTTTCAGAATGTAGCAACGTAGTACGCTTTATGTTTGTTATTTATTGAAAAGTAAAAAAAGGAAAAGCAATTTTTTGGAAAATGGTATATTGAAATTGTCGAGAAAGATGTCGAAAAATGAATGTAAATTCCACATCGCTTTAAGAAAAATAACTGCGCAGTTTAGAAAAAATATGAGAATGTATTGTCTCTTATGTAGATTACAAAAAGTTTAATAAATATTTATATCTTTTTTATAATGTAATAATAGGCCTATAAAATCAATAATTTTTAAAAATCTGTTTGTTTTTTTTTGAAAGAAAGAAACATTATGTTTATCAGAGATTTTGAAGAAGCACATAAATACATAATATTTTTCATATTTAGTATTTAAGTAGAATTTTTCGTAGAATATGCATACAAAGTTGTTTTAAGACTATTATTACAAAAAAATTATTTATTGCAATTTTTTTGGCAAAAACATTTTTCTTTTATGAAAAATACTTCTATAATAATATTATTTTGACTGTGTCTAATTAGGACTTCTATACAAAGTTTGAATTAAAATTTTTGTAATATATATTAAAAAATGAAATTCATTCATATTTTATCATATCAGGGAAGAGATATTTCAACAAAAAACACCCGTTATTTTCTTACAACTGATCGTAATTATGAAAATAATAATAATAAAATATTTTTAAAAATCAATTCATCCTCTGTATAAAGATCCTAACTATATGTAAGCAAAACATTACTTTTTTAGAAGCTCTTTTGGCAAAATTAGAATATTTTAAAAATATGTCATTCTTTATGTTTTGCCAAAAATAAACTTCCAGATAATTTAAATTATTAAATAATCACATAATTTTTTCTAGTAATAATATTCTTAAAACTCTCTTATATATGTATTCTAATTCAACTGACATTAAATATCAAATTATTATTCTTTTATACGTTTTTTAAAATCATGGTTTCCAACGTAGCCAGGAATCTTAAGGGGAAATACTGCGGAGTTTTGCTAAAATTATGATAATTAAAAACATTATTTATTTTATGTATTATCTTTTACATAAATTAGCTAAAGTTTATTAAATATTTATGTATATATTTATTTCAACTATAGAAACTTACAAATTAAGCAATTTTTAACGCTTGAGCGGTAGTGCGAGCACAGAGGCCCCCCCCCCCCCAGGCTCCCAAAATTTTTAATTCTTGGAAAATTGTTTATTTGTTACAAATGTGTGTGTGTGTGTGGCCTTGTCAGTATCCTCATATATAACAGTCTTCATGAAGGCTAAAATGTATTTGTCACAAATCTCCTTTTTTGGGGGGAATGGCAAACGTTTTCTTGCTACCTCAAGGTACTTTGGGTGACTGAGTTCTCAGCGCGTCCACTTTTGTTCCAAAATATTTTCTATGGAAAGGGTACGTTTTCCCCCTGTGAACTCCTTAGTGACTTTGATTGTTATGTTGTACAATTCATCATGGCTTATAAATTTTAATGAACACAATATAAAATGTAAATGAACAGAATATATAAAATAAATGGGCATCGGTGCGATCTCTATTGTATGAAGTTGAAATTGATCAAGCAATTGTAGAATCTGATGAAATAACGGAATTCATCCTGATAGCGAAAGTAAATTTGAGAAAAGTGATGAACATGGAATGTTTGAGTTGTAAAGGAAAGTTTTCAAATGCTACCTAAAAAAATCGATCAAGAAAGATATGAAGCCACAGGTGTACACAAACACTGCGCAATGTCAAAAAGGCACAAGCGAGAAAAAGTTCTACATGCTTATTTATCGGTCACCAAAGGACAATAAAACTACAATAACTTGAACAAAATATGTCAGATTTGCCTGCATATGTTATTCCTTTAATGTTAACAAAAAGTGCCTATGATTTTTTTGTTCTTTATTAAAGTCGCACACATTTGGAACATTTTAGTTCAGTTTTATTGGATTTTTTCTAAAATTATGAAAGACAAATTGAAAAGTCCTTAAAAGTAGGTAAGTATAATACTTCCTCTAAATTAATTTATTCATTGGAATTACGATTTTTATGGTGTATAATAAAAATAATTATGAAAAAAGGATTGAGGTGACTCCTTCACCCCGCGTGAGTATTAACGTTAGCATCAAGTGCGCGCCTGATCTGATTTATTTTCTAATTTCAAGGAAACTGATTAATTTTTTTTATAAAGTGTATCTTTAAAAAAAAGAAGAAAAAGAAAAGGGGGAGGGTCGAGGGTGTAACAACAACCAGAACATCTTAAGGCACCTCTTGAATACCACAAATCGATCCTTTCCCAAAATTAAAAACGAAAACTCTCCATGTACTTTAAGTGTTAGCGAAATGGCTCACGGGGCTCAAGAACTCTCAACGATCCCCAATCGTATATTCCCACCACGCTCCCTCTTAACTCAACCGTGCACATCTCTCAACCAACAAACATTAGAACAGGTAAGGAGGTACGTTTTCTCAAACAGCCCTTCTCTCCCGCAAAAGCAAAACGCTTCCAAGGGTAAGAGGGGTTGCCCCGGATCAATTCAGCCCCGGCACGTAAGGGGGAGGCAGGGAGGTTCACGGGGTGTTGACTCAGGTCTTAGATTCCCAAATCCCTCTTTAATTAAAGAATTCTCGCCGCCCTTGTATGTGTCTGTCCCAGTGGGTGCTCCTTTGCAGGGGCTTTCTGAGTCGGGGGACGCCCCGGCTCAAAAGACGTAGCGAGTGCTGGGGTTGAGGAGATTGTAACGTCGCAGGGCTGGAAAAGGGAGGTGAGTGAATTGATTTTGACAAGTGTCGTGTCTTGTTTGGTTGTCGCATAAATTCGATGTTTTCTTTTACAGTTAATATTGTTGGGAATCTGATGTAAATATCTGTGTATGTTATTTATTTTAATTCATTTAATTGGTGTATAAATTGGCTAATATTTATTGCATATTATATAATTAAAGCGAAAAAAAAGTTCAGATTTAAATAAAAAGGCGTGAATATATTAAGAAGGTTATATAGAGAAAAAAATAATTCTTTATTGAAACTTACCTATGCGAAAATGAGGCTTTAAGACAGTGGTTCCCAAGCTTTCATGGACCCCTTTTTATAGTCAAATCTTGCCCATGGACCCCTTTTTATAGTCAAAACTTGTCCACGGACCCTTTTTTAAAGTCAAAAGTTTCCCAAGCCCCCCAAGTGAAAAAGCTACATAAATGCATAGTATAAAAATTACAAATTTAAAAAAAAAATTGTTGAGGAATTATTTATTGAAATTATACCCCTTTTGTTTCAAATAAAATTTTAAAAACAATTATTGACTTGGATGATCTTGATGAGATGTTATGAGTGTATTTATGTCCGTCTCAATGTCAGTGAGTAGCAACCGCAAATCCCCACGAGCACTAGTTTTTAGTCGGTTTCTATTTTTGTGTGATGAGGTTTTTTCGACACTGAATCCATGTCTTACTAAATTGGAAGACGAGAAAGTAGTCAGCAACTTTTGTCCAGTAACTCATAATGCAGGGTATAAAATTGGGATCTGTTTTTGGAACCATAATTTGTGGTATCCTTGTTCAAACATTGATTTAAGTCCCTCATTTGTAGACATTTCAATAAGATGCTAGTGTATTAATATGGATTCATCTCTGTTTAGTATCAGAGTTAGTCCACGCGCAAAAATGTTCAACACCCAGTTAGGAATATCCAAGTGAATTGTTATTTATTTAAATTTCAATAAAAATAAAAATTGATCCACACACACACAACACACAATTTTTTTTAAATTTTATATTAAACCTTGTGCGGACCCTGATATTCTTCAGGGACCCCCAAGCAAATTTTAATTCTCCACGGACTTCCTAAATAATATCGGGGACCCCTGGGGCTCCGTAGGCACCACTTTGGGAATCACTGCCTTAGAGCAAGGGTGGCCAACCCGCGGACGGCCTTGAATAATTTTGTAGCAGGCGAGGTTCATTACAACTTTACAAAATACGACTATTTTGTGCAATAATTTTGTGTGTGTTCTTCAGTGCTTTTTTTTAACAAATAAATCCCATAACTGTTTCTATTTTATGACGTTTTCTTCTGTCACCGCAAACCTTTTTTTTTTCGAAAGTGAAATTTATCAAACAGAAATCTCACTCAAACTTAACGGACTAGAACCTGCAACATCAATTACGATGCGTAAATACACACACTGAGATCGACTCGCAAAAACTAAGTGAAAGAGTTGAGAAACAAATATCTCCCTAATGAAATAAAATAAACATGATTTGATCAATGCATTATAATTATTATATTATCTATGTTTGTATACATGTATAAAACAATAAAACTGAATTGTACTCAGTGACGCAACAGCTCACGAGAGCCAAAACCTACTGTGCCTATCTCAGTTTACGCGACCTTAGGCGCTGGAGTGCAAATGCAGATGTTTCGGTCAAATGGTCAGTCAGAAAACAACTATAACAGAGGGGAGAAATTTTAAGAAAAAAATGCCAATAATTATATATTTCAATAGGTGGTAACACTGAAAATAATGTGAATTTTTCAAAAATCCTAGTTCAGACTCTTTGGAGAAGTCTTTATTTTAAATAAGCAAAATATTATTATTTTAGAAGCATTTTTTATTAAAGGAGAAAACATCCTAAGTTATTCTAAGTTAATTTTTTGCCAAAATATTGTATTTAAATAATTTTTTTTGTCAAAATGTCTTTAAAATAATTTTATTCATGTATTCTAATCTAAGTGACACTAAATATCATGAACATTATCCATGTATGCGCTTTTTTAAAATCAAGTTTCCGAACGCAGTCGGATACCTTAAAATACCTACTTTTCTTTAATAAATATTACTTTGACTTTTATCATAAATAAGCTCAAATACCAAAATTACATTCTCCTCTTAACATAAAAATTAGATTTTTATTTTATTTTCCCCTTCATCTATGTACCAGAGAACATCTTTTCCACATGGGTATGTTTTAAAATTCTGAAAAAAAGGGGGAAAAAAATCGATCCAACCTAATATTAAGCCTTTGAAGTATTTGAATATAAGTACAAAAATAATTATCTTAAAACGAAGGATAATACATCCTATGTTTTCAGCAACCTTAAAACTTTTCCAATATTTATAAAAAAGTTATTTCTAATCCATATCAGAGGCAAATTTTTATATTTTTAAACTACCTTTCGTAAAGATCTCAAAAATATTCCCTATTTAATGGAAAGTATTAATTTTATGGTATAAATCATTGTAACATACTGAATGGAACATATTAATAAACATATGAAAAAAAGATTTAAGGAAAAAAATATGAAAGGCAAGGGGAAAGTTTTAAAGCAAGGGATTATATATACACTGAGACCCCGATTAATGCTGGGTATACGTTCCATCAAAGTAGAGCGTAATATGAAACAGCATTAAACGAGGTTATCTCATCATGTAAATAATGGGGTTATGAGAAGATGGGTAGAAAATTGGTCAAGTATTTTACCATTAAATTTATTAATTATGTGTTTTTATAACAATAAAATAAAAATTTATTTCTTACAAATATAGAAAGAATATAAACGACTATATATATAAAAATAAATACAATTCTAAGTCAGTATGTTTACATTTCCGATCATTCGGTCTCTTCTGTATTTTCAATTTGCTGCCTTTTTATCAAGAAGGTAGATCGGCTTAAGGGCATTTTGCGTTCAATTCCGTCGTCAATCCATATAGAAAGTCGTTTTTCCATTTCCTCTATTGTATTATTTCTAAAACGGGTAATTCTAGTTGAAGAGCTTGCCTTAGTTGCAGTTACCGACGACAGTATTTTTAATTTATTCTTAAGAATGGTCCGTATTGTCAAAGCTGCTAAAAATTCAATGCAGCACCCATTTGAGATTGACGTTACTCGGCATCTAATCTTTTAATCACTTGCATTTTAGTTTCTAGCGAAATGCTTTTTCCTGTTGCTTTATTTTCCTGTTTTTTATTATTACTCATGATAAAAACTGAAAATCATAATATTTGTCACTATAGCAATCGTTATGTTATATAAATTTATACTTAAAAAAACGTCAACAAATGTTTGAAATGATAAAAATACGTTCGTATAATACCGCCGGAAAGAAGAAACACAGATATACTGCTTCGGATATTGGGAAGCCTAAGGCTACGTGCGATTTCGGGGAATCTCACTATTCAAATAAAACAGCGTTAAACCGAAACAGCGTTAAGCGGGGTCTTACTGTATATTAAAGGGCTCTACAGTTAGGATTCGAAGGTAAAGGTTACATAAGTAGCATACACAGAATATCACCCCCCGGCGGCGGGAGATGAATGAGTGTTTATTAACGTCACACTACAAAGCAACACGAGTGCTATTGGTGACGGTAATTTTGAACCATGGTCAATGGCGAGGGCGACACTTGAGCTGCCCCCCTCTCCTAACTTCCTCATTATCTCAATGGGAGGTCCTTTAGCCTCGTCAGAATTAACTTGCATCACCCTCTTAACATTGTGGTGCTAGTCTTGGTCAATGGTGTCTAGTCAATGGTGCTAGGCTTGAACTGATGGCACTTCAACCACGAGTCCATGACCAGGACCACTACGCTACCACGGTCATGGGGTCACGGTTATGGGTTTGGGAGGGTTGCATTCTAAAAAAAGAAAGAAAAAATCGACAAGGGGCGATTTCTATGATGAAAATAAAACCTGTTTTTCTGTGGGGGAGGGTCAAACCCCAAACCTCATTTTTGTATAGCCACTGTGTTGCCTTATTTTTGGAGTTTGCATTTTGTTCCATCATTAACACAATAAAATGGTGGCATAGAAAACGATTATTTCAAGACTAGTCTAAGCTCAGTTCCCCTCTCCTCTTCTTGTTCTGCGCTATGGCCTATTATGAAACTAGGACTCGTAATTATCGTTTGGTCTTAAAATAGCCAGTCATAAAGTTTTCACCACCATCCTTGGACACTCGAGAATCTCATGATTTTATACGGATTATTAATTAAAAGAAAATCCTCTTCCCTTTTTTTTTAATATTCATAATCAAATAAATTCAATTCATAAATTGAAAAAAATATATCTAACGCAGACATGTCGTGAGCTCGTAGAAAGATGACCTAAATAAGCCTAATTTGGAAGCTGGAAAATATCAGTCAATATAAAACAATTAAAATCAAATCACTCAGTTAAAATTAATGCACTTCATACTGTAATGCTATAAGTCACATCCAGTGGTGCACATAAGGGGGTTTCCCATGTCTGGACCCCCCCCCATGATTTTTTTCCCGATTGTTTGTAAACCTATATATATAGTACGTATAAGTTAATTAATTATTTGTTATTAATAATTAATTTTATTAATTAATGCTAATTATTTATTCAATAATTTATTTTTTATTATGTTTCGTTCCCACAACAACCGACAATATCAAAAGAATACATTTGGCGGCGTATTGAACCTTGACAGGAGAATAGTGGACTTTCCACCCGGCCCTCCTCTGCCCCTTGAAAAATTCTTGTGTGCGCCACTGATTATTTCCATTAGTTTTGAATAATAAGAAATATCTCAGCATCCTTTTGCTCAGTCCCCTCCCCTTCCATGTATAACAAGAAACCTTCGTTTTGTCGAATATATTTTATTTTTAAACGTATGAGGATTGGGGCAAAGGTCATGGCAACAATTTTTTTTCTTCTTTAAGATACCAATCTCGTTGGAAAAAGTGACATGTACAGACGAAAGAACAAGGTGTTAACTACATGTGAGGACAATGAATAGCACTGAAATATCGAAACACACTAATTTATTACAATTTATTATAAGGCAATATGGCCTTCACGATGTTAAAGAATGACAACACAGTACACATAAAGTTGACATGACAAACTGGGCCTAAAGACCCTCAATGTAGTCCCCTGCTACTATCATCACATACTGCCAACGATGTGGAAGGCACTGAATGCCATAAGCCTCAGCATTTGCCGCATCATGTGTGAATCGGGTCACCTGTTGGCACACAGCATTAGCAATATCCTCTCGTGTTGCAAATCGCCTACCACGTATTGGTTCCTTAATCTTGGGAATAAGATCAAAGTCACAGGGCGAAATGTCGAGAGAGTACGGGGGATGCTACAATATTTCCGCACACTGACTGGTCGCATCGAACGTTGCTCATCACTGGTTGACACACGTCCTTGCTGAAACTTTTCTACCCACCGTGCTACTGTACGGTATGGTAGGGTATTATTCCCAAGGGCTTCCACTAATTCACTGTAACATTCCATCGCATTTCTTCCTTGGAGAACGGCTATTTTGATGTAAGTGCGTTGCTCGACACGGGTTACTTCAATCTCGCACGACACTCATCAACTGACTGATTTTACAGCCCTCGCTTCGCTTCTACCAGCTATCCCAGAGCCATCTGTTGTTCTACATACACACTACGCCTGCAGAACTTCCACACGACACATATACGTTTGTGATCCGTTCACATATCTACAAGAAAAAAATAATTGCCATGACTTATGCCCCAAACCCCTTATTAATTATTTGAAATACTAAAAAAATTTTGTCTGGATTTATGGATTTAAATTTAGTTTAATAAATACTGTTTCTGTATAGTTAACTCAGTGGTTCATTGACACAGGTCTTGATTTTAACACTTGCTGAGGAGCTTTGTGGCATTGACAACAAATTTTGTTATTCTCAAATGTTGTCCAATGATGAGGACAAAGTTTGAAGAGAACTTAATTTTCCAAACCTCCTTTCAACACAAAACTAGTATTTTCAGAATTCTTTAAATTAAAAGTATAAGATAAATTTTGTTGTTCCACTTGATCCCGTATATTTTTAATATAATGTCGTACTTATGCCCTCATACAAATCTGCCAAGCAATTTATTACGGTTATTTTTAAGGTAGACAATTTATAATTGTTTCTATTTTTAAAAAAATTTGAATTAGATAATATTAAATCTTTTTTACGGTAGCAATTTTTAATAGCTAATCATTAAATATAAAATATTCTTATTTTTTTTTTTTTTCAGTTAAGGTATCCGAATATGTTTGGAGTACTTTTTTAAAAAATAGCTTACTAAAACATTAAAAATTCTTTTTTAGGAATCAGTGCCAATAAATGCTAATATTTAACTAACAATATTTTTAAAAAAATATTTAATTTTACAAAAAGCACTATTATAAATGAAGTTTTAGCAATATTTTTTAAAAACTTCAAAGTAATTAGAGAAAAAAGTAACAAACTTAGATCATTAAAAGTATTGCTAAAACAAATTAGATACACTTATCAAGAAAGTGTACTAAAATTGTAATGTTTTATTAAAATTTAAAAATTTTAGAGCGGATGTGGAGTAAATATTATAAGAAATGTGACATTCTTTATGAGACAGTTATTTAAATAACAGACCATAACTCATAAAATATTCATACAATAAGAAGTACTTTAGTACATTATCTAGAAAATAATGTAAACATCAGGCTCAAAAAGTTTTACAGAAATCCATTCATAACATTTTGACTTATCAGACTCTCAGCATGATAGATTCTGAACAATTTAAAAGGCCCACTTCTGGTAGATCCAAGACCCACTTCCAGTACTTCTAATTTTTTTAAAAATTGATTATAATTTGGCCTCTAGAAAAAAAACAAAGCATGTTTTGCAAAACCAAAAGATAGCTCTATTTTATAAAATAAGAATTTAAAAAATATGTATTTTGACCAGTGGCTCATACAAGAATTTTTCAAAGAGGGCGGGGGTCAGGGGATCTAGGGTCGAAAGTCCACCATTCTCATATTATGCTCTAACACGCCGCCCAACATATTATTTTGATTTTATCGATTTTCGAGAACAAAAAAAACAGTAAAAAATTAATTACGGACTAATTAATTAGCATTCATTGTTAGAAATAACAAATGCTTAATTAAATTTTACGCACTATATACATAGGATTAAAATCAGTCGGAAAAAAAATCAAGGTCTTTGAGGATGCAGACTCGGGGACCTGCCATCCCGAGTGCGCAACTAGTTTTGATTGAATTTGGTCATTTCAGTGTGTTCGTATACCTTAAAATTAACTTCTTCCACTGGCGTAACGGAGAATATTACGCCCCCCTCCGGCAAACTCAGGTTTTGGGCCCCGAGCCCAAATACGTACTTTGTGTCAGTCATGCTTTGGGCCCCAAGAGTCCCTGCCCCCCACTGACTTCTTTATTTGATTTAAATATATAGAAAGTATTATTGATTGATGCAGATAAAAAAATGAAGGTAGACCAGCAATTTATAATCATTATAGGGCCACAGCAGCTGAGTGGTCATGGTCACGAATTGGGACTCAAAAGTGTTTCTGTCATGTGAAGGGCTCGAGTCCTGGGGAGACAGGAGCCATGTAGAGAGGAAGGAAGACACAAGGTAGAATCTGATAAGACTAAAAAATTTGCATCTTGACATGGTGTGGAATTTTGGGGCCATTTCAGGTAACACCCTCGTAATTCTGACCTTTTGGTTCAAAATTATGATGGTTAAAAATAATCCTTCAAAGTTCAACTTTTATAAACCATTCAATCGATCATCCAATGAATCCATCCCAATGGAGCCAGGAAAAAAAGTTTTTATTGTTATATAGGCCTTTTTCATATAATAATATTATACAATATCCACTTTATAATCTGTATTTACTAAGCGCATTTAAGTTAATTAATTAAAATTCAAATTGTGTCTTCACAGATTCTCTCCCCATCCTTTATTTCGCTTTAAAAGAACAAATTTATAGCATTGAATTTCAAATTACACAAAAATCAAAATGCGTGTAAAAAAGCATGTAATTATACTTAACAATGGATGCCTTTAGAAGAGCATTCAACAACAGTGCTACTATAACTGCCAAAACCCTTCGTGAAAAGAGGGTGCTTACGAATCCTCTTACAAAGAAAGCGAAAAAAAAGAGAATCACACCTCCTCCATTGAATTCTCCTGATTACAATTCCATCCAAGGACCAACTTCATTTATTCTTCGCCTATTAGATTGGGCAGTTACAGGACCTCCAGGTGTCAATATCTTTTGATACAGACGATTCCCACGTCCAGATGTGGAATCAACACGTGCGAAAGGGGGCCCGCACATGTTGCCGGCACCTTTCTGGGGGGTAGACACCCCCTTTGGAGTCCGAATACTCTCTCCTGGCCTCTCACAATGGGTTCGCGGTACAAAAGAAGGATTAAAACACCTCCGGTTTCTTT
Organism: Trichonephila inaurata madagascariensis; assembly: GCA_019973955.1. Taxonomy (NCBI): domain Eukaryota; kingdom Metazoa; phylum Arthropoda; class Arachnida; order Araneae; family Nephilidae; genus Trichonephila; species Trichonephila inaurata. Next base: position 37,786 of record BMAV01026528.1, on the reverse strand, counting down.
TTCTGCGTGATTGAATAGGGGAACGGGGAAGACCTACGCTTCTGAGGGGTGATTCACAGAGTTGGGTTTCTGGATTTGGCAATTTCTCGCATTTTCCTCCATTTTTTTTTTCAGCATCCTGCATTACTATTCAAGAATCTTGAAATAACACAAGTATTATCTGGGATTAAAGAGTTCCTTATTCATTTCATTCTGAAAAATATAATGGAATGTTTTGAAAAATTAAAGTACGTTTTCACTTAACTATTATCTTCAATAGTTCATTGAAGGGGCACCTGTTTTAGAGCATTCTTTCGACCATCCAAAGTAGGTTTCTTTCACTCTAAAACGGAAGTATCTATGTGATTATTTATTTTCTTACACTGTATGCAATAGTGCGTAATAGCTTATATTAACCCTTTATAATATCATTTTTTCTGTTAATGTTATGATAAAATATTTCTTGGAATTTAGATTGATTTATGGAAAGAAATTCATTTAGTTCATTACTTAAAATTAATGTGATTTTTAAGACCAATTTTTTTTTTGGTTGGAAGTATATGTCTCACCTTTTACTGGGAACTATTTAAAGGTAGGACATCAAATGTTTTGCATTTCTTTTTTCTGGTTAATAATTTGTAAATACTAAAACATACCGAAGGAATTTAAAATTAGATGCATTTTGTATTAAAAAGTTTCAGAATTGATACATGTTAATAACCATGAAATTTTAGAAAAAAGGGATCAACACATAGGGAGACATTGCAATCTATACAAACTTATCTTGTTCTCATATGCTTTAGTACAGTTCCCGCAACCTTCTTATCGCTGAGGACCGGTCAACGTTTGTGATAATTTTACCTCGGCCCGCTGAGGGTGGGACACGTTGATTATTTATATTTTAGATTGTTTTGATTTAACACAATTTTAATTTAGTTACATTTAAATATGCCTTCAGAATAAAATATAGTTACACCAAAAATGAATAAAAGTGATTTAAAGTGGAATATAAAGTGATTTCCGTGGAAAGTTGCGCAAATCCGAGAGAAATGCACCACTTTAAATAAAATGGCAATAGTTTAATGTTCTTTAGGCGGCCCGGCACCATTTGATCCACGGACCGGTACCGGTCCGTGGACCGGGGGATGTGGATCACTGCTTTAGTAGAGCACAAACGGCAACGTCTGCATGGTTTTTTTTTCAAGTTAGCATGGACAAGGACGTCTTAAGGCATAGGCCAACTGGGCCTGGGCCTAGGCCTCAATAAGCGAATCTTCTCGACTCAGCCTTAATAAGATCATAATTCGAATAATTTCAAAGCTTATATGATATTTCTGGTTGTATTCTCCGAAAAACTGTCAATTTCGGTCAATTTGTCAACTGGCTACAGGTGAGGACTGTCATCCTTGTACAGGCATAGGCCTACCACCATACACTATCCAGTCAAAATGCAACAGTTAGTCGAAAAGGTTTGTGAGATTACAAGCCATGCACATTTATTTGTTTCGGGTTATTGTTTGTATGAGTATTTTTGACAACGTACGATATGTACTGTCTACTTTTAAGGGTCCTAGGTAGGGCCTACATTTGTGTAGGGGCCCAAAGCCTCCTCAAGATGTCTTAAGACGTCCCTGAGCATAGGGCCACCAACACTGGCATAGCTAGTCCTGAGTGGGAGCTGTATCAAAAACTTCTCGGAATTCTTTTTTGGGGGGGACCTTTAATATTTCATGATTATTTGCTTAGAGCCACTGCAGCTTGGGGGGAGCGTATCATTGATACGGCGGTAGTTATGTTCTATGATCACCAACTTTAGTCAGTCGTACGTCTTCTGGAACAGTTTTCTTGCTGCTCGGGAAATTTATAGGTTGTCCTTTGAGCTAACGATTTGAAAATCCAGGTATCAGTTGTGTGCTAGCCAAAGCACTAGCAGCACAAATCATAGGTGGTAAAATAGCTTCTCATGGACATTTAAAAATTAATTAAATTGGTTGCTAAGTATACTTACCGCTGCTTTATATAGGTTAATAATAACAATTTATTACTTGGAACAATATTATTAGCATATTAATCCAAATTGGGTTTTTCAAAGGTAAACTTTAAGATTCTTTGGAAAAATTCTACAACTTATGCATTCACTGTTCGTATTTTATGTAACATTTTAATATTAATCTTCTGTTTTTTGTAAGCAAAATTTCAGAAGCATAATTAATCATAAGATTAACTGATATTATTAACACGTTTATTGTCCAATGTTTTTAAGAATGCTATTTTAAAGTTGTATCCTTATGTGTTAAAGTTGCCGGAACTAAAAAATAAGGGTCTTTAATTAGTCACATACTGATACCGTTGAAATACATTTAGAAACCCATTAGTTACTAAGAATGATTTGCGATCCTATCTCAATTGTAACTACAATCATTTAAAAAGGCCTTAATGCAAGAAAAAACCATACCTCCAATAAAATTGTAAATTTATTCGCATACTTAAAAAAAACCTATCAATAACGAAATTTGATTTGAAAAAAAAAATCAAGCTATATATTTAAACTAATAAGAAAATAGATTTGAAAAATTCGTTTTTTATTTAATGTGTCTTATTAAAAAAAATTAGACTAACGATAAAAAGAAAAGATCAAAAATATATTTCTTTTTTAAAAAAAAAATCTCTCAATTATAGAGTGCGACAAATGACGTTTCCATTACTTGCAAAAAAAAAATAAGAAAAATGTGGCCTACACTTTATTGAAAATGTTTGTCACATATTTTTCATTTCTGACTATATTCAACTACAGTAAGAAAGCAAACGGCATTAAAAAATATCCCACATATTTTTTTAAAAATTCTAAATGCTGTTCTTGAAAGATGAAAAAAAAAGAAAGAAAGAATTTTTCGAACAACATCAATTAAAGCAAAACTGCAGGATGTTGCACCTTTTTTCTTAACTGATGGCATTTTAAAAAGTGCAGAAAATAAGCATATTTCTTCACTTATTATAAATAATAAATTAGCGAGTTTTTAAAAGCAAGATTTTTTTTTCTTTTTTTTTAACATTTGCTAACTTCACTTTCCAATAACGTACACATATTTTGCACTGACGTTAAATTTTTCATTTCTCAACAAACTATTTTTTCTCGCTCATTTTTTTAAGTCTTTCTACGCAATTAATTCTCAGGGATATAACATTTTATTATTATTTTTTTTATTTACATCAATCTTTCGCTGACGTAGATTAAGTGTTAAACATTTCTTTTCGCACACGTTTTTGTTTTTTAATCCTTGTAAAATAATTAAGAAGGTTTTAAAAGGATTTATTAGCTGTCTTTCCCAAAATCTTATCAATCATTATTTGTCCTTTTTTAAGTTCTAATCATACTTCATTTTTTTTCGGTTTTTAATGTATAATAAAGAAAAAAAGGCTATTGTCTTCTCAAAACAATGATCAAACGCCAGTGCGTAGAAAAGTTATGATTATACACCAATCAGTCTTGTATTTTTATACTTTTACTGTACCTCAACAGATGTATTTTTAAATACAGGTGTCTTTTTTTCTGTTTAATTGTTTAGTTGATAGTGAATTTCTTTTTTAGTTTTAACCTATTTTTTGTCTCGATTTTAAAAAAAAATAAGAAAGGGCAGCTGCAAAATTATAATCCCATGTTATTATTATTCTTTTTGCAAAATCACGTAACCTAAAAATATAAACAGAAATGTATTCGATGTATATTTATTTAATTTAAAAGAATTTTACTTAAAGCTTGAAGTACCATTATAAAAGAAGGGGTTAAAACTGCACTATCATTTAATTGATGTTATAAACAGTTAACATTATAGAAAAAGTACTTTTGTTGTAAATCGTCTTGTCGATTAACCATAACAATAAGTTAATAATATTACTTTTTAGATAGTAACATCACTTTTAAAGCTTTTTTATGCTTTCCAACATAGTAGAATTTTTATTTACAATTTTGAATTATTTTTTCCAAAATTTCAATGAATACTTTTGAGGTGTTCTTTTTTTTTCTGCAATACTTAAAAGTTAAATTTATTTGGCTTATTGCTTATTATATCAATAGATAGAAATTAATTTTCCTTCAATTTAGATCAAACAAATCAAGGTGGTTGTTTTTGTAAACAGCAGTTTTTGATTAGTTTTACAAATGACTCTTCTCGTTTTATTATTGATATATTTTAGAATACTCTATTTTAGTAAGTCTTTAAGTAATATAAAAAAAGAAAATAAGACCACATAATCACAACGAGATGATTATTTAATAATTACAAAAATTAGAAATTAGATGTTTATTTTTGTATATTTAAGTTTATTTAAATATAAGAAGACCACAAGGTTAATAAACTGAATAGTCTTTATGATGTAAAGAGTTGAGAAAATGTACCATGATAAATTATATTTCCATAAACGAACTCTTATTGTGCTTTTTTTGCTTTCTGATTACACAGCCGGTATATTTTTTTGTGGTAGTTATATTGATTTCAAAACCAATAGATGGTCAGAGTGAGCTCTGATTCCACTCTTCGAAGACAATTGTTCAGAATGACATTAAATCAAAATGAGCTTTAAAATTTCTCGAGGTAGAGATTTATTTAAGTGATTTATCTTAAGTATCATTTTCGTCATCTTACTTTAGTCCAAAACTATAATATTCGTCATCAACAATCAAAAGCAATGTTTTTCAACGTAGAGCAATTGAATTCTTAAGGAGGCAATTCGAAAAAAAGGACTTATTTAGAGCGTAAATGATCTATTGATTAATAATGTGACTAATTACAAACAAAATAGTGAATAAAAATTTTGGAAGGGTTTTATTGGCTGCAAACATGTGAAGTAATCGATACAGCTGTAAAAGTTATTGTGAATCATCTAAAAAATTTGTCAGCTGATTTAAAAGAAAGGTTTTCTGATTTACAAAAAATTGATTTCCGAACTTGAATGACGCAGCCAATGTTTTAGTAGATCTTTCTGATATTTTAGATCTACAATATATCAAGGAATACTCGCAGAAATGAAAAATGGTAAGTCAATTAAATAGTTATTTAATATAAAATGAGTGATGGCCTGGATTCGTGAAGAAACCGAAATCAAACAGCCAAATCCAACCAAATGTGCAAGAGAACTATTATATTTCCATCTTCAAATTTAATTGAATGCAGTGGCGTAACGAAGAATATCAGCCTCCCCCCCTCCACCCACTGGAAAATCCTGCTTTGGGCCCAAAGGCAGATCTTACAAAGGATTGAGTACTCAGAATCGGTAAGGCTTTGGACAGTGGGGACTTAAAATATAACTACTGGTGGAGTTACAGTGACTTAAAATATAAATATACTTCCGTTTTAAAAATTCAAGTTCTTGTTTTCTCTTAAAATTAAACGGTGAAGGCTGTAAGAATATTTTTTTTAATACAATCGAAAACTTATTGCTAGGATTAAGAAATAAATAACTTAAAAAATAAACAATATATTGTCATACAACATCATGTAATACCCAATACCCAGTGAAGTTGGAGGATAATGGCTAGTTCTGTATTCATGTCTATTTCTAAAACAGTATTTTTAAATGGTAGTTACAAAAACATTTTGTAGTTATTGATAACAATGTATATCTTTGTTAGGTGTTAGGGGATTTTATTTGCGGTTATAAAATAATTACTTTTACAGCAAAACTCTACTGATTGATTCGAAACCTAGAAAATTATGAAAAATGTTTTTGTTCATGTTATTCTCGTATTCATATGAATATACATTGAAAATTGCTTAACGCGAAAATGAGGAGACTGAAATGTTTTTCGGGTTTAAAGAATTTTATGTTAAAGGTTATTGCAAAAAAGAAACATATATTCAACAAAATTAAATATATTAGAATACATTTTATTTATATAGATATGTATACATGCATGTATATAATAAATTTAATTTAATTTTTATTTTTTGCAATGAAAAAAAATATTCACAAGAACTTAATGAGATTAAATACAAATTTTCAAGTTTTTTGAAGAGCAAAATATTAATTGAACTTTTAGAAAACAATCTGAAATTATTTTTTACATTGTCTTTTTTAGAGTCATATTGACAAAAAATTGTTCGATGCCGTCCATTTTGTTATTCATTTCATCAATGGAATGTTTGTCTAAATTAATGAGCATACTTTTCATGATGTTCCTCATTTCGGACAATGTGGGAAAAGGAGCTGCATCATTCATTTGCATTTACATCGTTGGAATCTGAATCAGTGATATTTTTTTAGCTTTGAGCAAACTCTAAAATATCTTTGTCTGTCATAATTGGGGCTGTACACACTTGGTCATCATCTACTGCAATGAATTCTTCTCAGTAGCGCACACAGGAATTTTTCAAGGAAGGGGGGGTGGGGTCCGGGGTCGAAAGTTCACTATTCTTGTATCATGCTCCATTTGATTTTGTCGATTTTCGGGAACAAAACACAGTAAAAAACTAATTATTGAAAAAATAATTGGCATTAATTAATAAAATTAATCATTAATAACAAATACTTAATTAAATTTTTCGTACTATATACATAAAATTGTAATCAATCGGGAAAAAAACCAAGGGCTTGGTGAGGGAGGGTCCGGACCACCAGGACCTCCCCCTTGTGTGCGCCACTGGTTCTTCCGATAATACAATAGGACAGTCCGATCCGGCCGAAGTTTTCTGTATTAAGTTCATTTCCAGAAGGGAAATCTTTTCGTGTTAAGTGATTTTCGTTCTGTTAAGAGAAAAAATGTATGAAAATACATAGTAGTTTGTCTGAACATTCGAAATATTTCGTGTTAACCGATATTTCGTCTTAAGGTATCCGACTACATTCGGAACCGTGATTTTAAAAAAGCGCATAAATGGATAACTTTCATGATATTTAGTGTCACTTAGATTAGAATACATGTATAAAATAGTTTTAAGGACATTATGACGAAAACAATTATTTAAATACAATATTTTGGCGAAACACTGACTTAGAATAACCTCTTTTCAAAACCTTCTTTTATAAAAAATGCTTGTATAATAATAATATTTTGTGTGTGTCTGTGTGTGCTTATATAAAGTAAAGACTTCTCCAGAGAGTCTGAACTAAGATTTTTGAAAAATTTGCATTTTTTTCAGAGTTAACACCCATTGAAATAATGATCGGCGTTTTTTTCTTAAAATTTCTCCCCTCTGTTGTAGTAAAATATGGATAAATCCACTTCTAAGTTATATATTTCATAAATACCAGTTCAGGCTCTGAACAGAAGTCTGAGATACATAGAGGCAAAATATTATAATAGAAGCATTTTTCTTAAAAGGAGAATGTTTTGAAAATGGGTCATTCTATGTTCATTTTTTGTCAAAATAGTGTACTTAAATAGTTTTTTTTATTGTAATAATATTCCTAAAACAATTTAATAACGTTTTCTAACCTAAGTGACACTAAATATCATAAATATTATCCATTTATGAGCTTTTGCAAAATCACAGTTCCGGACGTAGTCGGATATCTTAAGCGTTTTCACGTTAAACGTATTTTACTGTAATTTGAGAACCACTGCAGTGAAGTAGTGAAGTTCATCCATAATATTAATATGGAAGTCTAGGGCACTGGCCCAGATAAATCAATTAATAAAAAATAGTGCCTCTGAGCAGTCCACCCATTCTATTTGGCGAGCAAAACCCGACCAACTCACCACCCTCGGCAACCCTAACTAGCCTACTCTACATCACAAACCAAACAAGCAAAAAAGGGAGAGTAGAAAACTTACACACTTCACTGAGTCGAGCCCAAGTGCTTTTTATTATTATTATTTTCTACCGACTTTTTCCATTCCACCCATGATGAGGTTTTCGGGAGAGAAAAAAAAAAAGAAAAAAGGGAGAGAAAATCCGGATTAGAACCGCCTTTGACTCTTTAACCCAAAGAAAGGAAATAATTGTTCGTACTGTACAAAAATCGGAAATCAGAGTTCTCTCTTGCGGTCCACCATTGTTGATACTGATAACTGAAGAGTACTCATAGGTAATCAGAAAGAAAAAAGGGGAAAAAGAGTACAGGGAAAAGAGATGTTGTTATTGTTACCGATCGTCAGGATATAGGATATTTCTCCCTTTACAAAGAGGGAAAAAATAATGCTCTTTTCTTCAAAATCAAAGACCCTTTCGGTCAAAAAGTCAAGTGGAAGGGATAGTTTCCACTTGAGAAATTTTCATACTGCATTGAATAATGCGATGGAAAAAAAATAAGAAATACAATAATAAAAATTTTATTATTGTTATCGTACCAGATTTCTATCTATTCGTATTTGAGTTGGTTCCCACGTGATTTTGGTGGTCTTTTATATTCGTGGAATGTTTCGAAATATGTAATAAACTTTTCAATTTGTGTTTAAGTAATACTATATGTATTCTTCGATGGAACGAATTAGGCTTCAAACAGGGACGTCTTAAGGTATCCTACTACGTTCGGAACCGTGATTTTGCAAAACTGTTTTAAGAGTATTATTACAATAAAAAATTATTTAAGAACAATAATTTGACAAAAAATGAAAGTAGAATGACACATTTTCAAGATATTCTCCTTTTGCGAAAAATGCTTCTTTTATAATAATATTTTGCCTGTATATACTGAGACCTCTGTGCAGAGGCTGAACTAGAATTTTTTAAATATATAACTTAGAAGTGGATTTATCCATGTTTGACTGCCACAGAGGGGAGAAATTTTAAGAAAAAAACGCCGATAATTATTTTAATTGGTGGTAACTCTGAAAATAATGTGAATTTTTCAAAAATACTAGCTCAGACTCTCTGGAGAAGTTATTACTTTATATAAGCAAAATATAATCATTATAGAAGCATTTTTTATAAAAGGAGAACATTTTGAAAAAAGATTGTTCTAAGTTAATTTTTGCCAAAATATAGTATTGAAATAAATTTTTTCGTCATAATGTCCTTAAAACAATTTTATAGATGTATTCTATTCTACGTGACACTAAATATCATGGAAATTATCCATTTATGCGGCATTTTTAAAATCACGGTTTCGAACGTGGTCGAATACCTTGACTTCTTGAGACCTTGGGCACCGACGCAAAAGTATGCGTTGGGCCCCTACACAAATGTAGGGGTTCCACCTAAGACCCTTAAAATTAGACAGTACATAGCGTACGTTGTCAAATACTCAAACAAATAATAACACGAAACCAGTAGTGCACACAGGAATTTTTCAAGGTGGGGGGGGGGCTCAAGGATTCCACCATTCTTGTATGATGCTCCTTTTGATTTTCTCGATTTTCGGCAACAAAAAACAATAAAAAACTAATTGTTTAATAAATAATTAACATTAATAAAATTAATCATTAATAACAAATACTTAATTATATTTTACGCATTATATACTTAGAATTATAAACAACCGGAAAAAAAACCAAGGGCTTTGGGGGGTTTACGGATTCCTAGGACACACTAATTGTGTGCGCCACTGCCCGAAACAAATAAATGTTCATGATTTACAATCGCACAAATCAGCTGAACCGACTTACGCCTTTTGACTAAATGAGTAATGATGGCATATGATGGTAGGCCTAGGCGCCTATACATGATTGACAATCTTCATATGTCACCAATTAACGCATCTTCTGAAATTTCCAATTTTTTCGTGGAATACAACAGGAAAAATCATTTGATCATTGAAATTACTGAATTCATGATCTTATTAAGGCTAAGTCGAGAACGAGACGAGGCCATCAATGTGGCCAAGGCCCTGGGCCCGGACCCAGTTGGTCCATGACTTAAGACATCCCAAGCTTCACATGTATAATAAATTAGCTGGTATACCCTTCCTTCGCACGAATGAATTGAAAAATAAAACAATAAATGTTGAATGAAAAAGAAATTTTTTGATGTGTTAAATTTAAGTGAGTTTAAAATTAAACAAAAAAAAAAAAAAAAAGGCCGTTTTAGCATATATCTACTCAACAAAAAATCATATTTGTTAAATTTGAAATCTGTTGATCTAATAGTTGAACAAAGGGATTCTTTTTTTTTTTATCTGTAACGCCTCTGTAACACCCATGTGGGTCGACTTTTGAAACCCCCCTTCTTATCTGATATCTGCTCAGCAAAATTATGTTTTCTAAATTTCAAGTTTATAGGTTTAGTTATTCATAAAAAGGAATTTATATAATAATATTTATAAAATTTATATATAAAACGCCCTAGCTACCCCCCTCGGATGACAATTTTCGCAAAACCCTTTCTTAGAAAATCTCAACTCCATGAAAGAAACATACCAACTAAATTTCAAGTCTAGGGTTTAATAGTGCAAAAACGGGATTCTTTTTTATCAGAGAAATCCCTTTAACCCCTCTCAACCCCCTTGAGGGTAAATTTTCGTAAAAGCCTCTTTTGTAGCGATTCTCTACTCCTTGAAAGGAATATACCAGCCAATTTCAAATCTGTCTAATAGTTAAAAAACTTGAATATTTATCTATATTGGCACTTAACCCCTTGCAAACGCCTTGGGGGTCTATTTTTGCAAAACCTTTTTGGTAGCGGATCACTACTCTACGAAAGGAACATGCTTACCAAATTTCTAGACTGTACGTCTAATATTTTAACCCTTTATCTACCGCATTATGATTTACTGCAGTTTTTTTTCATGCAATATTTTATTTTGAATCACTACAATGAATATTAAGGGATATGCATAAACAAAATACTTAATTTTGGGAAATTTAACTCGTTAGAGCTAATTAATTAATTAAACATATTCAACTGTAAAATTAATTACATACACTATTCACTTAAAATAAATAGTCAAATCGTTTTCTAAGGTCTTCATTAACATACAAAAAAGATAAGACACTTATCTTTGACATGAACTATTTTTTCGGAACAAAACTGACAATCTTCGCAATTCGCTAAAAACGCCGTCAGCTGAAACCGCAATTTCTGCTATAAAACTATTCGCCTTCCCCGTTAAGATACTCATCATAGAACCCGTGCTGCCATGTATCTTGCAATAGGGGATTTAGAAGAATATTTCTGCTAAGTATCATCAGAGTATTTGTAAAAATGTTTATTCCATGTAATTTTAAATTGAGTGGTACTTATAAGTAACTTCGGTAGATAAAGGGTTAAAAATTGCAATGATTATCTAAAACGTCCCTTAATCCTTATCCTTATCTATAACGTCCCTTAACCCTTATCCTTATCTATAACGCCCCTAATCAGAAACCCTAGGACTGATGGAACCCCACTGAGGAGCTCATGGCCATGACCCCCAGGTTACCGTGGCCACGAATTTGACGTGAAATGGAAGAAAATTACTAAAGATAAAAAAAATGATCCATGAATTTACAGTACAATTAAAAAGGTTTTCGATACAAAATTCTTGCACGATATAAAATGCTTAATACACTGGCTATGTAACAGAAAATATTCAAATTAATTTCAAATATGGATCCGAATAAAAAGAAAATTGAATTTTTATGTCAGAACTAGTTAATATTCTTATTAACTTCATTGAAAAGTCCAAACTCTCTCTCTCTCTCTATTTCTAAGTTTGTAGCTCCATTTGGTTAAGTATAAAAATAATATTATCGTGCTGAGTGTTATTTGTTAGGCTACATAACTTACTGTTTTTTGGGACTTTCTTAACATGAAGTTTTTTAATCTTTTAAGAGAGTCTGTCGATTTAGAACCCTATCATTAAATTAAATATGCATACAGCACTTCAATATATATCGAGTTTTGTTTGTTCATTTTATTCCAAACATTTCTTTGAAGTTAGTTTTTAATATGTTTAAATATTACAAAATCGAGCTCTACATCAAATATTTTGTAAAACGATTCTCAATTTAAGGAATTTTGCAAAACACATTCCATTCCTCCCTCCTTCCCACGCACTAAAACTATATCTCAAATAACAGTTCAATATAAAAAGTGATATGAAACTTGTACAAAAAAGTACTTTAGAATTATTCACGATGTATTAAGAGTTTAGCAAGAAATGGCAAATGGAAATATTAAGACAAATATAGAATTCTAAAGATATTTCAATGAAAAATACCAAATTCTTGAAAGTCTAGGAAGTCTTAAAAACGTAAAAATACACAAAGAAAAAAATCTAGAAAATTTTTTAACAGAAAATCTGAGAAAAGTTTAGGAATTTTTAATTGGAAATTTAGAAATACTTTAATGGAAGATCTAGAATTCTTTTCATGATAATTATCGTATTTTTTTAAAGAAAAATCCAGGAAATCTTTTTCAGAATTGGAAAGTGCAAATTTCAAAATGCTAAGCATAACTGCAAGGAAAATCAATAATAGTAATTAAAAAAAAAGGATAAAATTTTTTAAAAAACCAGACAGGTCTTTGCATGTTTAATATTCATTCCATCAATAATTGCACCCTACAATAGTAAAATACAGTCGAACCTCCATATAACGAACCTCTATATTACGAATTTTTCTTTGTAACGAACTTTTTCCTGGAACTAAGAACATTTGATTACTTTCTTCGTAATATAACCTTCCAATAGCGAAGTGCATTTTCTATATAATGAACTTTTTATCCTGTGATTCAATTTTTTTCCCTCCCTGTTTTTAACGTATTTTTGTATATTTCAAGTTATTCTCTTTTAACACATTTTATGGTGGTCATAAATCTTGAACTGGTTTTATTAGATCCTAACTCGCCGAGAGCAATAGAATTTTGGGTGTTTCATCCAAGAAGTGCAACCTTTAACCCCATTATCCAGTTCAATGGAAATATCTTAGATATCCCGTTTCATCCTGAGTGGAGTTGCCCCGTGTTCCTTGAACTAGTCTCAGTTCATTTATAGTGTTGATCAGTCGGATTGGTTACTTCGTTTCTTGTAGCTCGAAAACGTCAAAACCTAAGTGTTTGAGCATTAAAGAAAGAAATTCAATTATTCAGGAAGAGAATAAAGGCGTCAAGAAACTTTCCTTGCAGTTTTTCTTTCTTTCTTTCTTTTTTTTTCTTTTTTTTGATAGGTAATATAGATAAAATAAATATATACTAATTTACAAAAAGGTGTGAATAATTACTTTTTTTGAATGCCTATTGGTCATGAATTTTAAATTTGTTTTATGTGGTTTATAAAGAAAATTGAAGGATGAACCTCTATACAACGAATTTTTCATATAACGAACTTTTTTTTCGGGATTTAGCGACTTCGTTATATAGAGGTCAGACTGTATTTCAAATATAATATTTTTTTCCCAAATTTTAAAGTTGTTCCATTTTTTTTCCCCGTTACTTTCGAATTCTTTGTTTTAATCAATAAAAATAATAATAACTTAATAACTCTTGCAGAAAAGGAAAATAAATAAATAATAATAATAATACAATAAAAAGCACTAAAAGATTATTTAAAAGCTTGATTCATTTAGTTTGAATTCAAGTAGATTTAAAACGAAACATTTATTTCAGAAGGAATATGGGAATTTGAGGAAATCTATGTATGAATTTAGAAGAAAAGTGACTCACTCATTGATTCATCTCGAGATCTCCGGAATTATTAGGCATACAAATTTCAATTTCACTAACCGAGTTTCTTTTGGTCCTCTGAGAAAGGGTGTTGTGAAAATCGACTTCAAAAGGGGATTGAAGGGGCTTACCGGCGCATTTTACATTAAAAAAAAATTCCCCGTTTTTCAACTATTATACTTTAAAATTTGACAATTTTTTTTGTAGTTGTTGTCGATTAGAGACCCACTAAGAAAGTTTTCTTGTGGAAATCGACTCCGAAGGGGCATTGCGAGGAGTTAATAAAGGTGTTATGGCTAAAATTTTCCGGTTTTAGACACACAGACTTGAAATATCGCAAACATGTTGCGACATAGCCATCCTGTGATGACTAAGTCGTTCCGGATCCGCGTAAGCTAGAGGTGTGGGATTATCAAAATGATGAGACATAGTAGTTCTTAATACAACTTTTATTAAGAATAACTTATATTACTTAATTCTAATTTGACAACTTTAATTAAAGTGAGAGTTAACACCCAATTAAACCTTATATTCAAGTCAGATCACGCAACTAGATCCTTTATCTTAATTAT
>BMAV01026528.1:8292-23618 GCA_019973955.1 Trichonephila inaurata madagascariensis | reverse complement strand
ATTTATGGGAATTAAAAGATAGTTGTAATTGCGTATTACAATTTCAATTCCTGTCATTTTTAAATCAAGAATCCAAAGCTATAAGAGTGTATTTAATACAATAGATGTTCAATGCTAGGACTTGGATTTCAATAACTTCAAAAAAATAGTGTTTAGCAGGGGTTCTTAAACTTTTTGGGGTGGTGACCCCATTTTTGTACAAATGTATTGTGCGACGCCAGAAGCATTGCGCAAAGTTTAACATTCTTGGATACTTCTATATACGTTTTATTTGTAATATATATTTTGTTTTGCTGTAATAAATATGCGCAATAAGTTTTTACTGTGAATATAATAACATAGTTTAATTAAACAACAAAGTAAAAAAAAATTATATAATGTAATATTACACTGTAAATTCTACATACACTACATAGTCCAGTGCTTCTCAAACTTTCAAAATTTGCGAGCCAATTTTCAATCTTAATTTTCATCGCCCCTCCCCTGCAATGTATTGAATTCAATAATAATATACTTTGACGCTATATTTACAATACGACCGTCCAAATTATGAAGATAAGTATTAAATTTTGTATATAATATTACATATGACACAATAACATGCACAGTCACTGGTAATTAGCAAACTTGTTCTTAACTTAGTATTGTTTAGTTAATTATCAAATACATTGTGCAGTACTGATACATTTATAAGTGTATTACATCACTGTAAATGTGTATTTTATTTTTTATTATGCAGAATGCATTTTGTTTTGCTTCCTTTTAGCAAATTAATAATTTTTGATATGTTTGCGCCCTGCACCCAGTGTTACCACCACCCTTAGAGGGGCGCAACCTACAGTTTGAGAAACCCTGGTATATAGTCAAACAACGTCATGAAATACCCAACGAAATGGGCTAGTATAACAATAAGGTGTATAATAATTGATATCCTAACTTAGACACATAAACCTGATTCATACACACACACACACAAATCACAAAGAACACACACAATACTAAATTCAATTATACCAAACTAGAATATAATATGCATCGAACAAATATCTCAAAAGTTCGGACAAAATCATTCTATTTATCAAAACACAAACTAAATCAAGATTTTACATATTTCTAACTTTCGATCCCATAACATATTTCCCTCACAAAACCGTACAAAGATTTTTCCAAATTCCCTATCCAAATACAAAATTCTCTGTGATGTACAAATTCCAACACAAAATCATTTTCAATATGCCAAAAGCCAAACCTGGGGCTAATTAGCTTTTCAACGTTCCAGAACTGTCATGGAGGCTAAGGTACCTACCCTGAAATCAATGCTTGTGCGACAACACGGAACTGCAGTCATAGATGATGTATATATGTCTGCATACATATATGTCACGAGGAAGTAGGTTTATTATTCATTATACTCTGGGAACCTACATCAAATGCGTAAAGCTTTTGCTTTCTAACGCCATGGATTGAGTTTTGGTATGAGAATAATTAGTTTGCTTTTCTGTTAGGGGGGGGGGTATTTTTTTTATGGTTGAAGGAGTCAAACTTTGGAAAGGTGAAATCTTGATTTGTTGCGTTTCGGATAAGGAATGAATTTAAAAGCAGACAATAGTTCTGGGTAATATATTTTTAAGAGATAAAATAAGTGGAATTTATCAAAAATTTAGATTGATAATTTTTGAGGTCTAATATTTTACATCACGATTAAAAAAATTATTTTTTAAATAGCAAATCGATAAAAATTATCAATGATAGCAGTAAAAAAATATTAGTGGGAGAATCTACAAAAATTTTAATTTGTCAAAGTAGAATACGGTAACACCTCGAACCAGTAGGGCACACAAGAATTTTTCAACGGGGAGGGGGGTGAAGGTCCAGGGTCGAAAGTCCACCATTCTTGTGCCATGCTCCTTTCGATTTCTACGATTTTCGAGAACAAAAAAAACAATAAAAAATTAATTATTGAATAAATGATTAGCATAAATTAATTACATTAATAATTAATAACAAATACTTAATTAAATTTTACCTACTATGTACATAGGATTATGGTCAATCGGAAAAAAAATCAAGGGCTTTGGGGGAGGGAGTCCGGACCCGAGGATTCCCCCCCCCCTGGGGGGGGGGGGGCGGCGAACTTATAGCTTTAAGAGGGGCTGAATGATAACCGCGTAAGTAGGGGTATAATTTCGCATATAAATACGCAGTAGCGCACACAAAATTTTATCAAGGGAGGAGTCCAGGGTCGAAAGTTTACCATTTTGATATCATGCTCCAATCTGCCGCCCAACATATATTTTTTTTATTTTGTCGATTTTCCGTAAGAAAAACAATACAAAATTAATTATTGAATAAATAATTAGCATTAATTAGTCAAATCAATTATTAATAACAAATACATAATTAAATTTTACGTAATATATACATAGGATTATAACCAATCGAAAGAAAAATCAAGGGCTATGGGGGGTGTCCGAACCCCTAGGACACCCCCCTTGTGTGCGCCACTGTAAATACGTATAAATGATTTTTAATCTTGACCGGAGTCGAAAGAAAAATAATAATTTAGAAAATAAATGTTTAATAAAATCTAAGATAGCACAAATACAAAATTTCAAACCAAAGTAATTTTGATGTAGAAGGTTTTATTAAATCTATCAAGTAGTGTAGAGCAGTGTTTCTCATACTGTGAGGCGCACCATCCTAAGGGGCGTGATAACCCTGCAAGGGGGGCGCGGACATATTGAAAAGTCGAAAACAAAAGACTATTTAAAAAAATTATTAATTCACTTAAAGCAAGCAAATTACACTTATAAAAATATCAGTACTGCACAATGAATTTTATATAATTAATTTAACAATAGTAAGTTAAGAACAAGTTAAATAATTACCAGTATCCCCATAAGCTTGTCATATATAAAATTAAAAACAAAAATTAACACTTATCTTGATAATTTATACGGTTTATAATTAATCCCTTAAAAGCCGATAGAGAGTTACGCCATTTGCTCCCCAATGCCACTGATTAACACGTAAATGAACGTATCTGGTGAATTGGGAGGGGAGGGGGTAGAAAAGGAATAAATAAGCAAATCCTCTGAAATAAGCAAATCCTTCCAAACACTGTCAAGGTCCTTTTACTGCATTCCAAAGCCTTCGGAATAATTTTATGGATAGTAGTGCACACAGAAAAGATCGTACTTCGAAAAGACGTATTTATACGTCCGGGACAATTAACACACTGGCTGAGCGCCGGTGGCACTTAGAGGTTAAAGTCGTACTGTAGGCTTAGCTTCAAAGTATAGTATTATTAAATTCAATACATTGTTATTGTATAGAGGGGGCGCGATGAAAATAATGATTGAATATTGGATCGCAAACACTGAAAGTTTGAGAAGCACTGGTGTTGCGGCTGAAAGATTTTTTTTCTCCCGCAAAATTCCTCGTATCATGCTAATAATTTTTTTATACCTTGTCTTGCTGGAAAAATGCACTCTTCGTTAGAGTCTATATTTTGTAAAAATTTGTAGTTCTTTTTCAGTTATATACATCCGGGGCAATTAACGTTTCGGCTGAGTGAGACGTTTATAAACGTCAGTGGCACTTAACCCGGCATCACTCCCGCTAGAAAAACGACCGAAAGTTCTCGCACAAGGTATCTCATATCCAAGGGTTGGTTACATTCTGTTTTTACCGTACAATTTGTATACAAAAGTTAAAAAGGAAGAAAAGTAGGGAATACAATATGTGTACACGTAATGTAGTTTTTTCTGTTCTTTTTATAAGGGCATTCAGTAGATTGTTTATAAACTCTTTTAATCTCGTTGTGAGTGAGGGCGATGTTTTCACTGGCTCTTATTTTTTTTTAATATGTACCTTTATAAAACTGAACATATAGGAATAAACTTCTGCATTCTTTAAATTAAAAAATCTTGGAATTTCTTTTTTATTTTCTCTTATTGTTCCAGTAATAGTTTTTTTTTTCAAAAGTTCATATGAAAGTGGATAAAATCTGTACCTGTTGTCTCCAATAAAATTACGTTCTTCCCAAATGTTTTTGTGTCTCTACATATAAAGCATTTAGTTTCAACAGTGTCTCCCTCTTCTAAATCTGGATCGATTACAGTGGAAGAATCATTCTTGCTGTTATACTCTTCATCATTTGATTCTTCCTCATCATCACCACAAAGAGACTTTCTTCATCCGAAAATACTGTTATACTATATATATTAAATTCTGTATCTGTTAAATTACTTAAATATCACATTTCTTCATCATAACTACAATAATACGTTATAGTATAAGAAAGATTTAAAACGTGATCATTCATTCAGAATTTCAATGGTATATATGGCAACACGGGTTCTATGATGAGTAATTTAGCGGGGAAGGCGAATAGTTTTATAGAAGAAATTGCTTTTTCAGCTGACTGCGTTTTCAGCGGATTGCAAAAATTATCATTTTTGTCCCGAAAAAATAGTTAGTGTCAAAAACTTTTTGTATGTTAATGAGGGCCTTAGAAAACGATTTAACTCTTTATTTTAAGTGAATTAGTGTATATAATTAATTTTACAGTGGTATATCTTTAATTAATTAATTAGCTCTAACGGATTAAGTTTTCCAAAGTTGAGTATTTTGTTTATATCCCTTAATTTTCAATGTAGCGATCCAAAAAAAATTATTGCATGAAAAAAACTGCAGTAAATCATAATGCGGTAGATAAAGGGTTAAAGTCAGCTATACGAGAAAATATCCATTTTCCAAAAAAAGGTTTAGAAGGAGCGTTGAAAAAAGCTAGACAGTGGGTATGACATACCCTGCGTGATAAGTGCAGAGTTAAAAGGTTAAAGTCGTAATATAGCTTTCAAAGTATAGTATTATTGAATTCAATGCATTGTTATTGAGAAGGGGGGGGGGCGATGAAAATTATGGTTGATCGCAAATATTAAAAGAGAGAGCGAGAGAGAAGCACTACAATATACAGATGTTGCAGCATATTTATTCTCTGCCTTGTAGTTTTTTTTATGGCCAACGTATTTCGACTTTTAATCTAATCAAATATTGAACACCATTAAAACAAAATTCAAGCTTCACATAAGGAAATCGTGAATATACATAATAAAACATTTTTAAAAGTAATATTTTGTTATTTTGAAATATTTTACAACCCATTAAATATTTCTGGCAACTCAATTTAACCTAGCGATTCATCCGCTAAAAAAAACTCTCCTCTGCATAATATAGGAAAAATTTTCCTCTTTAATAATAGAAGATACGAGGAAAATTGATATGAAAGAGAGATAGAACAAGAGAGATCCCCAAACTCCGTTAAAAGTCAGTTTGGTATCCTGACACAAAACGCCATGAATTAATAATTTTAACTTTCTTTTCCCCTTAAAATGAAACCTTTAAGCAATTTAAACTCCCGTCCATGAAAGAATGGGATAGCTTTCACTTACGGTACAAAAACCTTATTTCGACAGAGAAAATAGCTTCTCTCCGTTAAATTTCGCGTGGGAGTTTAAATGTTCCTTATGTATATACTAAGGGAAAAGATACAACAATAAAACACAATTTACGAAAGCGCTTTGTCAGTCGAAAATGTAAGGGGCGCTCTGCGATTAACCATTATTCATATATTGTTGTTTGTTCGTAAAAATAAAGTGGTTAGAAAATCGAGACTTGTACACTAACAATAACTTACGGAAATTGAAATTCTTTTTTATTCTTTCGTCTTATGAGTGTAAAGAAATTGTGTATAAAGTATGAATTATATTTAGCACCTCAAAACTCATCATTATTAAAAGTGGCTGATATTTAAATGATGTACGAAAGAAATTTTTCTAAGCCTCTCTAAGGTTCGATTGAACTATGAATTAACTTGCGGTTCGATTGAGAGAATGACTCAAAGCTAATTAAGGCTATAGAAGGGTTGGAGGTGAGGCTGCGGCTTCTTGAAAATCAAAAGCGATCTTTAGAAAACAATTCAAATGTTGGTGTCGAAGTCGTTTCACTTTCAACCAAGTGATTTTTTGAAGTGATAACTTCTATTGGCGCGTTTTGCTGGTGAGTGAACTTGAATGAACGCCACGCTTGGGTATGTAACGTTCCTTCGGCTTTTTTCGTCTCGAGTCGGAAATCCTGCTCTCGTACAAGGTCGTCCGCGACATACAAACCTCTAAAAAGAAAAGGAGGGACGTTTCCCTCTCCCCTACCACTTTGTCCCCCAACCAATACACCATAAAAGTAAAGTTCCTAGCTTCGATCTAAGTGGGGCTCCACCCCCGCCACCTCTTTCTACAAAAAGGAATTTGGGATTCTTTCTAATCCTAGTTGAAGCATGAAAATGAATCATGTAATATTTTTTAAAAAATAGGCTTAGAGAGATAGAGAGAGAAATCCTGCAATAAAATTAAACTAAACGTAGAAAAAAGACAAATTTTTATAGAGCTAAGTAAATAGTATAATTATCATTAGCAATTTTGCAGTGAATTTAAGAATAAAAATCTATTTTTGTAAACGAATCAGAATAGCAATGAACAAATAGTTCTATTAATGACATTACTTAAATATACTTTGAGTCTAAAAAGAAAATTAAAACAATTAAAAATTTAAAATAACAAAATTAAGTAGGATACAGGTATTAAGAAAAAGTTACATTAAATAATTTAAATACAAGGAAACAAAATATAATTACGAAGACTTACCTTGCAGCAGCACCGGATATATTTGTACAAAACTTCTATACAATGACAAAAGAGCTAGTATAAGCTAGAGATTATGTGATATAAATCTTCTGAATAAATCCCTTTTTAAAGGTTTTGACCTAGATTCTTCTCTTTCCAATCAACTACCTGTTTTTCTATCCCTTTCCTTAAATTAATTCATGGATAGAATTGAATGTTGTTAAATTACAACCAAAATTCACAAAGCCGGATCGGGTCTTCTGAACAAACTACCTATGATTTTAAGAAGGGAATTTTAAAGTAGATTTTTCAAAAGACAAATCAAAACCTTTAGTTGATTTTTTAAAATCAAAATTCAATTTAGTTATGTCAAATGATCCAAATGAAAGCACGAGGTAGTACGGAACAACGCTTGACGGAGTTTTTTTTATAGATATTTAAATAAAATTTTGTATCTTAAGTATTTATAACCTATTTCAGCTACCATAAATCTATTGTTTCCTTCTTAGAATACAATTAATTCACAAATATGATTGCATATTTCGCCCAAAAATATTACTTTATGAGTACAGACATATGAATAAATAATTTTATAGGACAATGCTAATATCCCCTTGTTTTTTATTCACCGAACTATTCCCTGAAAAATAACATAACAAAATTTGAAGTTATCACTTCTATCGTGTGGTCATAAGCACACACACTTTTTTTTTTTCACGGCATCGTTGGATAAGCATTAAATGCTTGTTTTTAGAGGTTTTCAGGTTCATATACTTACGACTTTCTTAAAACTAGGTAATTTTTTCGGTTTGATTTGTGTTTGTATGGTTAGTTGAAATTAATAGCGATTTTTTTGGATCTGTACGAAGCCTAGTAAATAGTTCGTAAATTTTAAACTTGGACATGTGACGAAACCAATGCTTAAACTATTACCGCATATAAAAGTGTGTAAGCCGTGAATGTTTTGAAAAAAATTTTAAGTTAAAGTTAGGAGGTTGGCCTGTATACGGATCCTCTAACATCAGAAAATAAATAGTTTAAGAAAAAAGGGTTTTTTTTAAACATTTTCCCTTAGCTACGCTCAAGCAATTTTAAGCTTTTAATTCTTTGGGTGTTTCAAAGGGACTCTTATTCCAAAAGTAAAATAAAAATATCACATCAATTGCTCAAAGTATAGTGTCTGATTCCGAGTATTTGAACAGTTCGTAAAATTCGCATTCGCTCATTTTAATGCATGAATACATATGACCACCATGCAACATGATTTCATAGGTCTATGATCATGTGGTGTATAAAAATTTGCAAAAAAAAAATCGCAGAAAGTATAACCAGCACATTTAGTGTACAGAAAGATAACAAATGATAGGAAAATGTGATAGCTTCAGATGAGGCTATCAGATATAAACTTTAATCATTGCCGTCTGGCGTTTTACTTTACAGAAATTTGATTGGAAAATATTCCGCTCATTTAATAACATTTTCATCCTTATGGCAACATATTTGGGAATTACAATAATTATTTTATTTATTCATTCATTTCATTTTGGTTTATATACGTGTTTCAGATTTAGATTAAATTTCTTAAGAAAAAACACAATCTTGGATTATACACGAATCGGCTTACATTCGGTAACATACCATAGATGATGCTACGTTAGGATTTTGAAGCCCAGTTTGAATTTAAGAGTAACAACCCTTATTATTTAATCCAAAAGACAGGTATTTTTTTGACAGAACTAGGATTGGGACATAGACAACATTGAAATTTTCTTTCTGAATCCTTTAACTGCAATGGATACTTGATGGTTTCTAAATTTAAGCCAAAACTACAAATCTTACTGCAAATTTATCACATGTAATTAACACAGATTCAATAAAACATAATTCTATTTTGAAATGAATTAAACAATAATCATGACAACAACATTAAGAATTATTGTTTAATCCAAACAATTTAAATTCTGAAGATATACGCGTATATTTACTTAATTGAAATTGCTTTCGGATTAACATTAATTTGTTTAATTAAAAATACCTGGAAACAGATGTTTTATTATGGGGAAATTTATAAATAAGTGAATGGGTTTTTAACTAAGCAAAAAGAACTAAAATGTTTTGAAAAACTTAAGAATGCAAAATACGACTCTTTATTATTTTGGAGAAAATGTGCTTTTAAATTTAAAAAACAGCATGAAAAAATGTATTATTCTTTAAAACAATGGAATCAATGTTTTAAAGTTTAACTATAATTTAATGGAAAATAAAATGAAAAAAAAATGGCTCCACAAATGAACTCAGAATGGGAAGATGAAAAGTAATAAACAACTTATGATTGTCATTCTGTAATTCGTTTTTCCTCTCAAAGAAAAAAGTATTACTATTAAGGATTATTATTATTCCTATTTCTTTTGTATTACAAAACTATTCAAGAAATTTTCAACCTCTGAAAAAAATGCTTTGTTAGAATCATCTATTGTGTTATTTTTTTCTGCCCAAAACATTCTTGTTACCAGAACATTAACAATCACTTAGTTTTCAAAACAGCTCAGATTTTTAAATAAAAGGAAAAGAAAAAAAAATTACCAGCAAGATTCATAACTAGAATATTGTTCACAAACATTTTCTTTTTCTTTTTTAAATATTCTTTACTTGTGGCCAGAATTTATAGTTCTTTCTTTTCTTTTATTTTTTATTAATTAATTATTCGTTTCGTATGCTTTTCAAACAACACTTTTTTGCATATTTTTTTTATTTATTTATTTATTTATGTTTCGTTTTTATTTTATTTTTTTTATTTTAACAGAAAAGCTACCTTCAAACGCTCATTCTTTTCAGAAAACATTTCTCCCCACACAGACCCCCCATCTTGCCTTCCCCTCACTCTTTAATGTTATTTGTTTGTTTACAAAGTGCACGAGAAATTTGCATTCGCAATGCTTTATTCTATTTACACAGTATTCTTGTTACGTATTCAAAAGCGGGCACGAAAAAAACACATCAAAGAAACGAATAACATAATTTGTAATTAGCGTTATGTAATAAGTTAATGAAATTCTGCAAGTTTTCCATTTATGTTTTTGCTTTCCCCCTCCCCCTTCCACGTAAAAAAGAAGAAACAAAAGAAAAATAATTCCGCTTTAATCACGCGGTTAAAAAAATAATAATAAAGAGCACCATTACACAACAGACCGAGATTTTAGAAGAATGCACAGAATCGTTTGGCTTTAATTATGACTGAGTATGGCAACACGTCTCTAAGGTAAACGAAAAAAAAAATCAAAATAATAATGGGAGGAGTATAAGAAAGAAATGTACAATCATAACCGTAATCGTGCTCTTTTTGATCGAGAATTAAACATTACAGAGTATTTCATTTTTTACTTTCAGTCGTTTTTGGCGTTACTTTTTTCGCCAGTTTTTTATTTTCCAATTAGGCAACATGTTTGAATCCCGTAGAAAGGAGAGGAAGGGAAAAAAATCCACTTTGAATCGTCTGCAGATAATAAGTCACGTCTGTTATAATTGGAATGCACATACATCAGGTGAAAGCTGCTGCTGACCCTCTTATGACGTGACTAAAATACCAAACGATTCAATGGCCGTTCCTTTTGTTTTTATATCGAAACAAACGATATTTTACTACTGATTTCGTAAGCACTGTGTGTACTCAACTCATCGAGTTGCGGAGGATTTTTTTGAGTATTTTTTTTTTTTTTGGTTATTGAATAAACGTAGATTGTGATTCTTGTTTGAGAGGATCAATGAGAAATTAACGATGTATTCTGTTTCTTTTTAATTCAAATACATTTCTTTTTTTCTTTTAAAGATCTACTCTGAAAACAGTTTATTATTATTATTTTGCCTGACTTAGTACAGATTTTAAATTTTAAAAAAATATTTGTAGTTTTTCTTTTTATTTAAAGTTTGTTGTAATAAAAACAAGAATAAACGACATATTTTAAACTATCGAATTGAATTGAATTACAAATATCTCGTCCTAAATTGTTTTAATGATACAATTTATAAAAATAAAAATGTATAATTATTTTATTATTTTTTTTAAAAAAATTCTTTTATTTAATACTATTTACTTGTTATTTTTTTTTTAAAAAAAATTCATTACTGCTGGAATTTTAATGTATGGAATGTTTGCAGCTTTTATCAAGGTTCTAAAATGTTTTGTAATTATTTCTAATTTAATCGAACGTTGTTATCTCTCAGGAGGATCTTTCCTTAAATCGATGATGCGCCATGGTTTGTCGAAAATAAGTTAAAATAAAAAAAAAAAAATTAAAAAAAAAAAAAAATATAACACACGCAACTTTTTTTTTTTCAAAAAAAATTGTATCACTGACACATTTTTCGCTTAGTGTTATTTGTACTGAATTTTTAAAATTTGAACAACGTTATATTGAAAATTTTTCCCGAAATGCTTATAATATAAACGGGTCAATTGTATTAAAGTAATCTGATCTTATACAGCAAAATATGTATAAGTTACGTATCTTTAGATATGGATCATTATTTTTTGCCGAATTCCAATCTTTATTTAAGTGTTCACTAAATCATACTTCGCGCGAAAACAAGTTTTCTTCTTCAGTGTATTCAGCATCTTTTAAAAATGATCATAAAAAGGTACAATTCTGTAGATATTTAACACACATAATTTCTTGAATAAGAATGATAGACACTTAAAGTTATGTGAAAAGAGTAAAATAGCAAGATAAATACATATTAATCGTTTTTGTGATAAAAAAAATTCATATCCTTAAATACTTAATAATTAAATACAAAAACTTTTTCATTTTAAGATATTTCAATTGCTTCTTAATTTATCTTGTGTAACAACTTAAAGGTAATATATATATATTTTTAATTTTTAAAAAGTAGTGGTCAGTAATACTAGAGATTGTTGAGCACTTAAAATAATCAATTACATAACCATTGACAGAATTAATGGGTACTTATCGCAACAATCACCAACTCTGTTAATAACTATGTGTCGTACACGCTGAATTGACATCCATGTGCTTCGTTTCATAGTATAATGTCGCCAATAGGTTGCGTTAATACGTAAGTCCCAATCAATTAATAAATATTTCCATAACAAACATTTACAAATGTTGTATTTAAAAATTCATCTTTTATATTATGTGATCCTGTCTGGAAAAATTTAAGTTTCATAGATAACTCTTGAAAGAAATTAATTTTTCCTGAAAGCATAAAAATAAATATTTAAAAAAATGAAAATATTTATTTTTTTTAGTTTTGAAACCAATTTTTTGAAATTAATGTCCAATTTTCCTTTTTTTATTCAGATTTTCTTTCTTTTATTTACTTTATTTTTTTTAAAAAAATATCCAATCGGAAAAAAAAAATCGGATATTTGAGATATGTATTGGAAAACAATGCAAATTTATGCAAAATGCAATACTTTGAAATCTATTGTTAGCATAGAATATACTGCACAAATTTGAAAAAGAGAAGAAAAAAAGTTACCATTTTGCTGTTATAGTAAATATGACAACATAATTACTTTTGTTAGCAGTTTTTAGATTTTTCATAATTTTTAAAACTTAGCTGCTTCTACTTTTGTTACTGCAATTTACAAATTATTGGTACTTACTTATTATACCGTCGATTAATTTCATCAGAAGAAAAACATTACCAAATAAAAAAAAAGTCGCCAAATGCTGTCATTGTTTTTATTACTGTGTTCGAACGTGCGCTGGAATAGTTTCCACAATTGGCTGCAAATCGCGACATTTGGCGATGTCTTAAATGGTCGACGGTATAACACAAAAGTACCAAACTAATTTTATATTCAAGCAATATTTATTCTAGCTAAAAATATGATACCGAAGTTGTAAAATTAAAAAAAGATCCGATGAGATGTCGAGTTCTTGAAATTTTCCATCACAACAACATCCGAAGACCGTGCAAGCTTTTTCAGCAATTACACAACACAAACACGACAGCTGCGTCATTTATCTTGAAATTCCATGAAAGAAATTCAACAGCAACTACTTTTTGTAATAATTGTGTTGTAAATACCATTAAAATGCACTTCTTCGCGGTTGCAGATGACCATTCAAGAAACATCAAAACACATTCTTTAGAAAAATCGTGCAAAGTAGCCAAAAAAGGGAAAGAATAATAATAACAAAAAAAAATGACAAAGTGGATGTTTTTCCAAATGGTTGGTTTTTCTCATTACGTGAAAAAATCTCAAAATTGATTCACATTTCTTTTACAAAGCCCTGCGTGTTATGCAACATGATTTCACAATTTTTGACCCCACTTTCTTTCTACCAAAAGAGCCCGAATGTTAATTTACATATAAATGCATCTTTTTTACCCCCTCAACATTATGCACATCCAGTGTGATGGCGGAGAGAAGAACCAAACAAGAACAAAATTCATTCGAATTCCACCCCCGTTTTCTTTCACAGGATTGAAAATTACGTTCCTCCCTCCAAAAAAGAAAAAGAAAAAAAGAAGACATGGAAGAGAGGGGGGATAAATTTACAAACATTAGAATGCCAAGATGGATATCCTTTGTGGGAAAGATACTAATTGCCAAAACAGAGAATCATTATTAATTAACACTGCGTCTGTCATGCGTGTGGAGCAGTTAATTAGTAACAAGAATAAGTCCCAAAAGCATATTTCACACCGATCCAAGCCACAATGCACGAATAAGTCATTAGTTATTGAAGATTTTACACTTCGTGAAACAAAGCGCCCTCTGGGGGTAGTTTCCGGAAACTGTTACTCACGCCTGGAGGGGGGGGGGGGGAATTAAGGAACGAAGTTTGAATTGTGGAATGTGGGACATGCCTGGATGAGTTTCAAATTATTCCAAGTTGGAGAAAATTAGTTCGATTAAGAATTTTTTTTAATATTGTTATTTTGGGGGTAGTTTTAATTTCGTTTGGTTATTTTGTTGCATACTCTCTTCAGCATACTCTCATTCAATAACTCGAATTTGTTTGGAATCACCTGGAAGGAAGGCTAGAGGGGGGGGGAGGGGTGCTTGTGGAATGTTTTCAATTATTTCAATTCTGCCCGAAGAGCAAGTGTTTGGAGATATGTTGTTCTATAATACAGACAGACATAGATGGATTCCAATGGTTTTAAGACTGTGAAATTAGTTTGGGAGGGAGGAGGGGGTGAGGATGAAGAATCTGGAATCGTTTGTTAATTAGAAGAGAGCCCTATGGCTTCGTTTGTTGTAGAAGGCTGGATTTTCAATCATTTATGGAACTTCTGGAGTAATTGCTCTGGTTTCTAGACGTATTGAGATCTCTATAGGCGAAAATTGACTCGACTTTTCGCATCAGTGGGCAACATGTAGGAGAATTGAAATTACACAGATGTTACCTGAATGAGAAATAAAAAGCTCTCATTTTAAAGTCAAACTAATTAGTGTAAGTTTAATTGATTCGGTAAGTGAGATATTTATTGAATTAATCAAACGCTTTACAAATTTCAATCTGAGACATATTGAAACAAAGTAGAAAATCTACAGCCTACTTAGTTTACTACTTGAATATCCATTTGGATTCAGTTGCAAAAAATAAAGTTTATAAATCTTTTTGATATGTTTGTATGAATATTTTGTTACCTTCGCACAGAATTTGCTCATTGTGACGCTTGAGATAAATAACGGCAGCGTGTGATATTGCTTAATTTAAATATTTAGTTTATTTACGTCACAGCTATTATTTACAGATTATACATTCAAGTTATTAAACTTGTTATTAGATTATAAGAGTTCAAAACAGTGGTTTGTGAGAGGAGGGTTCCCTTTTGGCAACCGCTCACTTGAAGGTTCAAAGCATCTCTCCCTGGTTCTCCATCTCTCTGCTCGGGGATCAGGGGGCCGGCACCTCTTAGCATCTCGTTACATCCTGCTAGTAGCGGGAAAAGGGTACCTCGTGATGTCAAAAGTCGACGGGTGATCCAAGATGGTACTACGCAATAAGTCAAAGTTGCACAGGTGTCTTTGCACGTGTGGTGATTATTTCCAGAAAGAAGCCGACTCACAGCTGGGAGACGAAAGCGTTACATCATTTATATTTAATATAGAAAAAGGTTTTATTAAATGTGTTTATTATATTTGCATGGAAAATTGTAAGGTGTACTCTACGACGTGATTGGCACGAGGTGGCCCTGCGATCATAATAACAAAAGAACTTTGAAATCGATGAAAGAGCGATAGACAGAAACTGAGACGTATTGCAAAATGAGTGCTGAAACTATATAATAATAGTATTAATCATATTTGCTTAAGTAGTTTGTCCTGTGGGGTCTTAGATAAGTTGATGGATTAATAAAGATATGGCCACCTACAAAGCATTGATTTATTTATATGCATCATGACAAATAAAATAAGACCTACGAACGTAACTGATATGTTCTATTTACATATTTTAACTTTAATTATCATGTTTTTACCAACCTGTGCGATTTAATTAAAATTAATTAATAATCAAAAGATTTAAAAAATGCACAGTACATTTTTTAAAGTGTTTAAAGGTCTATCTAAATATTGTGTGTAAGAATCGGGCTCATATATATTAGTTGAAATTTATTTTATTATTATATCAATTACTATTTTTGAAAGAATACGAGACAGCA
>BMAV01026527.1:32732-79498 GCA_019973955.1 Trichonephila inaurata madagascariensis | reverse complement strand
CCCCCCCCCCCCCATAAGAGGTCTATGTACGTCACTGATGATAATCGAGCATCATACGATCTACTTTTTGATGTTATGACCATGTGGAACTTTGTCAAGAAATATATTAATGACACCATTAAATATCTTTAAGGATTTGATAACCTTTAGACCAAAAATTATCTCACACAAATCATGCTACAAAGGCTACTTACATTAAAGCGACATGATACGATTTACGAAAAAATTTTTAATTTAAGGATTTTCAAAATTTTTTGGCTGCCTCCTATGTATGTATATTATGTAAAACAGATTTTGTGCTCAAAATTTCAAAATTTCATTTCATTGAATTTTTTAAGGAAAAAATTTAAAATTTGTGAAGTGATTTTAAAATGCTAATCCTCATACAAAAACTTACATACATGAATGAAATTTGGTTTACAAGTACTTTAAACTATATGTATAACAAAAGTTGGTATTAGTTTTGCGATAACACAATTGTTATTCGTACAATACTTCTTTTTATGAATGCTTATTGAAAATTTCTTAAAAAATATCTAAATTTCAACTTCAATTATTTTTTTAAAAAATAAGTATTATTTTTATTTAAAAATATATACCAACTTTTGCTATATATTGTATTAGCAACAGGTAAAAAAAATTCAAAGCATTAGGCACAATAAAAAAATGCCTTAGCATTTTAAATGAAGACAAACTATTTATTTTACCTTTCTGAGATAAGTAAGTTTAAAGTTTTGATTTTCCATAGGGACGTGAATAAAAACGAATGTGAAAGCTATCATAAATCTGCGTTTTTTCAGTTTAGAGCTTTCAAATTTTCTGAGGTTACAGAAAAGTATATAAAAAATAATTTAGGCTAGGAAAATTAGATTTGATTTTTTGACCGATGTTGGTCAATTGAATCGTACTGTGTTCCCTTAAAGTCATAATTGTGTGAAGGAAATAAGGATGATTCACCCACCCTCAAAAAATTAAAAATGAGCAAAAATAATTAAAAAAGAGAATATATTTCAAATAAAGAATATATTCAATAAATTTGATTTAAATATTATATTTCAAACTCTTATAGTTCTTTCATGTGCCAATAGATAGCACTACGTGTTACCAATATTATTTAGACTTCTGGTCGTCAGGAAAAACAAAAAGTGTCGATACAGCTGCCATCTATTGGAAAGGGCTTAAACTAAAAATAATACTTTCTAAAATTGTAACATATTTTTGAGGCATTTTATAATTTTAAAGATAGCTCCAATTTTCAAAATTTTATAAAATGCATTTAAAATTTCTGAATTTTTAAAACATTCCTTATTTTAAATTGTTGACCATTATAAAGAATAGGTGTTGTTGTTTTTTGTTGTTGTTATATTTACTTCCCATTTTAAAAAACAACGTATTGAGATGATATATTTTTTCTTTCAAACTGCAGTATTTCGGGAAATACTTTAATTTCGAAATATGAACAGGTATAATTAAGGATTAAATGTTTTCGACAAAATGTTTAAAGGAAACAAATTTATATTATAAATATTATAAATTTTATACATATGGTGATATGAATATCATGTGAACTGCAAATTAAAAAAAAAAGGAGGAAAAGCTTAAATGAGTATTGTTTCGAATAAAAAGACCAGATGGAATTGCATGCTTTTTTTCCGAAAGATTGTCACACATTTGCTTTAGATTATTTACTTTTTCTGAATTATTTGTTAATGTATAATGAGACAATATTAAGAACATTATTTTTATCATTAAAAAAAGGCATATTAAAGTACTCTTTTCTTACCAAAAAAGAGTAGTATTTATTACTATATAGTATGATAAAACAACTGAAATTATTGGCAAACGGTACGGTTTTCACCAAACATATAGATAAAGTATAGAATTGTGATGGTTTTTTTTTTTTTTTTTTTTTTTTGATATTTTTATTTTAGAAAACCAAACACATATTTATTAATAAGAGTCTAAATAAATTATAAGTACTCTAAAATATTACTTCTTTATGAATAATACTTAATTACTGATAATAAGTTAAAGCATATTCACATCTTCATCAATGTCATCGTCATCAACTGTTGCATTATCATCTGACTTATTTAGAGATTGAACTTTCAAGATGTGATGTCACAAAACACTCTTTAGTCTACTAATCTTTTTTTTTTCTTTTCTACGCGCTTTCACCCATCTTGACTTATACTAAAATTACTCAATTGCTGTTTCAAATCCTCTCGATATGACAACTCGTTCGTTTTTACAGCTATTTTATCAAATACTCATAATGCTGCTCGAGACTATTCTCTCCAAAACTCTTGTAATAAATAATGCATTAAATGGCATCCCTAGAACGAAATAAATAAGTTTGAATACTAATGAGACAAATTCGGATGAAATTATTTTGTATTTACGTATTAGCGACACCGCAGTAAAATTGGGGTCACTCGAATCGTACCTTGATATCAAAACAACAAAGATTCTAACATGTTTATATAAAAAAACACCAATCAGTCAAATTTTGGTGGAAAATGACACGATTCGCGTGGCGCCAATTTTGCGGCGGTGGCGCTATTACGAAAGTAACAATTATTTTGAGTAAGTGAAATACTAAAAATTTATCTATATCACAAAATAGCAGGAAAAATATTGTTCCTAAGAGCTTATACAACAAAGATTATTTTCAGTTGACAACCATAGTTTAATATTGCTTAAAACCTAAACAAAATATCTATTTTTTTATAAATTTTTCCTGATATTTAACTACATACCTAAATTTGTCTTGGCTACCTGAAACTATTTATATAATGAAGAAAAACAAAACCTTCGAAACATAATTATATACTTGGAGATGAAAGCACCATATCTAAAAATTACACCAAAAAATAATTTACTCTTAAGCGCGAAATTAATTTAAAATTGCCCATAAATTCTTAATACTGAACAACTCAGTTGACAAGAAGTAAGTTCACTTCCTTGAAGCAAAAATCTAGATTTGTTATGAGACATTTAAATACTGTCAAATAGTATACTTTAGTTAAAATTCTAAATAATATATGAGGGTTTACTGAAGTCACTTTATATTTTTCGCAGCTTTTGAACGTATTTGCCCCACTGCGTGGCGTGTAGTAAGATTAGACTGATTTTTTTTTGTTTATTTTTTGTAAACGTCTTGTTTTGTTAACAAGAACTATTGGCGGTGGATCTTCAAATTTTGAACCATAGTTAAGGCTGTTTTCGCCAAAAATACGAGAGCCTGAACCACAAATGAAGTACATTTTCAAAATGCAAAAAAGTCGTAGCTTCCAAAAAAAAATTTTCGGCATTGTAATTCATTTAGCTGTTCATACTACAGCATTTTTAAAATTTCAAAATATTGCCTAAGTAATTAATGTGTAAAGAGATAGTACATTTAGGATTAAAGTATAAGTGAAAAACTACGAAACTCATTTTGTGCTCGAAAAAACGGATTAAAAATGAGTAGTGCTAAAATGTGCTCTCTATTAGAGAGCAAAGCCAGAATATAATATTGATGTTGGAGCACTGGTGTAGCTATTCCTGAATGGGCCCTGTATCAAGATTCTTTGGAGGTCCTTTTTTGGAAATGGAAACTTTGTTGATGGGACTTATGGGACTATATTATGATTTTTTTTGCTTACATTTATTGAGGCCCCTGTAGCTAGGGGGCCCCGTACCATTATTACGGTTAATATGGCGGTAGCTACACCTCTGTGTACCTTTGAGTATTTTTATACCACAAAAACTATTCCAAATTCGAATCCTATTCTTTAATATTACGCGGAAAACAGCCTTAAATGAAGAAAATACCCGAGATAGAACTTCACTTTCCAAACTTCCACACCAACATAAAGACTAAAACTCGACATATTTATCGTGTATCAACCCCTCGACAAGGACAAGGCTTCAATGAATCAGGATTCGAACTCACGACTCTATTGTAACAACGCTGACCACGAGTTCACGACCATGACCACTTGGCTATCACGGCAGTAAAAGGTTAAGATTGATTGATTGAATATTAACGTCGCACTGTTCAGCTACACGAGGGCTTTTGACGACGGACCACGTAATTTTGAACCATGGTCAAGTGACGTGGACGACACCTGGTATAAGGTTAAGAGATTATATGTTAGAACAGAAATCGGTAACCTATGGCACTCTCGCAAGCGTGCGTATAGCTAGTCTTAAGTGGGCCCTTTCTAGGATCTCCTCAACATTTTGAAATTGTTTGCTTACACGTTTTGAGGCCCCATATCATTGGTATGGCTAAGTCACTTTTTGAGTAAAATTGTATTTTTTGAACAGGAGCTTATTAAAGTAACATCTTCAGAATTTTATTGAAGGGAAAATCTAAAAAGATAACTTTTACGATTAATGGACAGGTATTTTTTAAAATTTTATTGGGTGTCTTTTCTGGAGAGATTTAATATAGTTTGAAAAGAAAATTACATGTTCTCTGCTTTTCGCTCTACATATTTATGTGAACAAATCTTTCCTCGTGAAAAGTATTTCGAGTCAGCAAAGAAGCTGTATAACAACTTCTTTGCGAAACTCAACTGAACATTCAGAATCGTGTGAAATATGAAGTCACAAATAATATCCCTAATATTGCAATATAAAACATAAATGTGCAGGGATAAAAGGTTGGCATTGAAATATATTGCTATGTTGTAGGAATACTTATATTTCATGTTGTTTCTTTCTAATTTTAATAATTAAGTTTAAAAGATACATAATACAAAATAGATGTATAATTTTAATTTTTTATTTACGTTCAAGGAATAATCATACTTTATGTTAAACATTTTTAAATAATGTATAATACTACTAAATCTATATTCTTGACCTCTGTTTCATAACTTCGAAAGCTTTGTCGCGAGAATCCAATTGTTTCAAGTATCTCCTTCTGTGCATCACCGTGAATAATGTTGGTAGATTGGTTTGGTATACCACAGCAAGAAGGTTGCCCACTCCTGAGTTAGCATATGTTTTGAATGATTAACATCAAGCAGCTTTGGCGTTTACGACTTTCTTTAATACGAGTTGAACTATGAATATAAAATTTTACTGCTAGGAACTCTTATTGTTCTGTAAATATTTGTGTGTGTTGTCAAAAAGACAGTACTTTTTCTGCTCATTCTTAAGAATCCCGGAAGTTCCTAACAATAACTCAATTCAAATATGAATATTTAGCAATATCCACTTAAGTATTTCGAATAAGCTGACAGAGAATTTTCTCTGATAATATAATTAACCTGGTTGCAGGCGTGCACTCGATACTAACGTTAATGGTCATGCGGGGTGACTGAGTAACCCCAATCCTTTTATTAGTTATTTTTATTGTACACGATAAAAATCGTACTTCCAGTGGATAATTTAATTTAGAGAAAGTATGCTTACCTACTTTTAAGGACTTTTCTTTGATAATTTGAGAAAAAATATCAAACTGAACCAAGAAGTTTCAAATGTGCGTGACTTTAATAAAGGACAAATCGCAGACACCTTTCGAACATTATAGAAATAATATTCGCAGGCAAAACTGTCATATTTCGCTCATGTTATTGTAGTTTTATTGTCCTTTGAGGATCGACAAATAGCATGATGAACTTTCTCTTGCTTGTGTCTTTTTGGTAGGGCAAACTGTGTCTTGTGATACACTTATGGTTTCATATTTTTCTAAATGGAGTACTTAAGGTAGCATCCGAAAATTTTCCTTTCAACTCAAACGTTTGATGTTCATCAAATTTCTCAAATTTACTTTCGCTATCATAAATAATATGCTTTATTTCAGTAGGTTCTTCCATTGCTTGATCAGTTTCAACTTCCTTCAATAGAGATCAAGGATGCCCATTTATTTTTTCATATTCTGTTCATTTACAGTTATGAATCATAAGTCTTAAAACACAGCAATCAAAACCACTAAGTTGTGCACAGGGAGAAAATGTAGCCATTTCATAGAAAATATTTTGGATAAAAGTGGTCGTGCAGGGAACTCAATCAAAACAAGTACCTTAAGATTGTATTTAATTCCCATGAAGACCGTCATATAGAATGATACCGTCAAGGTCATTGGTAAGAAATAAACAGTTTTCCCAGAATTAATGATTTCGTGAGCCTGGGGTGACTCTGTGTCCTACGTGACCACTCCCGGGTTATTACATACCATAATATATTTACATATTACATTTACATAATTTACATACATATACGTAATATTTCAAACATGAATGCATGCTCCCTATTCAACATTGTTCCTGTTGTATTACTTATGTCTTTGCAGCCAAATATTGATTAATAATTACACAACTATGTATTTTAAATCTTTATTAAATATCACAAAGTATAAGAAAGTACAAAGAAAGATCTCTTACTCAACAAATAAATCTCTACTTGAAAACGCACACACAAAAAAGTTTCAAATAATCTACAAAATATATTTTTTTTAAAAAAAAATGTTAAAGCATATTTACAAGATAAGAGTAAATAATACATTCACAATGCAAAATAACATGAATAAAAACACTATATTATGTTTCAGTCTTGCATACACGGCACTTAAGCTAATATTTAATTTCAAAGATACAGTGCATTATTGAACTACATAGTGCATTTTGTTTGCATATAAAACTATATCTAACACAATTAATATATATTTTCTTATAATATTCTACACTCAAAGAGTTAGATACATTTGTACTTTTAAAAAAGTTATAAAGTTAATAAACGGAAAAAAACAACTCGGGTTTTAAAAAAATATTTTAGATGTATATCGAAGAATAACAAATTTTCTTTCGGATGAAAAAATTTCAGTTAAAAATAAAAATCCATTTATTAAAAAAAAAGTTAAATCAATACAAACACAACTTTAAAAAATAAAAAATATCATTACAAAAATACAAATTATTAAATTAATATAAAACTATTGCCTATTTTTAGAGAGTATCTTAATAGCAAAATGTACAAAAGCATACACAAAACACCGCATATAAATCTATTGCATTTAAAATGTGCAAAAATCTCTTAAAATTCTAACAATACAATGCATTACGAATTACTGATATTTTTTGTGCATAGCAATAATTTTATTTTAGGAAATTTCGTTTTAAAAAGATATCAAAGATTCTTTTTTTGAAAAATTCATAGGCTCTGGAGGTAAATCAGAATGAAAAAATATATCTATAAAAATTCTCATAGAAATTGTAAATTAGCATAGTATAATTGCTTACTTTGTGTTGCCCAGAGAATTATTAATATGATTTTGTAAGAGTTTTCATAATGAATATAACTTCTTAATGTTAAACACTTGTTGTAATTCTTAGATACAAAAAAAAATACCCTTAAAATATTACATGGCAATAAAAGTTGTTTTAATTGTATTTTTCTAAAAACTCCAAATGCTGAATGGTAGCATCCCAATTTTAACCAGAGCAATAGGTAAGTACATCGAAAAGTTTACGTTTATAAATATTTTCAAACAGTTTTTTAGAAATTACAATTAGCTAACTCGTTTACAAAAAAGCTTATACATTAAAGTACATCAAAACTGTAGACATTTAGTTCGAGAAAAAAGCGCTTTCTGAAGATAATGACATGTTTGAATACATAGAGAGATGCTAAGAAACAATGCCGCTGTTAATTTAAAATTGAAAGATCCTCCTCAGCCAAATCTGTAGGTTCGGAAGGAAAAGAAAGCACTGAGTAAGTACAGAACAGAGTTTATCAGACCCAAAACCTGAAAAAAAAAATTACATGAAATAATTGTAAAATGCATTTCAAAATCTAACGCTAAAAAAAATAACTTTTTTAAGTTATCAGTTGCTAAGTTATACAGAACGACTGCTCCAGCATAAATGAGATACTGCTGATATATAATTTTAAAATCTTATGAAGAGAGAGTGCGATTCATTTAAGAAGCTAAAATAAAATATAATTCAGTTTTCTTTTTTTAAAAAATATTTTTAATGTGTGGCTGAGAGAGAGACTAATTCTGGTCCCTCCAGTCACACATTACAGTAATTTGCACATGTTTTAAAATTTACAGAAACATATCATTATTTCCCCCTTAAGCGTGAACTTGAATGTTTTTTTAAATCTTGACTTTTTAAAGAAAATTTCTTATTGTTGCATTTTATTGTATTCAGAAAATTCTTCATCTAAAGTTTTTAATCTCTGAAACATATTGGACTTTCTATATTATTTTTTACATTGCTCTTATTTCTTCAGTATTTAGTAAATCGCTGCATTGGTCAGGGACATCTAAAGACTTCTTGAGGCCAAGGGCCTCTACGCAAAAGTAGACCCTGGAGTCCATCCAAAAGTAGGCCCTGGACCTCTACACAAATGTAGGTCCTACCCATGACCTATAGAAATAGAATAGTATGTAGAATACGTTGACAAATACTTGTGTACAAACAATAACGCAAAACAAATGCGTATTACTTACAATCGCACAAATCAGCTCGACCTACTGTCGTTTTTTGACTGAAAGAGTAATGGTGGTAGGCCCAGGCTTATACATAGACAACGGTCATCACATGAAGCCAGTTGACATGTCGTCCGAAATTTCTCGTTTTTCGGAGAATACGACCGGAAATAACATTTGACCGTTGAAATTATTCGAATCTTGATCTTACTAAGGCTGAGTCGAGAACGAGACTAGCTCCCCCCCCCCTTTGTGGCCGAGTCCAGCTGACCCATGCCTTAAGACGTGCCTGGAATTGGCATTTTATGATCTTTTTCTAAGACGGGTGATCTTTTCTGATTTTTGAGACCTTTTCTTTAAAATCCAACAAGGCGCTAAGCAGCCTAGTTATTCTGAACACGGAGTTCTCAGCTCTTGGTGTTGATCATCAGAGAAGCCGTCTTATTCACCACAGAGAACAAACATAGGATAGACAACAAGCAATAAATCCTATTACAGTAGTATTTAATAGAAATATTTTAAAGTCGCAATCTATCGTAACATCGATTATGCAACCCAGACTGTCACAGCTAAAAAAGCTGTTTTTCATTTCCATTGAACTCATGATCATATTAACCAAGTGTTTCTCAAACTGTAGGGTGCGCCTCCCTAGGGGGGCATGATAACCCTACAAGTGGTGCGCGAGTACGGAAGTCGAAAACAAAAGGTTATTTTAAGAAAATTATGAATTTATTGAAAGGAAGCAAAAAAAAACATTCTGACATAATAAAAAATAAAATACACATTTACATTGATATAAAACACTTATCAGTACTGCGCAATGTGTTTCATAATTAATTTAACAGAACTCAGTTAAGAACAAGTTTAATAATTATCAGTGACCCTATGGGCATGTCAAAAAATTATATACAAAAACTTAGTACTTGACAATTTGTACGGTTTATATAAGTAAAGTCGTATTGTAGCTTTACGTCAAAGTATATTATTGAACTCAATTCATTGTTATTGTATGGAAGAGGGGGGGGGGCGATGAAAAATTATTATTGAAAACTGGGTCGCAAGTATAGAAAGTTTGAGAAGCACTGTATTACCTCTAGTGAAA
The DNA here is from genome assembly GCA_019973955.1 of Trichonephila inaurata madagascariensis. Taxonomy (NCBI): domain Eukaryota; kingdom Metazoa; phylum Arthropoda; class Arachnida; order Araneae; family Nephilidae; genus Trichonephila; species Trichonephila inaurata. The sequence continues at coordinate 69,965 of BMAV01026527.1, read as the reverse complement.
TTTTAAGTATTCAAACACAATTCGAGCAAGTTATAATTACATTACAGTCAGTAATCTATATTAATAAAAAAAAAATTGTGTGTTTCAATTGTTTTGGCCAAACTAAAGCAACCCAGAAGCATGAAACTTGGCACGTAGAAACAACAGGTCATTGTGCATTTAACCTCGAAGAGATTTTTTCTAAATTTACTCTAAATTTTCTTAAAATTCAATTTTCAAGCTATTTTCCAGCTTACTGGCGATATGACATTATCACGTCTAACTCTGCTAAAATTAAAGTTTCGAACAGTTTTTTTGGAAGATTGTTGCATATATTATTATAAAAATATTTATTTATAATTATATTTTTTCGTATCTCGCGGAATTATAATTGTTTTTCGAATAGATCATCGTAAAAAGTGTTCTTTCAGAATTTCCTTTTCTGTTTTGGCAACACGAAATTTTTTACATTGTATTGCGACGTCGAACAGTTTTTCGTAATTAAACTTATTTTATCCTTTTCCGTTATTTCAAACAAAAAAAATTGTACAACAGATGAATTTTACATTATTAAAACTTAACCCGTGCGAAGAACTGGCATTTCAACTAGTGATTATGTTAAAATGTGACCACCTAACCTATCTAACGGGAACCCTACCAATAGCAGAAACATAAAACTTCAGTTAAGTTAGCTTTACAGTCTAATCAATAAAAGGCACTGTGTTAAGTCAATTTAAAAATACTATACTTACTGCAGCGGCCATCTTTCCCTCGTAATAGCGGGTTCTGTAGTGCTTGTTGGCATTGGAGACAGTAATCAGAAGGGCAAGACTGGCACTGATGTAGAAAATGAAACCAAAAATGTGGTACAGGAACTCCTGTAATGATAAAAATTCATGATTTAATTTCCTCTATTTTATACGGCGCAAAAACACAAGTGTATATAGTATTGAGTGTAACATTTATTTAGAAAATGTATTTATTGTAATACGTCATTTTAATTAATGTTAAAAAAAAAAAACGTAAATGGAAATAAATGAAAAGGTGGGGAAGGAAATTACAAATCAATAATAATAAAAGATGTATATGCTAAAATTATGTTTTCACATATATAGAAAAAATAATAAATGCTTTCTATTCATAAGCATAACATTTAAGAATGTGGTTGGATTTGCAAAAAATATTTATAAAATTACAAGTTTTAAAAGAAACAGTAGTTCTAATTTTTTTTAATCATATTCTCACGCGTGATACATCACGTGATAAAGATATTGGATTTGAAGCACAATTTTTCTCGGGCATATAAGATTCAATTGATCGCAAAATTAATCAAAGAATTATTGTTTGACTCTCTCATTGGCTGTCAAAATGCTGAATTTCATCGTACCCCCGCAAAAAAGTTAAATTTCTTTTTAAAAAAAACCTGAAAAAAAATCAGCATCTAAAGGGTAAGTACGTAGTGAAAAAAATTCACCCTTTCTAAACTTTTAGGAAATTATACACTACTGTGACGTTTTCGCGTCACACAACTGAAAACTAGACTTTTTTTTGTGGATAGGAAAACACCGTTCCTATGCACACGTGCACCCCTAAATATTGCGGGGTCTTATCATCCAACATCACCCCGGCAACCTAAGACCATGAGAAAGCCCAAAGGCTGGACACCTATGAGATGGAGACTCTGAGTGTAATTCGAGGTGTCAGAAAGAAACCACGACGATGGAGAGGAGGGAGATTCCGTTGAAAAACACCCCGGTTATGCTTCCTCCTTCCTCGCAAATAACATATTCTGAACTTTAACGAAATAATCAATATTCTGAATAACTTCAGTGTAAATGTATGTAATCAATAGCTATGACGTAAATAAACTAAATATTTACTTTCCTAATTCTCACGCTACCTTTGAATTTCTCAAACATCACACTACACGGTGATATTTGGGTCATCAAAATTTAAAATTCAATCACACCAATAATTTCAATTGATGAAATAGTTATTGGTAAGAAATTAGTTTTACATTTGCTTAAAATATTAACAAATCAACTGAATCGTGAAGAGAAAAAAAATCGATCTAGTAAAGAAAAAATTCGCTGCTTGTTTGAATACATCAAATCTGGAACTTGAAGCTCCCTGGCTACAATCATGTTATCTGCTGATAAAGTTACTACTTGCCTTACGCTTACTCTTGCCCTCTCATTTATTTAAGAATTTTCGAACTTCCTTCGATTATTCGATACGAAAATGCGAATACTTAGGATGTTAGTAATTACTTCCTGTGGAGATTGGAAAGCGAAACCAAAGAATGAAAGGGAAAATATTTACCCCTATCAATATTAACTCTATTAATATTCCAAATAAATAGATAAAACTTCTTTTTAATCTCGATTACTCAGAGTATTCTCTATTCCAAAATGAAACTAAACTGGTGAAAAATATTTATATTAGTGGATCAACTGGTGAGTGAAAAAAAAAAATCGAAGAAAAAAATGGTATGGTGTTTTAAATTCCTAGTTAATATATTGCGTGCCAAGACACATAAATCCTAGAAGGACCAATTTTTTCCTTTCTAGAATCAAAAAAATTTCTGACATCCTAATCATTATACCTGAAGGTATTTCAAGCCCATTAAGTTAAACCACAGTTTAAGCTTATAATTTCTTATATTGGAAATTTTAAATTTTGATTAAATCTCCAAATTTTGCTTTGAAAGCTTGGTCAGTTAATTTGAATTAACATCACTAAAAATCCATAAGAGATTCAAATAGACCTAATAATTTTAAACCTTGGTCAAGTAACAAAAAATAATTTTGACTCTGGGTCCCGCATTCTACAAACTTATGCAAGATTAATAGTCAGTTTCACACTTAAGGCTCCTAGTTTTCCGGTCTAAGTCTACTTAGTCCTTAGTCTACTAGTTTTCATAATCATATATATATATATAGATATATATATAGTAATATAAAATAAAAGTGAAGAAGTACTAGAACCTACAGTGCTAAAGCAGGAAGAAATTGGAATACCAGACACAACAAATGAGTACAAAAAAAAAGTCTTTGGACTAAACTGGAGACCTATTATTTCTAAAGCTGTCGCTGAATTAGGCCAGCGAATTAGGGTTAGCAATGCTTTATGGATCCACCTTCCCCGTACAGCAGAAACTTTTGACATAATAGGAAAAAAAACCACGTTGAAAAGTTAAGCCTAATACATCACGTGGAAGAAAAACTGCTAATATATTAAAATGAAACTCAGAAAAGAGAACAGTAATGAATGTCTCAAAGAGAGGAATAATAATAATAAATAAATAAACCCACTTACATGTAAAATAATTACTGGAGATTGAAAATTCAACCTTCCACTATAAGCTCCCAACGCGAAATGGCGTAAAATGACGAAAGCTATTGAGACGACTATTCGAGAATAAATAATAGTGGCGCCACCTGGATATTTATTTTGCAATTAAACAAACTAAAAAAATTTTTTATATAAAAATAAACTAAATAAAGGAAGTTTTAAAAACGATAAAGATCAAAGTTAAGAATAGATAAAATCAAAAAGAGATATATAACAAAGTAAATGAACTTGGATGATTATATACTAATCAATATACTGCAATTAAAATAAACGCTTAAAAATGTTTTTGTTATTTTAAAATATTTTTTTAAAAATAAACTAAATAAAAGGAAATTTAAATAAAATAATGAACTAAGATAATAATATATATATATATATAGTCCGGCTTCAGTCTATTAGTTTTCAATTTTTCTATATTTTCCCCCCAACCTTTATAAAAGAAAATTGTCCCTGTCTCAATTTTCAAAACAATCTTCGTAAATGGTTTTGATATAATTTATTTAATGGACTACAAAACATTTATATAACTTGTATCTATATTATTCCCAGTACATCAAAAAATATTGTAGTGTATTTTTATTGATTCCCCTTACCTTACAAGTCTTACATAAATACAAGAAAGTAATGCCTTAATATAACACATTTATTTAATGAGATTGTGTGTTGTACTTGTTTTTTCAGCACCAAGTTCCTCAAACTGCGGCATCATTAAAGATATAGCTACTCTCCATTCCTTTTCAATCACCAAGCAAGATCAGTATTTTGTTTTTAAAGCAGCCATGACAGAAAAACTAGCAACACGAGGGTTATTGGCCACGGTCTTGAGCCTCATTCTCCAAATTTCCACACAACGATAAGGGGCGGACTTTGAATCTCGACAAGTCTTTTAACAGAGGGTCATTTGTGGTGTCAGGACTCGAACTTACAACTCGACAAAAACATTGCCGGTCACGAATTCGCGATCCTGAAGTCTACCCTGGCCCTCTTACATAAATAAGATGTTACAAACTGAAATAAGATTTCTGTTTTATTAGTTAATATGCGAAAATATTTTCTTTAATTCGTAGTCAAATCATAACAATATTGTTATACTAACGAAGCTATTTACATTTATTTCAAAATACATTGTTTTGAGAACTAAACTCTTCAATGTTACTTATCAGTTTGGGTAGCCGAACACACAAAAAAATTTAACAGGCAATTTCCCGAGATAAGAGCAGATATTGTTTCGTATTTCTTTTTTACATGCTTTCGTTCGAATTTAAAAGTGAAAGTGAGACTAACCGCATCAGGTTCCTTTTTTACAATATTGATTTAATTGTAGTGTTGAAAAATGTCACGCCTCCTGAGGAAAGCCCCACAGGATGGAGAACACTGAGTTAATTCATTAAATGAACAAATAAAATTCATTTTTTTTTATTTTTTGACAAATCGAGACTAGTGCATTGATATTAATCTAATCCGAGAGAGCAAAAATTTTTAAGGTTTACTTGGGTTTAAGGCCCAATGGTCGAGTGGTAGCGTATCGCTGGGGTAAAGGCTGGGCAAGGTCGACTCAGCCTTTCATCCCTACTGCAGTGGATCGATATAAATGGGTACCAAACTTGCTTGGGGATTTAAGCACTGGGGTCTCGGCTTCAGACTGACCACCTGATCGGGACATTTGCTCATGCACCTCTGCGCCCAATGGTCACGTATACTGGGATGGGCACAGTAGGCACTGGCCCTCACAGGCTGTTGCACCACTGAGTTTGAGTTTTACTTGGGTTTACATTTTTCCTTCTCGATATTTGAAAATATTTCTTAAGTTTTAGTTAGGGATTGTTTAGTTTTGATTAGTGTCTGTTTTATTTAGTGATTTTTGGTTCTTCAAATATTTCTTAAGTATTTGAAAACCCCCAATATCGCTAAATAAAATAGACATAAAATTACTTTCATGAATCTGAAGGTAAATATAATTACGGAGAAATTTTTGTTATCTTTTTCTCCTTAGGATACATTTTATTGTATTCATATTAATACTCTAGTCTAGGTGTGAAAAGGAAAATAGAAACTCCATAGAATTAACATTACGTTCACGAATTCAAAATGGCGGTAACAAGAAGCCTCCTGCCATGTAGCATTGCGATTAAACTGCACGGGATGTCTTCGGCATAGGAAGGATTTTGACTAAACTATATCAAATTAACTAAATTGACTAAAAATTACTAAAACGGTTCCGCGTACTAACATGCTATAATCATAATTCTTTCATTCATGCAAAATTGTTTCAATTTTTAATAGTTTCAGTTACTTAATTTCATAAACTTTATAAATTGAGTATAGATGAGTTCATCCTTGACACGTACAGAAAGAATTCCGTGAAAAAGTTTCCTACAACATCAATCTTTTTTTGAAAACGCGAGCATAAACAAGTCATAAACAAAGTCATTTACATATAAACGATAAGCCCTGTAAAAGTAACACTTTACATAAAGAATTCGGTACGTAGTGTGTTGCGTGATGAAAACCACTGATGTCACTGAACTTTACTTTTATGCATTTACTAAATTATCAATTTTTTTTTGTGTAAAGAGATTTACTTTGCTTCTCGCCTTAATATATTTTGCATACATTCTACTAAATGATATAAATTCAAAAAATAAAAAAAATGCATTAATTTTATTAATGAAGGTGGATATCCATGCACAGTAAGCTAATGAGAATAAATAAACTACTCATTTTTCCTTGAAAACATAAAACAGACTTTTTTAGCAAATTTCAAGTGAGTGAATGCCCAATAATGTCGGAACACTAGGACTATTGGCGACGGTCCACGTAATTTTCATCCTTAGGTGAAGTTACGAGGACGACACCTAAGCGGGCACTCCCTTCTCATAATACTACACCACACCAACGGGAGAACTTTCGGCCTCGACAGATTTAACGTGCATCAGCTCCTCTACACGGTAGGTCTTCAGTGACACCAGGACTCCAATTCGTGACACTCCGGCCACGAGCTTGTTACCATAACCACTTCGCAACTGCGGAATTGGCAAATTTCAAAAGCAGATTTAAGAGAACCATTTAAATAATATAAACTAGATAGTTTTAATAGAAATAAAATCCAAATAAATTAAATTTGGGCGATATTGCAGTTAAAGGCAAATGCAAAGCATACTCATGCATCAAAAATTATTTGCTCAACCATACCGGTTTAAGTTCATTCGTTGTATTAAATCTATGGATGAACTAAAAAGGAACCGTGAAAAGTTTCCACATCGACTGATCATTTTTTGACAATGGACATCTCCAACATTTCATTTCTTTATATTATCAAGCTTCGATTCGATAATATAACTTAACATTCTCATCTATACAAAAACCCGTCACGAGTTGAATAAAAATTCAACAGCGATACAAACAAGCAATTAACAAAACCAGTGTTTTAACTCTAAAAAATATTCCACAAATAAAACCAGCTCCATTTTTTTCTCTACTTTTCCTAGAAACAGAGAAAGAAAAGAAAAAAAAACCTTTCACTCGGTAAGTATTCATATAAACGAAAGCAGGGAAACCTCATCTCAGCACGAGCCAAAAGAATAAAAAAAGCGGTGCACCAAATAAAAGTGGAACAGACTCTCTTGGGAGAGAACAAGGAATTCCGCAGAAAATGAATCTTGTGAAGTGCTGAGCTGTGCAGCAGCATCACATCTATAAATACATTTGTCGTCCTCCTTCACCTCACGTGACCGAACCTTTTTCCCACGAAAAGAGGATCGGAGCATCCCATCCAACGACGCCCACGTTGCTTGACTTATTTAGGACACATCGGGGCGGCTGCCTCTACATGTTCGCGTGCGCGCTCTTTCGCCGACAACGCCCTGGCACGATAGATTGAGATGACAAAGATTACCTGCGATGATGCATAGGGCTTTTGGGATAAATAATTTAGATTTAGTGCCCGGAAATGCGGTGTAGATAACATCAAGTGCCCGGAATGATGTCTTGTAATTTGAGAGGCGTCCAAGACCACAGATTATGTTTTCATATAAATATTAACGCAGCCACAATAGGAAAAATAAACTTCATTACGATGACATATAGGATTATTTTTGAGATTCAACATGAGTTTTCATGAGTATTCAACGTGAATTTCTTTTATATGGACGAATTGAAATTATATTAAATAGCAGTATTGTGACACTCCCAGCCATGAAATAGAGAATTCATTTTACTCTTTCTTTATATACGAATTTGTGTGTGTGGGGGGGGGGGATGATGTCAGTCAAGATTGCACAAATAAAAGCTTTTAATAAATTATAATAGTGTTTCCCCTAGCTTTAAAATAGATTGAATTTTATTTCATTTATAATAGCATTTTAGTCATACTACCAAAGTACGAACAACAAAATATTTTTAAAAAAAAACACACACAAATAAATAGTTATACATGGACATAAAGCAATTATGTAAGATTCGTCGTGAACATTTTGAATTAAAAGCCATTTAATAAAGAGTAAAATTAAGATTAGAAATACTTTATGAATTCATCTTAATATACTCCAAAGTTTTGAAAAATCAGCCTAACTTGGTCATCAAGATAAATACTTAATACGAGAAACAAATTAAGAGTTTATATACTTTCTCAAAATGATTGCTTTTATAACATAGTTAGTGACTTAACAGAAAAATCAGAATAACGAAGTATATAATTTGAAAGAATTAGTTCGAAAAATATTGTTACAGGAGTATATTGAAAATAAAAAATATAACTTTTTTTTTAAAAAAAAGTATTAAGTGGATCACAAAAAAAGAAAAAAAAACCTTTAAATGTTTTTTTTTCCATAATTTTTTTTGGTATATTTCTCTAATATGGACATCTGCTTCTTACTTTCTTATGTGTTACTACTTATGATTCAGTAAATATTTTTCTCGTTTTAAGTGGATATGAATATGCAAAAGCATATTCTTTACATTCACAACATACCTCTGTATTATTTTCAATACCATAAAATCGCTAAGCGTTTGAAAAGACAAAAGTTTAGAGTGAGATTTCATTTAATTGTAAATGATACATCTAATCAAATGTATTATTTATGATTATGTTAAAGTAAACATAGCATGGTCAACACATTAAAATTTCTTTCTAAAAAGACGTCATTTCATCTAACATGTTCTCTTTCAACGTATTTCGAAAAATTAGGAAGCTTTGTTTTATCTTATTTTTATAATAATTAATATTAAACTGCACCATATAATTATTTTAAAATTAATATTCAAATCTATGTATTTTTTTTTAAAAAAATTATACTATGCCAGAGGTCAACTACTTGTAAAATTGAGCAACCTCTACACAAAAAAGTCCAGCAAAAAGTAAAAACATAAAACATTTTTCTTTAATATTCTCTTAGGTAATATGTTACTATAAAACGCTAGAGATAGAAAATATGCAATTCTTCAGACAGCCCTGTCTTTTTTTTTTTTATTTCCATCTTTTATCTTAAAAATTAATTCTTTCAATAAAATGTGATCTTTATGTGAAATAATAAAATGATACACGTTCTTGCAAATAAACAGAAAAGAAAAACGTCATTTCAAATTAAGAGAATATGGTTGTTTTCCTTTAGATAAACGAAAACAGAAAAAGAATTGAAGGTCATGCCAGAAAAAACTGAAATACACAAAATAATTATGGATTGTTCTCAAGGATTTATCTTAGAGAATGAATAACTTCTTTTCTAACAGATCAAAATATAATAACAAAAATGGTATTTTTTTGTTTAAATTTTAAGTTCAAAAGAATTCTTCACAAAAAAAGCAATTTTTGAAGTAAGTTAGCGTTTATAACATAGCGTTTATAACATAGTGTTTATAACATAATTACATTAAAATTTCAACCTTAAAAAATAATACATCCAAAACGCAAAAACTGTAACAAAACTTATAATTTTAAAAAAAAACCTAACAAGCAGAGAGAATTTTCTTTCTCTTTGTACAATAATTGATATTTTTAAGCAAAATATATAACAAAGTATATTAAAAAAATGTAATCAAACCAAATATGCGTGATTTTTTAACAACTCCGCAGATATTTAGTTCCAGATATAAAAAATATAAGGTTTTTATCACAGACTAGTAGATAATTTCTACGATTTACAGGAAACACGCGCTGCCGCAACTTTCAATTTCTTTTCTACTTAATATCTGATACGGAACTTTAAAATCTTATCACATACCAATTTTTTTTCTTGGAAGAGATGATAGATATCCTGTTGAATTCTTTTTACTTCGTGATCAATGATTCACAATGTGTTTTCGTCAACAACGATTGCCGATATAAAAGCAACTCTGACTTAAAAATAAGTAAAGAACATTTGGATTTGATAATTAGAATAATTTATTCAGTATGTGCTTGAGAAATATTATATTTTTTAAGGCTAAACTAAATTATTGTTACGAATTGAGAAATTAGGGTTGCCTTTTATCTTAAAATAGTGTAAATCATTTAAATCTGCAAATTTAATAAGTTAATGTTATTCTTTTTTGCTTTTTTTTTTATGATAAAAACTAATTTTAGGAAGCAACACTTCCTCTTGCAATTATGACGGCGGCGTTTCAATGAGAACTTGGCGAGAGAGAGAGAGAGAAATATTGGAGATACAGCCAAGTTGGCATCGTTTTTGGTGACATGGCGACCATTTTTGTTAAAGGTGAATTTGTAATAATATTTTTTAAAAAAAATTTTGTTATAAAATTCGTATACATGAATTTTTGTTAACAGTTTTTATAAATAAACGTACAAATAGTTAAATTGTATTCGGTTAAAATTAATCTGATCAAACAACGCAAAAAAAATTAATCAAAATTAGAGACTGTAATATTTTGTGTGTCTGGAAAGCGTCTTTATGTTTCTGTGATGCAGTTTTTAATTATGTAAAACTTTTGACGAAATCTTTAACATATATTTTAGATGATTGGTCAAGAAGGAAATGTGTAGAAATCTTCAAAAGAATGTTGTAACCACAAATAAAACAAAGAACTTGTTTAATATTTTACAGGCACTTGATAAGTTCGAACGCAAAATTAAGCTGGATAATTGCATGAATCTTTTAAACAGGTTCCAGTTTTCGTGGGATATGGAGCAACAAAGACTATTATTCCTTTAAGCTAACGTTTATCATAAGAATAACTAGTCCAAAAAGATGAAGGAACACAGATGAAATTTCTGTCTTCGGATGAAATCTTTACATTGAAAATTCAAAACAGGGTAAAATATATTATCCGATTTGAATTTTCAGTTTAAAAATTAAATAACTTTCATCAAAAAAATATTTTTGCAGAAATTCAATATTTGAAGCTGTACAGAAATTATGAGTTATATACGAAAATTTCGGTTATTATTTTAATTGAATTTTTATTCCATACGATGACTAAGGCGGGAAATATTAAGTGCAAACGACTTGAGACAAAAAATGAAAAGCAAACCTTTGTAACAATGAAGTGTGCTATTTTTCTTTGTATTACTCTACTTTTTTTTTTGCTCCTATTTTATTGTTTTATGTGACTTTTATTTAGTTTAATCTCAGTCTAGAGTTGCAATTAGAATATTTCATCTTGTTAGAGTAAAATATTTATTTTAATTCCATCAACATTGTTTCCATTCGTTGAATTAATCAAATAAATTCTTTAATAAACAATTTTTTAAACTTACATTATATTTTTTCCTTAAAATGAGCTGTTAACTAGTAAATTAACTGTAACTCATTAACTGTTTGAATTTCGCGCAAATAACGGAATTTATTATCTTGACATTATTTATTTTAAATTTTATTCGAATTTCTCTTTATCTCATTATCTAAAATATACTTATTTTATCGTTTGCATTTTATCTTGAAATTAGAATTGGGGAATTACAAAAGTCGAGTTGTTTAAATCTAATTTACTAAAATTATTTTCAATAAAACATCTTAACTGTGCCCTGGTAAAGCTATGTAATTATTAATTAATCCTCAAAATTTTATAAGTAAAATAAATTCATATTGATATCGGTAGTTCCAATTGTTATAAGACATTCGAAACAATTATTCTCATTCTTATACAGGAAGATTAATAGTCCATGTTTATAAATATCAACTAATTCGAAATCACAACTATTTTGAAATTAAGAATATTTCTAATTGCTTTTAAATTAACACGCAAACCTAATATATTATAACTAGGTATTTTTATAATTACACAAAATATCTATATTTAAAGGATTAGTTTATCGAAATGATTATGATATTTATCTTTACCCTAATTCTTCTATTTTTTTCATACCTATAGAACTTCTACACACAGTTTTAGAGGCAATTATTTTAACTATGCTTTTCACTAGGGTCGTGATGGAATTCGTTTTTATTTAACATGATCAAGTAAGGAGGGTGACATCAACAATAACAGTGAAAAATAATTGATGCCTTTAAAAACTAAATCCCTTTTTCAACTTTGCCTTCATCACAAGAATAAAATTCCAAAGAATTTTCGTATTGAGTCTTTAAATATTTTAATTTTTTTTAACATTACCAAATGGAGCATTCCATAGAATGTGTGTGACGTACATTAACACAAAACTAAACATTCCTTTTTGCATGATAAACGATTATATTTCTTTTCCTAACTTAATGCTGCCCTTGTCAAGTATAAAATCTCAAATTTATATGTGCAATTAACCAGAAAGCACGCGGAAGATCGTTCTCCGATAACTAAACTTAAAAAAAAAGTTACATTTCGTTCTCATTAATATTTTTTTCTAGCAGCATATTTTTTCACTGCATGAAATGCTTAATACACCTTAATGTATTACATCCTTAAAAGGATGAATACGTTTTTCATCCACTTTTATAAAATACGATATTGCTTTTTGAAAATAAAATAAATGATCTCGTTCTATATTACACTGTAATTCAATTTAGAGTATGCACAAGTTATGAACCAGACGTTTAAATTAAATATGTGGCCTACTTTTTTTCAATGGATGCATGTATTTAACTCAAAGTAATTCGTGAATATTTCTCCCTCTGCATAATTAGAGGCTTGAATTTTTTAATAGGTATATATGTATGGAGTGGAAAATTCTCCAAAGATAGGGAGCATTTAAAATGGACAAAATATGGGAACGTTTCCAAAACTGTTGTAGAAAATACTATTAAAACCATAAATTTACACTGTTAGAATATTTTCTAAATATAAGTTAAAGAAAAGATAAATATTATAATTTATGTTATTTAAATCACGATTTAAGATAAGGTCGAGAAAATAAGGAAAATAAGCACTTTAATAAGATTTTAATTACAATAATATTTTTTTTTTGTAGGGAGGGGACGAAGTACATTTAAAAAACAGTTCGATCATCCTGAAATTTCATCTGCAAACTGCATTATACCAAGTATACAAATAAATGAGTTTTCTAGTTTTAGTTTTACAGTAAATGACCATTATTATAATTTTTTAAACATCCCACAGATGCGTTGATGACTTCCTGCGGCCATTTGTATTATCCTTCACGGTATGTCATGCTGAAGTTATTTTCAAACAAATTAATACTTCGCCTCATTCAACTAGTATAGTACTGGAATATCTGCGCTTTCTTGATAATCTTCCATTGCCAACAAGGTCACCAGATCTTTCGCCAGCCAAACACGTATCGGTCATGGTAAGCTGACAGAATGGAACAACCAGCCTATTGCAGATCTTGAACAGCAATTAATGAATTCTGAGCAGGAAGTCTCACAAGAGTTTGATCGGTTGGTTGGTTGAATTTATTTGGCGCAAGGACCAATGTATCGCAAGGGGAGATTAGGAAACCACGTTACGTTGACGTATAAAAACATTCAACGTCAAAAAAGGCGTTTTATTTTTTTTAACTTGCCCATTTTAACATTAAATATACAATTTCTCGCCATTTATGGGTCTGCGGCTTTGAATTGTCAAGCTTTCCATATTATCTGACACATTTTGTATATATAATCACATTGTTTGTTATAATTTTAATAAAAACGGTCGCATTTTTCATTATGCTTTGTTTTTTTCTTTTTGCTGTTTGTTTGTTTACGTGAAAAAGAATGTAAGGCTTAAAAAGTTAACAAACAAATCTTTTGATATTTAACATTAATAAAAGTAGGGGGATTTAAATTTATTTTTTAACGTTTTTATACAATATACAAATTAGTTAACAGCTTGTTTCAATTTCTTAATTTTTGAAATTTTCAACAATTTTCTTAACAGTTAATTGAATCAACTTACACAGGGTTGTGGTTTACAGTTAATTGTTTCAACCGGTAAAATATTCATATTTACGAAATATTCGGCGATTTACATATTTTCTCTTTTATTATTTATTGTTAATGCTAATTTCTCAATGAAAAACTTCGTTCGCGATTTTATTAGCTTCAATTTTTTTCCCTAGCACTTTGCAAATATAAAACTAACTTTTTGAAGAACATTGTTTGATCTGTTGAGATTGTGTTCATATGCTCAATCTATATTAACCTTTTTCTTTCCAAAAATATCAAATGCGAAACCAAAAGAAACATAACATCATATTTCCATAGTTTTAAATGTAGACAAATATGTGCTCGCTCTGATACTTCTACTTCGTTACTGTAACAATTTTTTTTTAAAAAAAAAAAAAAAAAAAAAATGGACACTCATTTCCAAAAGGAAACTAATTAAGCTTTCGTTTCATATTTTGAGAAGCACAACTTCTTACATCGAGTATTGAACAGTCTCTAATGGTTTCAGATGGGAAAAAAAGACGATGGAATTTTTTTAAATAGTAATAACTTATGATAACTTCTCATAGAGTAATGACAAATGAAGACCTGAATCCAATTGCCAATTGACCTAACACTTGATAAGTTAGAAGATATTCAGAACACACCCACGCACTTTGATTTATGCCTAAGATCATTTAACCAAGCCAGACAGCATCATCAAAGGATGATTTGGAAAAGTAGGTGACGTATGATATTATTACTCAACCTAAACTTCCCCCGCAAATTCTTATAACATCCAACAGAAGTTCAAGATATAAATGTCCACTACTTATCACACATTAGGAATGTAAACTATAACGTTTCTTATTTATATGCTTCAACACTGAATGAATATTGAATGTAATAAACTCAAAAACGAAATGAAAACTATTAAGCTCAAGAAATGTATGAATATTAATCGAAGTTATGTACGAAAAGCAAGAGCAATTAAAGCACGAAAGGAACTGAATTTCTCTTATAAAAAAATTTAAATCATCATGAATCAATTTCAAATTATGAAAACTGCTAGATACTTATGTATCAATTACATAATTCCTTTACATTCACAAAACATTAATTTTAACACAAGGTAAAGGATTTTAAAATTTTTAAAAATTACGATTCATAACATTTACGTCTGTGCGCACACACACATCCAAGCTACAACACCAGAAAACATGATATTAAACTCCGTGTCTGGTCTGCGTTCACGTCGAAATTTCAAGTTACATTTGAACAAAAACCCCATCCTGTAGAAAAAATGGTGGTGCCATACATTCGATGGATTGATGGGAGGATCACATGGGTTCAAGGATAACACCTGAACTGGCACTCAACTTTTCAAACATCCACATCACCCCAGTGATCTTGATTTCTAACAGATTTAATGTGCATCAATAACATGTTGTAATGTTTTCCCATCTCACAGCTGAAAAGTCTGCTTCTTTTAATGGATAGGATAACCACGTTCCTATGCACACGTGCACTCTTTAAAATATTGTGAGGTCTTGTCTTCGGCAACCTTTCACACCGTTAGAACCGCCTACTCCATCCAAGAGCCGGAAGTAACTCGAGGATACAGATGACGACCCCTACCATCCCGAGACTCAAGAGAGGACAGAGAGAAGTCCGTTGAAAACTTTCGAACAGGTCAGATGTAATCTCCTCCCTAACAGCAGAATTTGGACTATAATGAAACTAACCAACCTTTTAACAACTTCAATGTATATACTGTAATTAATAGCTGTGGCGTAAATAAACCAATTATTTAAATTAATAAATATCACGCTACCATTATTCATCTCAAACGTAACAAGACGAGTCAACTCGAATCTACGATCCGACTGAAACAACGCCAGGCATGAGTCGCAACCGTAACCACTTGGATACCAAAGCCAACACAATTTGACTATAATAATGACCACGAGTTCGTGACCAGGACCACTCGGCTAACTAGGATAATACTAGAAATATACAAAAAAAATACAAATTCAGATGAAGCAGCGTTACTCACAAAGAGAGTTTTTGACAGGACGGTTGCCGCCATCAACGAAAGCAGCGCAGATATCAGCAAGAGGAACGTGGTCACAAGAAAGGCAAATGTCACAATGAAGAACAGGGTGTGTTCGGGATCCCCACTGAAGATTTTGTTGTGCACCGAGTAGTAGGCAATCAACCCCAAACATACTGCTCCAATAATCTGAAAAAGCAGAAACAAAATCAGTACATTTATAATTGAACTTTTTTTTTATTGATATGACGTAACTTCGGTTATTTTTTTTATTTATATTACAAATGTCACACACTACAAATAGGACCTATGTCATTAGTGCCCGTTCTCTCCAATATTTTTCGACAGTACAATTAAAACTATAAAAATAATTATATTTTTACTCTTTTTATGTTATTGAACTTTAAAAAAAATTATAAAATAAATATGTATAAAATACATTTTAATTTGATGGTTGTAAATGAAAAATAAAGTGACATTAAAATATTTTTTTCTACAGAATTTTTATCTGTGGTTTTGGTGGTTAAAAAACAAAAGAGCATTTTTTTTAATGAATAGAATTATCTGTTTTTGGTTAGAAATATAAATGCTGCAAATTTCTACTATTTTAAAAAAAATCATCTGTAAAGTAAAATTAGCTCACAAGTAGAATGAATTTTAAGAATAAGAGTATGTTACATATTTTACTGATTATTTAATAAGACATTTACTCCCAAGTCTTTTTTTTTTCACACGGTCTTCTTTTATACGGTTTTGAAGTAACGTGGGCCAAGACCGAGTCGAATTTATGTACTGCTGTTTTACTTCACACGATTTAACATCACTGGCTGAAACACCAACGAATGAGAACACACAATTCAACAACTGCTAGTTTAATTTCTGAGAATTTAAATTTATTTCAGTTTTGGAATTTTAGGGTTTTGATCCATGGATCTCAAGAGTTTAAAAATTTATTTTCCATGAGATCCGATTATTTGCTTAGCTGGGTGCCAAGGATTATTTATAGAATTTGCAAAACGAAAAGAACAAAATAAATATAAACAGATTTTCTAATATACCACAAAATATTTTGAAAGGTCGCTCACCTTCTCAAAATGTCGCGCGCGCGTTACTGGAAGAAAGTTTTCATTAGATTCAAGCTTAGCGTGAGTGAATTTTTGCAAATCTTACTAGTGAGGACAGTTATTTTGATTTCTCTCTCTCTCTCTTTAAACAGATGTGCTTATTATCAACAAATAACGACGAATAATTAATTTTGTTTCACGAATAGTTTAATTTAAAAGTCTTACCCTTACTTAAATATAATAAATGCAAATACATATAGTATTTAAAAACTTTGTCGTTTTTATTTCTCACATTTTACACGATTTTTCAAATTAAAGAACTCTACTTTGCCTTACATTGTTCGAGGATATGGTGAAATGCACCAGACAAACCGTATATCTTTTTACACGGTTTTTCGATAAGCATATCTATTGCGCATAAAAAAAATCGAGCTAGGTGCGTATAAATTTAAGCCCAGTGGCTGAGAGGTAGCGTATCTCGTTTCCACAACCCAGGTCTGGGGTTCAAATCCCGGACTGGAAAAGGTCGACTCGACCTTTCATCCCTTCCGTGAGTCGATAAATACCAAGTTTGTACTTGGGAACTAAACACTGGGTGTTTCACTTCAGTTTGACCACCTGACCAGAACATCTGCTTATGCACCTCAGCGCCCAAGGCTACATAAACTAAGATAGGCACAGTACGCCTTAGCCCTCATGGGCTGTTGCGCACACTGAGTAGTAGGTGTGTATAATTACACCTGCGCATCAAATAAACTAAAATAACAGATATATGACTTGCTAAAGAAATTAACTTATTAAATAGATTTAAATCAGCTATTTGTTGTATCATAATGTATCATGTACATGTAGTTAAAGAAAATTACGACTTTTCTTTTTGTAAATATGCTTTGAATTGTTCAAAAGCGTCTATAATCAAAGAAAAAAAATGTAATTCTGAGAGTTAAGAGCAAATATTTAAACACAATGGAAAAATAATGTATCCGCATCTGAATGAAATTATAAAGACACTTTTTCAAAATATGCTTTACACAAAAGAATAATTTAGTAATAAAAAATTATAATCAATATATAAAAATCATCTCTAAAGAACTCTAATTCCATTGTCAAGTTACATCTACTTCCCATTACATATCCATGTACACAAAAACAAATAGAAAAAAAAATCTGATCGAAGAATATCAATATATCAGTATTTGTGCATTATGGATTATAAACGTAACACAATACCACAAGTATTGAAATAATGCTGAAAGTGAATTTGAAGTCTGAACGCTTTCATTGCGAAATTCACCAATGTATAATATAAGCGACGTCTTTTATTGGTAGTTCATTTAGAATGCAGGACATGAATAATAAATATTCTATATCATATTTGGGATCATGACAAGCAGAAGTCTTTCATTCACATTTTTTTTTTAAAACAAGTGGCACATTTTTGCTGTATCAAAAGCAAAATTGTGTCACAGAAGTTAATACATCATCTTATATGACAAGCTCTTGTTACAAGTGGTAATAAGTCACAACTCGTTTCAGGTTGCTGTTTCTTACGAAATACATATACGAGTATCTCAGAAATCTAAAGATTAACATTTCTTCAAAACGAATTCCTTCCCCAGAGCATAGTTAAGTTTCATTTTGATTTAAAATAATTTTTTCTAAGCTAAGTATTTGGAAAGCCAGATTCTGGATAGAATAGAGCTGGAGCGGGCAAATTTTTCACGGGTACGGGTAAATTTTTTTACGGGCTACTTATTTGTTCAAAGTGTTGCTGTGCACCCAATGGCGTAGGTGTGGTGAATTGAGAAAAAGGTTTACAATATTTATTATGACTTACTAATAAATAGGGAATATGTATTTACCTACATAACTACAATTAAATTAGCTTACACTTTTAAGACCGCTTTTAACAAAACAGAAGATTCAAAGATAATAATAACGAAAAATATAAAGTTATCAAATGATGTATTTATCACGAAAAAATTCAAAATACATAAAAAAAAACATTTTTATCTAAAGTTAGTGGTTATTGTTTTTGTCAGTAGAAGCCTTAGTCTGCATTCTGTCAGTTCATCATGAATATTTCGGTATATAATTACTAACTGCTAATGTCCAGACGGTCACCTTAAAATGTCTTGGCTGTCCACTGGTCGACCGCGATCGACTTAATGCCTATCCCCTGTGATAAAGCATTCCCCCTCCCCAACATTTTTATCCCCGGGGACCGGTCAACTTTTGATAATTTTACCGCGGCCCACTGAAGGTGGGACGTTGATTGCTTACAGTGGCGCACACAAGGGGGGTGTCCTAGGGGTCCGGACACCCCCATAGCCCTTGATTTTTATTTCGATTGGTTATAATCCTATTTATATATTACGTAAAATTTAATTATGTATTTGTTATTAATAATTAATTTTATTAATTAATGCTAATTATTTACTCAATAATTTTGTATTGTTTTCCCCCCAAATCGACAAAATCAAAATAATGTTGGGCGGCATATTGGAGCATGATATCAAAATGGTGGACTTTCAACCCTGGATCCCGCCCCCCCCCCCTTGAAAATTTTTTGTGTGCGCTACTGATTGCTTATATTTTATATTGTTTCGATTTAATAATTTTAATTTAATTGTACTTAAAAATGTCTTCAGAAGGAAATACAGTTACACTAAAAACTGAATATAAAACGATTTCCATGCAAAGTCACACACAAGCTCGAGAGAAATACACCGCAGTAAATAAAATAGAAACAAAGTTCCTCAGGTACCATTATACCAAAAAAAATTTATGGTATAAACAAAAAGATTACTTTCTTCAAATGTTATTACAGACTAGAAGTTTCTTTGAGTGTGACCTCACGTATAGAAAGGAGTACAGATATTATTTTTATAGCAACATTCCGTTAAGCATCAAAGAAGGTGGTCATGTTTGAACAGACACTTTCAATTTAAACACCAATTTGAGCAGGAAATCCAAAAGGAAGCTCATTATACACACAAATGTCAAACTTGGTATTCATTGCGGTTTCTACCTTTCCCTCTTGCTGACATCATAGCTCGTGGTATGTGATACGAACATCATATTTGCTGTACGTATGCTTCTTGGTATTTTTAAGAACCACTTCCACTTTTGACATCATATAGTGAGCGAGAGTTAAATAAACATCGTGCTATAAAGCTACACGAGCAGTGGCGTAACGTACACCACTATAACCCCCACGTTGAGGGGGGCAGGGTTCTAGGGGCCCAAAGCATGACTGCCGCCAAGTACCTACCCTTTATAAAATTCAACTTAGGGGCCCAAAACCTGACTTTGCAGGGGGGCCCAAATGTTCTCCGCTACGCCACTGCACACGAGACTATTGGCGACGGACCACTAATTTTGAAACATGGTCAGTGACGAGAACGACATCTGAACTGACACCTCCCTCTCCGATATACCACACCAACGGGAGGACATTGAGCCTCGATAGAGTAAACCTGCATCGGCCTCCCTCCCTTCCTACACGGCGGATCTTTAGTGGCACTAGGCTCGCATTCATGACACATCGGCCACGAGCACACGACCATAACCACTAGGCTACAGTGGCCACATGACATCATATAGATCATGATACGTTATTTTAATAATTACAGAACGGTAATTAAGTTCATTCTATCCGCAGAGATGCAAATATGAGTTTTAGATACATTTAAAATGCGGAAAGAAAATTTCCATATTTGATGATGGTTTAATTTACAACACACTTATGAGAAACAACGGTCATTGGCAACGGACCTCGTAATTGTAAATCACAGTCATAAGACCAGGAAGAGATTTGGGTTATCATCGCTGTCTACATACTTCTATTCTGACGTGAGGACTTCGAGCCTCCACTGACCACCCTTTACACGACGGGTCTGTCAGAACTCGGACCTTTGATTCGTTAACGTTGACCACGATTCGCGACCATGTTCATTTAATCGATAATTTAATGCAATATTTGTGTGTGTGTGCTTGCACTTAACCCTAAAACGAGTTTACACATAACTATGTAGTGAGTGAGAGTTCATTTACGTCGCACTATAGCGCAACACGAGGGCAGTTGGCGACGAACCTCGTAATTTTGAATCTTAGTTAAGGGGTGAGGACGACACATGAGCTGGCACCCACTCTCCAAACTTTCACACCACACCAAAAACAACGAGGACATTGAGACACGACAGATTTAAACGTGCATCATCCCTTTTACAAGAGGAGTGGGGAGGGAGCTCTTCGTGGTCACACTAGGAAGTGATAAGGAATGAATGCGATGGTGCCGAAAATGAGCAAGTGATGCGCGTTACCAATACTTCTGAAAAATATTTCATTGGAGAGAAAAAAAAACCTAAATTTTCCAACACAAAACTTTGATTTATATATATATATATCAACTGTTTCTCAAAATCTAAAGTTTAACGAACCTTTTCAACACACACATTAACTGCACGAGGGCTATTGGAGACAGATTTCGTACCTGTGAACCACGGGCAAGTGAAAATGATGACATCTGAACTAGCACCCGCTCTCCTTATTTCCACACCACACCAACGGCAGGACGTTTGAGCCTTGTAACGTAGTGTCTCACAGCTGTGTTCGGCGTCTTTGTGGAAATAATCAACACCCGGGTGCAACTTTGAATTATTGCGTAGTATCAGCTTGGATCACCCGCCGACCTTTTGACAACAAGAGGGATCCTTCCCATCGCTGGCCGGATGAAAGAGCTGCAGGGGTGTCGCCCTGATCCCCGAGAGAGAAAGATGCTGACCCCTCGAAGGGGGGATGCTTTGACGTTCAGGTGAGCGGTCGGCTTATGGGTTCTCTCCTTTCACAAATTGCTTATAGAGGTATCCGACTACGTACGGAACCGAGATTTTAAAAAAGCGCATAAATGGATAATTTTCATGATATTTAGTGTCACTTAGATTAGACTACATGTATAAAATTGTTTTATAAGGACAGTTTGACAAAAAAAATTAATTAAATACAATATTTTGGCAAAAAATTAACTTAAAATAATCCTTTTGTTAAAAATGCTTCTATTATAATAATAATATTTTGCCTGTATATAGCTCAGACCCCTGTACAAAGGCTCAACTACGATTTTTTAAAAATTCACATTTTAAGAGTTACCACCCATTGAAATATAATTATCGGCGTTTTTTTCTTAAAATGTCTCCTCTGTTGTTGTAAAACATGGATAAACCCACTTCTATGTTATATATTTCAAAAATTCTAGTTGAGCCTCTGTAGAGAGATCTGAACTATATACAGGCAAAATATTATAATAGAAGCATTTTTCACAAAAGGAGAACATTTGAAAAAAAATTATTCTAGTTAATTTTTTGCCAAAATATTGTATTTAAATAAATTTTTTTGTCAAAATGCTCTTAAAACAATTGTATACATGTAATTTAATCTAAATGACACTAAATATCATGAAAATTATCCATTTATGCGCTTTTGCACACACACACGAACGCGTAGTAGGATACCTTAAATAAGTTTAATAACTTCGAAGTATAATTCTATAAATAATAGCTGTGACATAAATAAGTTCAATATTTAAATTAACCAAGATGACGCTACCGTTATTCATCTCAAACGTCACAGCTTCGACATATTTTAACATACATTGGCCTCCTCTGCACCGCGGGTCTTCAGTGGTACTAGGCTCGAAATGGCACGCTAGCCAAGAGTCTGTGACCGTGACTACTAGTTTACCGTGGCCACACTATGAAGTGAGATAGAAACGGAATTTGAACTAATGATATGCATTATCAGTATCTGAAAAATATTTAATCAAAAAAATTCAACTTGTATTTTCTTGTGTAAAACTTTGTTTTATGAACTGTCCAGGGGCGTAGCTACCGCCGTATCTATGATACGGGTTGAGGTTGAGTTTGGTGTTTTATGGCGCAAGAGCCAGTTTTGGCTATACTGCGCCAAACATTCATAGGTCTGAGGACGGGAAAAGAAAAAAAAGAAGAAATTGGATGCAAGATGAAGGGTCGAAAATAGAGAAGGATCACTGGGGTACCCCGGGGTCGTGACACCCGTGTTTACCAAAGATAGTAAACCCCTTGGGAAAAGGAAAAGATCACTAGGGTACCTCGGGATTGTGACACCCGTACCCACCTAAAGAAGGTGAGCCCCCTGAGGGGATCTATGATACTGAACCCCCAAGCTAGAAGGGTCCCAACATGTGTAAAAAAATAATCGTAAAATATCATAAGGCCCCAAATAAGGGCCCCTAAGGAATTTTGACACAGGGCCCACTCAGGACTAGCTACGCCTTTGGAACTGTCCCACTAAGTGTAACGTTCAATGGACATTTTTAACGATGAAATTTTGTCAAATCCAATTAAAATCATGGATAAAAATGAACTATGCGCATTTTTTATCGTTGCTGCCGTAGCAGTTTCAATTACGAGCAGAATCATTTACGGTTGTTTCATTTTATTATCACGCAATGACAAAAGATGGGATATTTAAAAATTACAAATTGTTGAACACGTATTTTATCCGAGACAAAAACCACACGTATGTCATCTCGTAATTCAATGAAAATAACGATGATCTTTCAATCTTGCGGTCATAAATTTTTAAATTAAAAGTGTGTTAACTCAGAGAAAAAGAAAACTGATGATATAGTAGGAAATTTCCTACGCGCATTTGTCTGCATTCTTCAAACGTTGCGCCATACCACGTGCGATAGGAGTAACAGTACAGCAAACATGACTAACACAAATTTTTTGTGTTTACTTTTCTCCTTTGCCTACAGACAAGGAGCAAAGCGTTTCTGGGTAGTTTCTAAGCGGATATAATTCCTATTTTATGCGTTTTACTGAAGTAAACTTTCCAAGCTTGACATCAAGAGAGGCAACATAAAATACACTAAGCTAAAAAAAGAATCATATTTGTTTTATTAAATTGATATGATTGAAATGCATGCTTTTCAGAATTTTGGAATATTGTGCACTGTTGCAGAAAGCTTATAAAAGCACAAATCTAATGATTAAATAGAAAAGTTTTTCAACGCGTTAAGATTACAAGCATTTACAAAACAAAAAAAATTGAGAAATAATTTTGTGGTATTGATTTGCACAGTATCATTACTAAAAATGAAAAAATACTCGAGAACATAAGAAAATAGTATTCTTTCAGACAGATAGGTGGCCGTGGTAGCCTAGTGGTCAAAGTGTCGGACTAATGGCAAGCGTGTCATGAGTTCGAGCCTAATACCGCTGAAAACCCGCCGTGTAGGGGAGACATGCACGTTAAATCCGTCGAGAGCTCAAATGTCCTCCCGTTGGTGTGGTGTGAAAGTTAAGGGAGAGGTGCCAGCTCAGGTGTCGGCCTCGTCACTTGACCGTGGTTCAAAATTACAAGGTCCATCGCCAAAAGCCCTTGAGTAACTGAACAGTGCAACGTTAATATATTCACTCACTCACTCATTCAGAGAGATAGTGTAACTTTTGATTATTAATTGATTAAATTAACGCCTCACACTGAAAAGATTTCAACCCTTTATAAGAGATGGATCTCGTAATGTTGATCCAAATAATGATAACTATATACCAGAGATATTTCCTCATTTTTCTAATTTCCACACATAACCAATTCTACACATATATTAAAACTTTTAATACATAACTACAAATGATATATAAATATTCCAAAAAAATACTGAGATTTTTAGCGGTTAGTGATCTAGATCAGTGGTAAAATATGGTCTGAAATGGGTTACGCAAAGTGCTACTTGGGGGAGGGGGTTACGTAATATTACACTCATGATATATGTATATTCAAAGGGGTAATTATAATACTTTCCATTTCAGGGGAACGCGATCAAAAATATTCGGTGACCACAGATCCAGATCACCAGGTCAAGTCCCAAGTATATTTGACTCCACCAAAAACTGTCGTACAGAAGGAGGGGAAAGGCTGGGAGGGGGGGTACGAAACATAAATAACACTTAAATTCTCACTGGAAGCAGAGTAGAAGTTAACAGAACAGTGGTGCAACGTACACCCCCGCTTTTCTGGGGGGGGGGGCAAACTTATGTTTTGTTATAATTTTGTAATCCTTTGTAATATCCGTCTTGGGCCCCAAACCTGACTTTGCAGGGGATACCTAATATTCTTCATTACGCCTCTGTAACAAAGTAAGGTACCATCTCAGGTGTCATCCTCGTTAACTTGTCCTCTATTTCAAAATTTGGAGTGTTTATTAACGTTGCACTTAAAGCAACACAATGACGACAGGTGACACGACTACTGTAAATATGAATCTCGATCAAGTGACTAGGACTAGTCCTAAGCCCTTTCCAAACTACCACACTACGCTAATGGGGGATTTAGAGCCTCGACAGAATTTAACGTGCATTAGCCCCTCTACACGGTGAGTCTTCCTGGCACTAGAGTTCGAACTCATGATTGGCTGCTCACGAGCCCGTGACCTTGGTCACCAGGCTACCACGGCCATCCTTGATTTTACCGGAGCTACATAACAAGATAGACACCTGTCCATTTACTACTTTCCACGTCGCACTTCTATTTCTTCCGGTTGGAGGGAACATGCAACCTTCCTCTACTCTACCACTTTTCAATGGAAATAATTCCCAACCCCAAAATGATTTACAACCAATTATACAACTGCGACTTTCAGAAGAATAGAGATTTTATGATTCGCTGGAAGAATGAAAATTAACAATTATGAGACCCTTTACTACGAATTCCCAATTTACAAGATTCCTCCCCCATCAACAGTTAGAAAACTTTCTATCGAATGAACCCAAAACCATTGTGAAATCTTCCAACTTGAGGTTTAATGCATTTTACAATACCTTTTTCAAAAGTGCCAGAAGTTCTCGGCAAAACCTTCGTACCAATTCGATGGTAGCCATAAAGGTCACGAATTATTACGACAAACGAAATAACCTCTGAAAGAAGAGATTTTTGCGATATGTTTCTAATGTTAAACATGTATTCCTATGCTACGTTATCAATAAAAGTACTCGATAGTCCATACATATTCTCTTTTTTAAAAAAATGTACAAAACAGGATCATCAGTTCTATTGGTATTGCAATGACGATATTTTCCAAATCGTGTAATTTGCTGGATGATGGATACGCCTGTCACTACTTTTGCAACTTTTCGTAAGCCAAAAACATCTAAACAGCACTTAAACTACATTTTACGCAATTAAGGTTATTAAGTCCTGGGGCACTTATAAAGGTCTGTGTGATGAGAAACTTGGTGAGAATTCATGTGCAGTTACGAAGTGATTGTTTCGATTGAATGAGTGTTCGAAGGTTGATAAAAATGGAAAGTGGTCTGACCTACTGACACGTTGCCACGCATCCGGTGCACGGGTATGGCCTACTTCCACCGCGTGTCGGCGGATAAACCCAAATAAAGCAATATGAAGAATTCTTTGAGGTCAGCAGTTAAAATCTCCCGTGAGAGTCCAAGGTCAAGGGTCATGGGTCATATGAATATTAAAACTATTTCTTAAGCAATGCTTAGTACCCTTTTGCTGTTGAAAAGATAGGAATGATTCTTTACAGGTAGACAAATGCAGAGGTCTTTACACATGCTGCAAATGTAAGATTTAATTGGTTGAAATGTTGTCCTTCAACTGCTATAAGCCCTCGGGTAAATTGGTTCTCAAAATCTACAACAACCAATAAAAAAAATAGTTGACACATAGAGAATTGTTTCCTTCCTCTTTTTTATTTATTGTTTTAATTCCCTACCTTTGCGCGAGGCGGGTTTTTAGTTCTCTAAAAAAATGAATCTTGTATTCTGTCTTATGAGATGTATTATGATGCATGCATTTTATAAAGTCCTCTTTCAAAAAATGAGTAAAGCGCATAGTAAATGGTATCATGCGGAATTTAATATGATACAAAGAAAAAATATCTCATTCAATTAAACACTTACGTGCAGAAGTTTAAATTTATGAAGCATTGAAAACCCCTTATTAGAATTATCTCTACAATTGCGGGGGGCGGAGGAATACGAGTTGCTGTTGCTTATGCCACCTGATCGGCAAAGACCAAATCGAAGCACACGAAATTCATCATAGCAAAGAGCTAAATTGTAAACCTGTCGTCAGCCGTAGCTTTGCGCACCATCAGGTCACAGTACGAGATTTGGCTCGATTCTACCTAAATTTTAAGGGAAAACACCCTAGTGAAGGTCAGGGGCTTCTCACCTTTCTTCCCCTTCCGCCAACCTCACGAGAGGCCTTGTGGCTCGACGGCTATTTTGAGTACCCCCCATGCCGCAAAAGGTACTATACATTTGCAAACATCCATGCCTTCTCCGGGTGATTGATTATTAACGTCGCACTGTTCAGCTACACGAGGGCTTTTGGCGACGGACCACGTAATTTTGAACCATGGTAAAGTGACGTGGACGACACCTGAGTTGGCACCCCCTCTCCTAACTACCACACCACACCAACGGGAGGACGTTTCAGCTCTCGACAGATTTAACGTGCATCGCTGCCCTACACGGCGGGTCTTAAGTGGTACTGGGCTCGAACTCGTGACAAGGCAAGCCACGGTCCGATACCTATACCACTCGGCTACCGCGACCCCATGCCTTCTCCGGGAATTGAAACCAGACGCTACGGCACAGCAATCAGCGTCATTAACCACCATACCGGATGCATGGCGGGAATGAATGAGTGAGTGTTTATTAAAATTGCACAAAAAGATTACATTAGGGCTACTGGAGACGGACAGCATAATTCTTAGCCTCGGTCAAAGTGACGAGGACGACATTTGATCTGGTATCACTCTTTCCAAATTACCACACCACGCCAAAGGGAAGACTGAGAGTCTCGACAGATTTGACGTGCATCAGCCCCTCTACACAACCGGTCTTCAGTGACATGAACTGGAAGGTGTTATGAGCATTACCAGTTAAAATGTGGATTATCTAACCAATGATTCAGACTCGCACTTCAACCAATATGCTTCAGACAAAGACAACATAATTTTTTCCAGAGAAATTTTTGATAGTGACAATTACAAAGTATACCACGCATCTTTTGCATCATTTTTTGTTTGTTTGTTGTCTTCATTCATTTATTTGTGATCAACCATTGATTGACATTTTGAAGACGGTAGACGCGAATTCTCTTATTTTTTAAATGCTGGCAACGAAAGTCGGAAATTTAAGTCATTTGCAGAGGTGCCAACCATTACAGAATATCTTACCACTTTTTGTAAACAATTTTTTTAAAAAAAAGTATTTTTCTTTCAAAATGAGACTTAACATTATTTATACGGGAATTCAGACTACGTGCTTTTCACTACATACGGTCTTAAAAAGGTTAAAATCCTAGAAGACAAACAAAAAGTTTCGTTTTAAGTCAAGACAGCATTTCGACATGAACGAATAATTGGGCAACAACAATGTTAAAAACGACAATATATCTAAATTTTTAAGCCCTCTCCAAAAATTCGTCCAAAAAGACGAATTTCGATACTTGATTAGTCATTCTACTGTTTCGAAAGTGAATCCTAAATTCGATAATACACATTATCATATCGAAGATTTGGCCTCTTTTTTTTTTTCAAGTTAGCTCCGTTCTCGTGCCATTTCGCTTACTCATGTTTTAGATTAGAGATAAGAATACGACAAGATAACATATATCTTACAAAAGATATATTTGAAGTAACATCTATTTGAATTAATTTTTTGAAAACTTATTGACGCGTCGCACTCTAAAGCAGCACGAGAGCTATTAGTGAAAGATCTCATAATTTTGAACATCTGAGATCGCACCCACTTGCTAAAAAATTGCCACATCTCGCAAACTTTGAGCTTCGACAGACTTAACGAGCACCAGCCCTTCTACACGGTGGGTCTTCAGTGGCACAAGAACTCGAACTCATGACACGCCAGCCACGAGTTCATGATCATAACCAGTGGCGTAACGTTCATTCCCGCAAACCCCGCATCGCGGGGGAGGGGGGCGCTGACTGCCGCCAAATATCTACCCTTTGTAAAAATCCAACTTGGGGGCCCAAAACTTGACTTTGCAGGGGGGACCCTAATGTTCTCCGTTACGCCACTGATCATAACCAAAAGGCTACAGTGGTCGCTTTTTTTTTAAAGGATTGGGACTGCAATATGTGGTTTTTTAATCACTAATCCAGAATTTATGGTAGCTTTGGTTTTAAATATATAAACACTTAATGACAAATTTCTTCCTTCCGTGCCCCCAAAAGGTTTATGTATTAACAGGGAGGTAGTGAAGTATAATTTGTTATAAAATTGAGATCCAGAAATGGGAGGTTAAATTTCAGCAACATTTACAAATTAATAAATGTTTTAGTACTGATATAATGAATTTATTTTTCGTATATATCCTGTCAAGTTAAATATATACACCTTAAATCTTACTATGAATTTGATAACAGAGAAGCCTTAATAAAAAAAAAAAAACAAGAAAAATTATTGTAAAGTTTTATTGATTTAAGTTAAATATATACACCTTAAACTTTACTATGAATTTGATAACAGAGAAGCCTTTATAAAAAAACCCAAGATAAATTATAGAACAGTTGTATTGAATTTGAGTTAGGAAACATAAGGCTAACTAAACTTATTTAAAGTCACACAAATATTTATCTAAAATCAGAATATATACAAATTTCTAATGTAAATATACATAGTTCGTGAGACAGTTTGCATTGGCGTAAAGATTCGGGACTTTTCACATCTGTCCAAACATTGAATTACATACAAAATTATGAAGGTTTTATTTAAAAATACTAATTTCCATTGAATATATTGATTTAAATGCAACAAGTGAAAAATACGAAATACACTTAGCCAAAAGTCAGATTTAAAAACCAAAACGTCCTAAAAATTCGTAGGAATTACGCATTCATTCCAATTATGGGTGTTTTTATTCTAAAATATCACTCCTTAATATTTAATTTTAGAATATAGAAATATAAAATTATCAATCATATAACAATCTTACTTTTTTTTTTGAATCGTAATTCTACTGCAAGCATTAATTTTCATATAATAAATCTGTAATATAATCAACATATTATTTAACCCTAAAACCACGCTAAAAACAATTCATAGAACAAAAACCGTTTGTCAAACACTTACCGTTTCGAAAAATTTCAATAATCCAGCAGGTGTTTTTAGAATCCCTGTGTTTAAAATGATCGCCGTAGCTGAGGTAGTAGTTGTGGTTCTTGTTACTGTAACTGAGTGCGACATGATTAACTTTTATTAAATTGTATTCGATTCCAAAACGTTCTAAAAATCTAGCAGCTGTCACCGAACAGAGATGCACTCTCGCGAAGAGATGGGCTGGGCAATGAGCAACGAGCTTTCTCTGTTTACATCCGCAGCGTAAAAAAAAAATAGATTCGCCCACGACCGGCTGTTGGCGCAGGGTTGCAAAAGCGGCTGCAAAAAGACTGCCAACTTTGCGCCAATGTTTAAATATTGCGTGACATTTTGACTCGTGTGTCAAAATGCTGGTTTTATATCTGTAGGTTGAAAAATATTTTATTTTTCATCCTGTCTATGATAACAGCTATTTCTGATAATAGCTATGACTTAATTCAGTGCAACAGATTATATCTTTATCCGGTTCTTTAATGATTTCAAAGTGACAAAATAAGCAGTTTAAAAAACAATTAATCATGCTTGTTAAGTGAGATTAATTGTGATACGCGCTGCATTAAATTTTTTTTTAGTAAAAAAATGATTTCGAACAGCTTATTTAATTTTTAATACTTTTTCCATAAAATATTGACAAACGGAAACAATTAGCCTTCAAACAGCTTATTACTCTTATTTTTTTTTTTCTTAAATTTGTTTATTTAAAATAAAATAAAAGAAATTGTACCACATAATGAGGATGGAAAGAGTTCAAATAAAATATATTTTTAAGTATTATTTTTGAAGTTTAATCTGATTCACAACCTTTTATAAATAAAGATGAAAATCTATCAAAAATACATTCCTTTTAACAACTGAAAAAAAAGAGGTTTTTTTTAATCCAATAGGTGAAATATGTAATCAAAATTATAATATCAAAATTAACTTTTAGAAATCATCAACAATATAGATCGAAAATAAGTCTCTCAAATTGAGACTGACTAATATTTTAGTTTAAAAGAATCCTCAGATTTGAATTTTTTTTTTTTTCAAAGTCATTGTAAATTACAGGGAATAGAACAGGGGTACTCAACCTTTTTTTCTGCTGGGCCGCATTCATATATCAGCTATTTCACGCGGAACGCATACTTATGTTACTTATTTCACGCGGGCCGCATACATATGTTACTTATTTCACGCGAGCCGCAACATCAAGATAAAAGGGGAGGGGGACTGAGAAATGGTTTAAAACCAAGATCACACGAAAAATTTAAAATGTGGAAAATTTTTCAAAATATTACATAACTCCTGTTTTACTTTTTTCAATTATTATTTTTTATACTTTTTTTATTTTTGTCACTAACGCAAATTAGAAGCATTTAAGACATACTCCTTC
Organism: Trichonephila inaurata madagascariensis; assembly: GCA_019973955.1. Lineage (NCBI taxonomy): Eukaryota > Metazoa > Arthropoda > Arachnida > Araneae > Nephilidae > Trichonephila > Trichonephila inaurata. The sequence goes on along the minus strand of BMAV01026527.1, from coordinate 38,712 downwards.
ACAATTTCTGCATCATTAAACGGTTTCATATGATTCACAATAATATAACAAACTTCATAGGATGTCTTTGTTTTTTACCGCTGTGACATTGCCACTGACAAGACACTTTGTTGCTGTTGCAAAGATTATTCACAAGAAAGCCTATTTATCACCTCTTGAAAGAGATCTTCGAGGAAAAGTGTAATTGAATGATTCCTGTTTATTTGTATTTTTTAAATACAGCACTTTCGTGACAAATTAAACAATTACTGATCCATGTTTGTTTATCACTACAAAATAGTCAACCTCCCAATCGTCTTGAAACGATATATTTTCTCGGTGGGCCACAGGTTGAGTATCGCTGGAATAGAACAATACGTAAGCAATAGAAACCTCAAAAAGGGATAGACTTTTTCTCGGAAAAAGGAAATTATACTAACGTCGCGCAACACGAGGGCTATTGGCGACGGATCTCGTAATTTTCAACCACGGACAAGTGACGAGGACGGCATCTGAGTTGTCATCCCTTTCTTGAAACTACCACACCACATCAACGGGAGGACATTGAAGCACGACATATTTAACGTACATCAGCCTTTTCACACGGTGGGTCTTTAGTAGCACTTGGATTCGAACGCATTACACGTTGGCCACGAGTTCGTGAGTGAGTGAATATTAACGTCGCACTGTTCAGCTACACGAGGGAGTCTGGCGACGGATCACGTAATTTTGAACCATGGTCAAGTGACGTGGACGACACCTGAGCTGGCCCCCCCCTCTCCCAACTCCCACACCCCCCCACACCAAAGGGAGGCCGTTTCAGCTCTCGACAGATTTAGCGCGCATCGCTGCTATACACAGCGGGTCTTTAGTGGTACTGGGCTCGAACTCGTGGCAAAGCCAGCCACGATCCGATACCTGTACCACTCGGCTACCGCGGCCACCCATTAGTTCGTGACAATAATCACTAGGCACCCATAGCCACCTACAATTGCTAAAACAAAAAACACAGGAAAAAATGTGTGTGTGAAAATGATTGACGAAAAAAGTAAATCCCTTCAGCCTAAAAAATAAACATTACTGATAGTTGTATGGCTGTATTTATCACAGAAATTGTTTTGATGAATTTTTATTCACGCCAGAGATGCCAGACACATTATGAAAAAAAAATTATTCCAATGCAGTGATGTCATCCGATTGTTACAAAGCATAAACTATCCATGTATGTACAAAGTTGAATAAGTCCGTGAAAGCTTCAACGAAAGTCATTCCATGCACAAATAAGGATATATCTTTGGAATTCAAATTATGTTTCAATGTTAATTTTGGAGTAATTAAATAAAATTAGTAATCTAAATTCACTTTTTTTTTCCTTCTGGAAATAATATAAGTGAATTTCTACTTGACTATCATTTTCATTATGAATTTGAACACATCTGCATTGTTTCGTGAACTGCATTTCTTATTTCTCCTTTTATAATTTGAGCAATGAGTATGAACCAGTGGCGCACACAAGGGGGGTGTCCTAGGGGTCCGGACACCCCCATAGCACCTGATTTTTCTTTCGATTAGTTATAATCATATATATATATATATTACGTAAATTTTAATTATGTATGTGTTATTAATAATTAATTTTATTAATTAATGCTAATTATATATTCAATAATCAATTTTGTATTGTTTTTGTTCCCGAAAATCGACAAAATCAAAAGAATATGTTGGGCAGCGTATTGCAGAATGATACCAAAATGGTGAACTTTCGACCCTGAACCCCCTCCTTGAAAAATTTTTGTGTGTGCTACTGGTATGAACAGTTGTATAATTTATACAATGAGGGTTGGTCCATCGTTAGGTAGGCAGTGGATACTCCCCCCCCCAGCAATATTAATGCAGAAACCCCCTAAAAACATTAATGCAGAAACAAAAATTATGTGAGTAAATGTAATTTATACAAGCTGTCTTTTCATAAAATGCAATTTTTTACTAAGATTTAAAAATTTTAATCATTCTTTTTATTAATTAATTTGTTATGATCTTTTTATTCTTAATTATTTTTGTTTCTTTTTGCTTGTTTGTGTTAATATTAATAGATTACAAAAGGTTTTCTTCTCTTTTTTACTATCCTAATACTTAAAGAGCGCCACTAAAATGTAATTTTAAAAGTGACAATGAATCGGAAATAAAAATCAAGATTATTAAAACGCCGATGTAAATTCTAAGCGCTACATTTTAATTTATTAAAATTTGGTTTTAATAATTTTATATATAAACCTTTTCTTGTTTAAAATATCACCAACAACTACTCAGTAAAAATTTTATCGACTTTCCTTTTTGTATTTAAAATGAACCCTTTTCTGAAAACAATTGTTCCTCTTATATATGTTTTCAGCAATGCGTAAAAGAAATTATTATTTTTTTAAATTTCAAATTTGCAAAATACTCTCAGTAATTTGAGGTAGCAAATTTCTAGTGTTCATACAAAAATGAATTTTGCTCTTTTATCATTTTAACTGGCAGTACAAACGATTGTGGTTTGTTCCATCAGTGCATCTGATGCTCTATTGTAGGGAAAAAAGTAGAATGATGGTGTGACAGTGGAAGTTATATAAATAAATGGTATTTTTGATTTATGTTCTTTCATTCTTTTATGTTGCAGCTGCTTTTTTGTTTTTAAAAGTAGCAATGACCTCGATGAATAAACTGCTCTTTTGGATACGCATGCATCGATGCCTTTACACCAAACTTTTTTTCTTTAATTGATTTTTTAAATCAGTCTCTTCTTTTGTCATCAAATCAAATATGCTGATTAACACCGATGATATAACTATTTGAGCTTTTATAAATAAGGAGGGAATCGAGGGAAAATGCCCCATTTAAGGAATTTTCGATTAGTACAATGAAAATTGAAATAACAAGACCATAAAAATACACTGTAATTTTCAATATTTAATTGTTTATGTATACAAGTTAATTCTCTTCTTAGTATGAAAATAAATAAGAAATTCAATGTTAATGAAATTCATTTAATTGGATCATCTTTCCCATATATATGGGGAAGATGCCACCAGTAATGGAGTAAAATACGACAACATTACAGTAAATAAAAAAAAATAAGACAAACATTGCCAAATTAAATGGGAAGTAACACAATATATAACTATAGAAAAACAAAGAAAAAAATTAAATTCTTTCGTAATTAGTTTGCTAAAAACGAAGTTTCCTACAGAACGGTCTATAGGAGGTTGAAGTAATAGTCGACTTCAGCCCTGCACATCCTCGTCCTATGGAGATCCCCTGTGCCATCTTAACAGCATAATTATTAATTGTAGCTATATTTTATACGATAATATACAGTGTTATAAAATGAAAAAAAAATTAAGTTCATTTTTTTAAAATTTCTGAGCCATGTGGCATCTTACCCCAAGTATAGGGTCCTTATTGCTGCAGTGTTATTGCCATTTCTACACGCATCGTATGTGTAGCATTATGCGTAACTTACTTATATTGCTAATGTCTTATTTAAAATAAAAAGTACGTTTATGAACTTTAAATAAGAGGAGCGGAATATTATGAAAGTTGTACTCACCACTTTAAATGTTCACAAGATGGAAAATTAAGGCCGATTAAAGACGATTAATTCAGATAAATTCACAAGCCACACTCAAAATCGGACCAGACTCTTAATACAAGTGGCTCAAAATTGCCATCTATCGACGCACAAAACTACTATTAACAAACTGGCATCTTCCCCCGAATTACCTTATATATTCTCACACATTACCATGTTTACACTAACCCATACACTGCCAGGTAAATTTAGTGCATCTTGCCCTGGGTGCCAAGATTTTATTTTAAAGGAAACATGACATTTTACAAAATATAGTAATATGAAGTTACTGATATAATAATGTAATGGCATTTATGGTAATTTTTGTTCAAAAAAAAAAAAAAAAACTATACGAGATAACTCGTAGGTGGTGTCTTTAAATAAGATTCCTGTACTGAATGCCATTTACGAATTATCGCAGTGGTTTTGTTTTTTTTCAGTAAAAATCTTTATATACAAAGATTTTCTTTTCATTTTGTTGGATTTTACAAGCTCGTCACCTAATTTCATCTGGTGACAGTCAGATGTGTAATGTTATTATGTCAGATTTTCATACAGATGTGTAATGTTATGTCAGATTTTCATACAGAAGTGTAATGATTCTCACAGAGAAAAACCTATAAGATGATGGTAGTTACAAAGAGTTATAAAGTAATATAAATGTGGATTGATAGCAGTGGCGTAACGTACAATTTTGTAAAATCCTTTGTAAAATCCAACTTTGGGGCCCAAAACCTGACTTTGTAGAGGGGCCCAAATGTTTTCCGTTACGCCACTGACTGATAGGATTAGCACACCTCAGGAAAACCATCCATTAGTATAAAAAAATCACTCTACCCTACTTCGAAATCTTCCTGCAGAATTCATATACATGTTCCATAACCAAAAAATTCGAAAGAATAAAAAGATGATGATGCGTACATTTAGAGAATCAGTTATTATGCATTTATTTGATGGCGACGGCAGAAATGCAGGAGGAAGCAGCAACTATAAAACAAATACAACTGTGATTTACATTACTTAAAACATCTTCTTCTCACAGAAAAAAACGAATGCCTACAAAGCCATGTCGAATGTCAACAAAACAAACACAAAAAAAAAAAGTGTCAGGAGACAAGGCATTTTAGTCCTGTGTGTCTCAACAACCCAGAACTTTGCTTTGATCCTTGCTTTAAAGCTCATCGTACACAGCTACAACAATACAAATATTTTTGTTTAATACACTGCTGACCACCGTAAATGCAACACCAAGAAAGACAAAAGATAGCACAACAAAATTTATTATGTAGATAACATGTTGACCAAGTATCAAATGATTAAATTTATAGACTTCAGTGAAGTGTGGTTCCTGCCAGAATCAATAGCCAGAGTAGCCTCCATTGTTGGATATCACCGCTGCGACACGCCTCGGCATTGATTCAAAGAGACTTTGGATATATTCTTGGGGTACAGCAGACCAAGCAGCTTCTACACGTTGCCAAAATTGATCTGGTGTGGAAGCTGGAGGTGTAATCTGAGTCAATCGTTGAGCAACCATGGACCACATGTTTTCTATCGGCGAAAGATCCGGGGAGCGAGCCGGCCAGGGAAGCAATTCAATCTGGTGATTGACCAGGAACCTTTGGACAATGCGTGCCACGTGTAGTCATGCATTATCCTGTTGAAATATGACTGTGGCCAAGCTATGAAGGTAAGGAAGTTCAACTGGCTCCAACACCTCGGAGATGCAACCCTGACTGTTTAAAGTACAGGCAATGCGTACTAGAGGAGTGCGAGAGTGATATCCAATATCGCCCCATACCATAATACCCGATGCAGGATCAGTGTGGCGGTGCATAACGCAGCTGTTCAGCATCCTCTCTCCACGGTGTCTCCAGACTCAAATCCGACCATCGTGGTGTTGCAGACAGATGTGTGACTCGTCAGTAAAGACAACTTCATTCCATTCTGCCGCCCACATCCTTCTTTCATCTCTCCATTGGTGGTGGAGACGTCTGTGGTTCTGCGTCAAGGATAGACCAAGCAATGGACGTCTTGCGGACAGATCACTCTGCTGTAAACGGCGTCGAATGGTACGAGTAGATACTGAATGATGCGTTACTGACTCAATGTGCTGTGCTATGGTTCGTGATGTGACTGAGCGCTCCGTCACTGCCTTGCGCACAATTTGCCTGTCCTCACGTGAAGTGGTGCACTGAGGTGGATGCGATCGACCACGTCGGTCCGTCGTAACCTTCTGCATCCAACGATCACATATCCGCATTACAGTTGTTTGGTTTCGTCCAACACGACTACCGATTTCCCTGAAAGATAATCCACAATCTCGGTAGGCCACTATCCTTCCTCTGTCGAACTCGGATACTTGATCAAAAGCTGATCGCTGTTTTCTAC
>BMAV01026527.1:0-22152 GCA_019973955.1 Trichonephila inaurata madagascariensis | reverse complement strand
TTTTTTACTTTTTAGTTATCGCTGGACAGGTTTCTCATTCTGTTCATCTCATTCTACGCATGGTTGTTGCAAGGTCGTTTGACGGTTAATTTCGAACAATCTAGCTCAGGGGTACTCAACTTTTTTTCCCGCCAGGCCACATACATATGATAGATATTTCACTGGGATATTTCACAGAATTTTGATAATACTCTTCTGCAAACGGAAAAAAGTTTCGTGGGATTATTTTTGTAAATGACAAAGTTATCAAATAATTAATAATTTGAATATTTTTTGAAGAATCGTAAAACAAAAGTTTTCGGCATTTTATTCTTTAAATGACTGATTCTAAAAGAGAAAAGCATAGAATATCGATTCATTAACACGAAGAAAAATTTATACGGAACAATTTAGAAATCATTTTCATGAAAACGCATCGATTTTGACTTATTTTAGGAAAAATCGTAAAAAATAGAAAATATTATTATTTTGTAAAGATTAATACCATATCGTGGCGAAATAAATAATCTTTCCGATTTTGTAAGTATTTTTTGTCTGCGTTCGATAGAAAGGATTAGATGGTTTTTTGAAAAACGTCGAAAAAATCGGAACTTCTTAAAACTCAATCCGAAAAGCCTTGGTGGAATAAAAAGTCAAGATGGGTAAAACAATTTGGCGTTTTAAGGTTTTTAATTAATATCTTTTTAACTAATTGAAGTATCGGAATATAAATGGTCAAAATATGCATTGCCATTAAAACTAAATGTGTTAAATGTCTAAATGCTTCAAAATTGAATTGCAAGATTCCATCCGAGCAAATTACATTGCAAGTTAAATAAAAGCTTGTAAAAATATAAAAATGATTTAAATTTGACAGGGACAAACGTCCTTCGTAGCTCTCTCTCTCAGAAGGATTATTAATTAATTTGAAAGTTTTACAAACTCTGTAAGATTAAGGCATTATGCTTTTTTTGTGTGTGTTTCGTTTAGATCTATACATCATGGATCATTGATGATATTCAAGGATTAAACTCTTACTGTTCTGTAACATTGCTTTAATTTTTTTAAAAATTAGTTTCGATGTGAACTTGGATGTAAGACAAAAATTTTTGAAAACACAAAGTTAGATGTATTAGGAAAACTCGTGAAAATTCATGTCATTTCAATTTCGACAGAACCTAGTAAACTTTATTTTATTTGATAGTTGTGATTGTTTATTTAATTCTTAATTCTAAGTAATAAGATTTATAGATAAAAAGGGAATAAAATTTAACAATCAGATTCAATTTTTGAAACAAAGATTTTTTTGCTTAACAAAATAACTTACAAGCTAGTTTTTGCTCCTTTTTTTAAAAAAATTTCGGTTCAGAATTTTTCTTGCAATTTCTTTTAAACAAAAAGTAAGCTCCGAATGTGACATTTGATGATTAATAAAATATTCAGTTCTCATATGTATGAAGTTTTTGTATTTTATGGTAATTAATTTATATGCTCTTGTTTAATAATTTAACTATACACCCATTGGACAACCATATGTATATAGGTAGTAAGTAAGAAAAGTAAACCAAGTAATGCAGTTAAAAGAGTTAATATATTAAAAATGTGCGACTAATGCAAGTCCATGTTTGCTAGACTGCATTTCTCTTTTAAATTCTACTGGATTTTATTTTTTTTTTATTGTATAACTTTGTTTGTTTCATCTATTGTGTTTTCCTTCGGAAGATTATTTATCTCAAACATTATGTTAAAATAAGCTAAACTTAAATTAGAGTGAAAAATATTTATATACATTAAGCTTTTACTAAAATCTGAAAATTTTCCTTCTTATCTTAAATCTAAACGAACTACAAGTATTACATGATTTCACATTAAGAAAGAGCAGTGTATACCATAAGAAGTAGCAAATTGAAAAACTTGTCCATTTCCTTTGCTTAGTGTATTAGTCCATAAAATTGGGACAACAAAGCAAAGAAAGACGACGCCAGTGAATGTCCTTTGTTTGACCTATCTATAGGCCGAATATCGATCGATGGCAATGGTGGATAGTGACAGTTGAATGACTTGAAAGCAAAATCAGAAGGAGAAAAGTACGTAACACGCAATAGGCAATAATGTTCAAAGACACTACTCTTACTTAAGATATTTCTCAATACAAAAAAATTTTAAGAATTAAAAAATGACTGTCGGAATTTTTTTCCCCAGTCAAAAAGCTCGATACATATAGTTTATTTACTAGAGAGACAGAAATAATTTAAACACTTAAGATAAGGGAATCAGACAGATATTGGAAACTTAAAAAACATGGATGCTGTAGTATTATAAACAATGCTGACTGCCTTTAATTTAAAAGTGAGGTTTAACCATTTTTGTGTCTAGTCAACTTTCCCCCTCCCCCCTTCTGTTTAAAATACTGAGCTTAATCCTATTGAAGCCGACAGAAGTTTTTAAATTCCTTATAAGACAACTTACTTAAAAATGCATTTAAAAATGCTTAGGTTACGATGAATCAGGGAATAATTAACGAATTATTGCTAAGATTCAGGATCCAAATATAGATTTCTAGCTATATAATTTTACTGGCCGAATGGTAACATAGCAATAAATAGGAAATTGTATTTATATATTATTTTCCTTGAAAAAAATACCAGTCGAGCCTCCATGTTACGAACCTCTATATTGCGAATTTTTCTATAAAGCGAACTTTTTCCTGGAACCAAGAACATTTCACAATTTTCTTCGTAAAATAACCTCCCAAATAGCGAAGTGCATTTTTTATACAACGAACTTTTTCTCTTGGGATTCAATTTTTCTCCTCACTATTTTTAAAGTATTTCCGGATATTTCAAGTTATTCTCTCTTTTAACACATTTTCTAAACCCAAACTCAGTGGCGCAACAACCCATGAAGGCCAAGGCCTACTGTGCCCATTCCTGTACACGTGATTATTGGGCTCTGAGGTGCATGAGCAGATGCCCCGATCAGGTGGTCAGTTTGAAGAGAGACCCCAAGTGTTAAGTCCCCAAGCAAACTTGGTACTCATTTATTGACCCACTGTAGTAGGGATGAAAGGTTGAGTCGACCTTGCCCAACTCGGGAATAGAACCAGGACCTGTGTGTGGAAACGCGATACGCTACCACTCGATCACTGGGCCTTAACACATTTTACGGCGGTCATAAATCTTGAACTTGTTATATTAGGTGCCTAATTCGCAGAGATTAATAGAATTCTGGGCGTTTCATCCAAGAACTGAGACTTTTAACCAGCACTGTCCAGTTCACTTGAAATATCTTTGATACCCCTTTTCACCCTCAGGGGAGTTGTCTCGTGTCCCCGTATCCTTGAACTAGTATCCGTTCATTAGTATTGTTGGTCAGTCATGCTGATAACTTCGTTTCTTGTAGCTCGGAAATGTCTAAACGTAAGTGCTTGGGCATTGGGCATCAAAGAAAAAAATTTAATTTTTCAGAAAGTGGATAAAGGCGTTAAGAAACTTTCCTTGTAGCTTTTCTTTTACTCTTCTTTTTTTTATAGTTAAGATATATAAAATGAATATATATTAATTTACAAAAAGGCGTGAATAATTTTGTTTTAATATATAGTGTTTAGAAATTTAAAATTTGTTTTATGTGGTTTTTCAAGAAAATTGAAAGATGAACCTCTTTTCCATATAACGAACTCTTTTTCGGAATTTTGTCACTTCGTTATATAGAGGTCTGACCGAATGAATAGAATTTAATAAGAAATGTATTGCTGCTACTATACTGATGTAACATGTACACATAATGCTCAACTCAATTGCTATGGATTTTTCCAATGTGCTAGAAATATTTATGTATTTTTAAAATTAGTACAAATATCTGATATTATAAAGCATAATCAAATTTTAGTGAATTGAAGAAATATAACTCTCCTTACGATGTTCGATTGTCATGCTACAGAGTAGCTCTTAGTGGTCCTCATCACGAATTCGTTACCGACGCTGTTCTATGGAGTCATGTGGGTTTGAGTTCTAGTTTCATTGAAGACCATCCCTTTAGAGAGGGGTTGATGTCGAAGCTCAAAGTTTTTACACTGATGTGGTGTGAGAATTAAAAGAGTGGAATGCCAGATCAGAGATGACGAAATAGAAGGGGGGGAAAATGGATGAAAAGTTTGAGTAAACATTTGCAGAACATATTCATTTTAACAAAAAAAAAACATAAGTTGTTTTTTTTAAAATCAATATATATTACAGCCCAAAATATTGTGAATAAGAAATTTATCTAATTATTTATTTAGTATCTGTCGTTTTTGTAAATTTCAAAAACTTCTGTTTGATAGAAAAGGTACAATATTTGAGTTGGAATAATAAAAAAACACACAAATATATTAAGGTATCCGACTACGTTCAGAACCGTGATTTAAAAAAGTGCATAAATGGATAATTTTCATGATATTTAGTGTCACTTAGATTAGAATACATGCATAAAATTGTTTTACAGACATTTTGACAAAAAAATTATTTAAATGCAATATTTCGGCAAAAAAATTAACTTAGAATAACCTTTTTTTAAAATGCTTCTATTATAATAATATGTTGCCTGTATATAGCTTACTCCTCTGTACAGAGGCTCAACTATGATTTTTGAAAAATTCACATTATTTTCAGAGTTACAACCATTTGAAATATAATTATAGGCGTTTTTTTCTTAAAATTTCTCCCCTCTGTTGTCGTAAAACATGGATAAACCCACCTCTAAGTTATACATTTTAAAAACTCTAGTTGAGCCTCTGCACAGAGATCCGAGCTACATACAGGCAAAATATTATTATAATAGAAGTATTTTTCACAAAAGGAGAATATTTTGAAAATGGGTCATTCTATGTTCATTTTTTGTCAAAATAGTGTACTTAAATAATTTTTTATTGTAATACTATTCTTAAAACAATTTTATATACATTTTCTAATCTAAGTGACACTAAATATCATAAAAATTATCCATTGATACGCTTTTGCACACACACAAAATCACGGTTCCGAACGCGTAGTCGGATACCTTAATTAAATTATATTAAATTTGTATGAAATCTTAGAATATTACCAACATATTAGTGATTGTAATATCTCTGCATGCTTTAAAGTATTTAAATAACATACTTTTATGATCGAATTTCCCTTTATATTTAACATTTCAAGAATTTTATTTCATACTTACTGTATCCTTACAAATTTAGCGAATTTCGAAATATGGAGTAAAATCACATAAATAATTTTCAAATTAATAAAACTCAAAGATTAGTTTTGTACACACCCCTTGTTAGATGTATTGACATTAATATAGTGTTAGCTTACGTTTTAAAAAATAGTATTAATTTTGGAAATTTATATCGAAACCGCGGGTACGTTTTAAGTTACAGACCACAGGTGAGAAACCCTTTTATGTATACCATTGGAGACCGCATATAAATTAAGAAATAATAAAGGAGGCCGCATAGGTTGATGTAGCTATAAACGCGACTTTTATGAAATTATTATAGTTTTTGTATAGATTTAACGATTTTGTGCATTATATAGAAATATTATTTAAAAAATTAAATCCTTATTTATTAATTATTTGACATAAAAAATTACAATATAAAATATTTTTGTATTCGTACAAGTGTATAAACCTGTTATAACATTTTCATCATTGACTATTATTTTTCTATTAATTTATTAAATTCATAGATATTATTGTAACTTTCTATACCTCACTGTTGGTATTTTTATTTATTTAAGCACACATGTTTGGATCAAACTTCATAACGGCGTAGTAGTTGCGGACGTGGTATTTGCGGACACATAACTTTCGTGGTTTGAGCGGACACCTATTTTCCCTCATCTTAGAACGGATAAAGGGAGCAGATAAATAAGGAGATAAATACTTTTAATAAGCACAAATATAATTTAAAACAGTATTTTATAAATGGCAGACCTCTTTCGCGTGGCATAATTATTATATTTTTTTTCTAAACCGAAGTTTTCTGTTTTTACACTCGATTTATCGAATTATAAGGATAAATACATTTTTGCCAATCAAATTTAATTGTTTATATTGAATTGTTAAGATATTATAGTGTGAATGCATTTTAAACATAGGGAAATGTAATAAAAATAAAAACTTTCAAAGAAACATTAAAAAATTAATAGTAAGTAACAGTATAATGAAGAGTATGGACGCATTTCAGGAATTTGTATTTTAGAGACAAATAAATATATTAGAACATGTGCAATCACCATAAAATTAATTAGTTTCATTAATGAAAGTAAAGATAAATACTAGAAGAAAATTTAAATAACGCGCGCGATAAATACTAGAAGTAAAGATTTTTAAAAGTATTTATTTCCTTATTTATCTGCACCCTTTACCTGTTCTAAGATGGGAGAAAAAATGTGTCCGCTCAAACCACGAAATGTTATGTGTCCAGAAATACCACATCCGCAACTATCACGCCACCATTACATTAAGGTATCCGACTACGTTCGGAACCGTGATTTTAAAAAGGCGCATAAATGGATAATTTTCATGATATTTAGTGTCACTTAGATTAGAATACATGTATGAAATTGTTTTAAGGACATTTTGACAAAAAAATTGTTTAATTACAATATTTTGGCAAAAAATTAATTTAGAATAACCTTTTTTCAAAATGTTCTCCTTTTGTGAAAAATGCTTCTATTATTATAATATTTTACCAGTATATAGCTCAGACCTCTGTACAGAGGCTCAATTATGATTTTTAAAAAATTCACATTATTTTCAGAGTTACAATCATTTGAAATATATATAATTATCGGCGTTTTTTTCTTAAAATCTCTCCCTTCTGTTGTCGTAAAACACGGATAAACCCACTTTTAAGTTATATATTTCAAAAATTCTAGTTGAGCCTCTATACAGAGGTCTGAGATATATACAGGCAGGCAAAATATTATTATAATAGAAGCATTTTTCACAAAAGGAGAACATTTTGAAAAAAGTTTATTAAAAGTTAATTTTTAGCCGAAATATTGTACTTAAATAATTTTCCATTGTAATACTATTCTTAAAACAGTTTTATATACATTTTCTAATCTAAGTGACACTAAATATCATAAATATTATCCATTTATACGCTTTTGCAAAATCATGGTTCCGAACGTAGTCGGATACCTTAAGTGGCGTTCTCTTATTTGAAATGTACATTATAATGCAATCATTAAAACGCCCATACATACATTCATGCCATTCTTTATTTAATTTGATTATTTTTCAAACTTTTATAATCAAAATAATTAAATACTAATTCACAGAAGTGCTAAAATTTATGAAGGCCGCACAAGAAACTCACGGAGGCCGTGGGTTCCGCCTCTATCATAGACCAACAGGGCCTCGTCTCCTTCTCTATTCAACCTCAATAAGATCATGAATAAAATAATTTCAATCGGCAAATGTTATTCCACGATATATTCTCTGAAAAACTCGAAGTTTCGACTTATATGCCAAGTGGAAACAGTGACAAGACTGCATTATTAAGCCATGTTCCCTGGCCTACCATCATACACTATCATTGCTCATTTAGTTTTAAGTCTGGAATAGGCCCAGTTGGTGTGTGCCTAGGTTTAGGAATCACGCCCATTTATTTGTTGAGATATTCCGTATCCACGAGTGTTTGGTAACATATGCTTTATATGCTACCAACTTAACCATGCTGCCAACTTTATGAGGGTAAGTAAGTGAGACTTACTTATCCTCATGGAGTTTTAAGATGCCATTGATTCAAACTAAGCCAAATATGTTATTCATTAATATTTGAAATTTTAATATGGATCTCATTTAAGGTGTAAGACTACGTTCGGAACCGTAATTTTGCAAAGGCGTATAAATGGATAATATTTATGATATTTAGTGTCACGTAGATTGGAAAATGTATATAAAATTGTTTTAAGAATAGTATTACAATACAAAATTAGTTAAGTACAATATAGAGCATAGAATAATAATAGAATGACCCCTTTTCAAAATATTCTCCTTTTGTGAAATTATAATAATATTTTGCCTGTATATAGCTCAGACCTCTGTACAGATGCTCAACTAGAATTTTTGAAATATATAACCTAGAAGTGGGTTTATCCATGTTTTACGACAACAGAGGGGAGAAATTTTAAGAAAAAAACGCCGATAATTATTTCAATGGGTGGTAACTCTGAAAATAATGTGAATTTTTCAAAAATCCTAGTTCAGACTCTCTGGAGAAGTCTTTATATAAGAGCGCGCGAAATATTATTCTTATTTTTTTAGAAGCATTTTTTATAAAAGGGGAACATTTTAAAAAAAGATTATTCTAAGTTAATTTTTTGCTAAAACTGTGCATTTAAATAATTTTTTTTGTCAAAATGCCCTTAAAACACTAAATATCATGAAAATTATCCATTTATGCACTTTTTTAAAATCATGGGTCCGAACGTAGTCGGATACCTTAATGGATAGAAAACCACAACCTATGTGGTTCTAACAGTGTCATAATATACACATAAAACAGATTCATAGAACAATTTTAACAAGTAAGACATAAACTTTCATATTCATCACATTTAATCACTTCAGTTTTGACACAGGAATGGGGTTTAAGCAAATGCAAAAAAGCTCAACAAAAATAAATGCAAAAAGGAAACGTAATCTGCAGATAAAACAATGCAATACATAAAAGTTCACGGAACTTGCTACCATAATCAGGAATCATGAGTGAATTGACTAGCATCGATAATCTTCTTTACACGATAAACGAATCGTATTAAAACTTTGTCAGTCGTACTCGGAACCGATAGTAATACTGAGATCATTGCCTGTTATCAGGGTTTTGTGATACCACCGGTTTGTGTCCAGGACAACTGAAATAAAAGAAAAGAAAATTATTTTCATATTGAAAGAAAAATCATAAAATTTTTTTAAAGGTAAAACTATAACAGGATTGCTTCATGCAGCATTTTCTTTATCTCCGTAATGTTAAAATGGACGCAGTTTAAGAAACATTTTTTAAAAAAAATTGACTGGTTGTACGGTCGACAATTTTTTTTATGTGTGTTTATTGTATTATTATTAGTTCTTTATATATATTTCTGTGTGGGAATCCAACCGAAATCTTCCAAAAAGATTGGATTCTTCAGATGGCGGGGTTTTTATGGCGTGGTGTCTAGGGGTTTTAGGGTGTGTTAGTTAATTTCGAAATAAAATAGACAACATAGTTCAAGAAAGAAACTAGTTGAACACTAAATAATTTATTAAGAATTATAGGGGAGTATTTACATGGGGAATATTTCAAAAGAATAGGAAAGTTAGATAAGCATATTTCGGAAGAATAGGAAAGTTAGATCACATTACTTTAAGGGAGGCAATTGAGATTAAATAGAATTCATTATGGTGCTATTAAGACTTACCGCCTGGCGCGGACGAATGATAGAACTCGTTATGGTACTATTAAGATTTACCGCCTGGCGCGGACGAAAGTGCGCTGACGCGCGAAACACGACTTCTCTCGACGAATGTTAGTGGGCCTCTGGCGAAAAAGGTTCATGTCGGCGTTTTTTAAAAAGGACGCTAGATGGCGTTGATGTGAATACTGTTTTGATTAGAATTGCCGACCTCGGTAAATGTGATATGATCTAACTTCTTACAAATGGAATATCCTACATTTATAATAAGAGAATTTTTTTAAACATACGGGAAATTTGTACGTGAAGTATAAATGTACTCAAAAGCTAAAAATACATGTACATTTTGAATCGTTAATTTTTTTTAATAACTTATTTGATATAAAATCTCTCATAAAAATATTTACTTATATAAAATTAATATATGTGAAAAGTTTCAAAGTTATAAAATCAGCAGAATTTTTAAAAATTTCCCTTTTGTGTTGTAAGAGTTTTGAGAAATTACGATTTAAAGTATATATATAAGCACTTTTATCTTTAAGTTATACATAGTACCACCATAGTTTGGATTGCTAAAGTACCTCTAATTTTTATTTAGAGTATAAATTTAAATTGTATTAAAAGCAGAAGGAATTAAACTTTATTTTCCAATACAAAAACGAAGAATCAATATTTTTTCATCCATTTTCGTGATGTTACCCCTTAAAAAGAACGAAACATTTCTTGTGTATAAGTAAACTCATATAAATGTAAATAATATTGCGTTTGTTGTTGCTAAAGAATAAATATTTAATAAATAGAATAAAATTGCTTTAAAAAAGCATTTAAATGTTTTCATCAATATCATGTCAATAAATGCAGGGTATGGCTAGTTAAAGAAATATAAATTACTGCTAATGGATATATGTAAATTTTAAGTTGTGCTACATAACAAAAATTAAAAAATAATTAAATAATTGCTTAAGAGAATTAATTCTTATTCAGTAAAAGAAAAAATTATTGATAAAAAAAATAACCATTAACTAAAAAAATTATTATGAAATGAACATCGCTTAACTGAATAATGAATAACTATTTCAATTTGTATTGTGTGCGTTAATGCAGAATTCGCTTTTGAATGTAGTAATATATAAAGATTCAAAAGTTGGAGAATTTGAGAAAATGAAATTGAATATTTCGTTTTCGGCTAGTTTGAATATTTTCTGTCCTTTCATTTACAGAAGCAGTATTTATTCTACATGGAATTCATATTGTATGTATATATATATAGTATAATAAAATAAAATGTAAGACAAATTACAATTCCTACAAAGCTAAGAATGAAAGAATTTGGATTTTAAAAAGCATATCAAAAACCGCCGAAATATAAGTAAAACAAATGGCACAAAAGTATATCCTACTAAGATTAAATAAAAACAGAAATTACAAGAATCTGTAGTGTTGAGCTATTAAAATTGAAAATACCAAAAGAGTCCTTGGACTAAACTGGTGAACTATTATGATTTCTAAAGCTGTCACTGTTTTAGGACAATGAAATAGGGTTAAGTCATACTTTATGGATCCACATTATTTATTATATCAGCTTTCTTCCGAACACACTACAAAAAAATACAAGTTTTAAATATTTAAATACTGAGATCTTGTTTTTCGTAGTACTTCTACGAAATTTTACTGTAATGACACATTTTCAATCTTTAATAAATAATCTCCAACATGTTTTAATCATCATATTAAGCTATCAGTAATTGCACGCAATGATGGGCATTTCACACTATTGGCCATCCCAAATAAAACACCAAGAAGGACAACAAATAACCAAGTCGAGTTTATTAGAGAGTTAACCCTTAGTACAAAGGTGAAATGATTGAAAACACAACTTCATGTGAGGTAAAAGGAACACTATGAAATCAGTACTGAGTGCTGACTCCACGGCTGGCAATAACCTCTTGCAATGTCCTAGCCATGTAAGTGATAACACTTGATGTATATTTTGAGGATTTATTTTCACACACACAGGACAGTTCACAGACATTAAATATTTACACTATGTATACGTTTTAAGTAAAAATCGTTGAAAGTCGAGTTCATGACACTTGTAGTGAAATAAACCGTTACGCTCGCTGATGGAGCTAAAAATACAATGTCTCTCGTCGAGAGGAATTCACACTACACTCACGGATGGAGCACAAAAAACTTGACCTCTCTCGCTGAGAGGTAATCGCTCAATCCCAGTCTCCACACTGCGCTCACTGGCGGAGCACACAAAACCGACCGGTTTCGTCGAGAGGTAATCACTAACTGAAGCTGGCTTGGCACTCGCGCATGCGCAGTGCTTCGGATCAGTCCGCGTTGCCACCTAGAGTTTCAGAACGGGTCTAGAGTTCGTTACACTCTGCTACACCCTTTAGCATTGAATGAAAGAGACCCCCTTTCCATACAATAATAATGTACTTTGACGCTTAAGCTACAATACGACTTTATATAATTATAAACTGTACAAATTATCAAGATAAGTTTAAAATTTTACATATAATTTTGTCTATGGAAAGCACATGAGGACACTAGTAATTATTAAAATTGCTCGTAACTTAATATCGATGAATTAATGATTAAATACATTGTGCAGTGCTGATACTTTTTATAAGTATATTATATCATTGTAAATGTGTATTTTTTTTATTAACTCAGAATGTATTTTGTTTTGATTCCTTTTAGTAAATTAATAATTTTTTTTAAATCATTTATTTTCGACTTTTCGTTATACTCCCCCCCCCCCCCCAAGTAGGATTATCACGCCCCCTAAGTGGGTGAGTTCCACAATTTGAGAAACGCTGCTTTTACACGAAGTAACACTTTTCATTCTTTCCAAAACTAAGAACTATCGAACACATCTTTATTTCTGTGTCCTGATGCAAGAACAACCGTTGTTAAAATCTAATAATGTTGAGGATTACACTTTTAAGTTTAGGGAAAAAAATTTCATATAGTTATACCGTAAGGGGTTTTATACTGAATTTTCATGTTTTCTCTAACAATGCAAACTGACATTAGCTCTTCTTGCATACAAGTCATTTCGATGTTTTTTTTTATTAACTCTTAAGGTATCCGACTACGTTCGGAACCTTTGCAAAAGCGTATAAATGGATAATATTTATGATATTTAGTGTCACTTAGATTGAAAATGTATATAAAAATGTTTTAAGAACACTATTACAATAAAAAAATTATTTAAGTACAATATTTTGACAACAAAAGAACATAGAATGACCTATTTTTCGAAATATTCTCCTTTTGTGAAAAATGCTTCTATTATAATAATATTTTGCTTGTATATAGCTCAGACCTCTGTACAGAGGCTCAACTAGAATTTTTGAAATATATAACTTAGAAGTGGGTTCATCCATATTTTACGAAGACAGAGGGGAGAAATTTTAAGAAAAAAACGCCAATAATTATTTCAATTGGTGGTAACTCTGAAAATAATGTGAATTTTTCAAAAATTCTAGTTGAGCCTCTGTAGAGAGGTCTGAGCTATATACAGGCAAAATATTATAATAGAAGCATTTTTCATAAAAGGAGAACATTTGGAAAAAAGATTATTCTAAGTTATTTTTTTGCCAAAATATTGCATTTAAATACATTTTTTTTGTCAAAATGTCCTTAAAACAATTTTATACATGTATTCTAATCTAAGTGACACTAAATATCATGAAAATTGTCCATTTATGCGCTTTTTTAAAATCACAGTTCTGAACGTAGTCGGATACCTTAAGCATGTGATAAAAAGTGTTAGAATTCAAGTATATATTTTGTACATTCATGAGTGCTCCCGAATTCGGAAAATCACTTTATAAGAAATGTCTTCCCATGGTGGCTTTTTCACCAATAAATTGGATTTTTACTGCTTTAGAAATAACTCTAACATTTTTATTTATTCCTAATATAATCAGTCAATGAAAATTTAATACAGAATTAAAGGTCTAATGCCAATCAAATGTTTAAACGTATATGCAACTACAAGTAAATGCTTTTAATAAATAATTATGAAAAAAAAAAAAAAAACGGAGAAAAGGAGACGATGAAATTTAGTAGACATTTTTTAAAAAATGCGTGAAGGCAGAAGTCTGAAAAACCGCGAGTAACTCTAATCAACGAGCCATGGTTTGCCAATTCCTAACCCAAGTAATTTTACCCGTTCAGAAGCAATATGACAATGCATATAGGGGCACCATTAAAACTATATTTTTCCACATTATCTCCATAATCTAATCCGATCCTTCAGGCGTTGCAGGCAAGTTATCCATGCCCAAATTTACGTTATCCGTTTCCTGACCGACTCGAGCCGTGTGCGTGGGAACGTGCATTTTCCTGCTGCAAATTACACCTGGAATGTCGGTTAGGAAGAGAAACAGGGGATGAAGAATCCCATCTACACACCAGCTTCTAGAGTTTTATACGCAAATGATTGAGCAAAGTAACATTAAGTATTTAAATGAACAAACAACCCAAACTTTTCAAGACTGACAGCATTTTCCAAGTCATATATGTATCTTTTAAGGTAAAAAAGCGCATAAATAGATAATTTTCATGATATTTAGTGTCACTTAGATTAGAATACACGTATAAAATTATTTTAAGGACATTTTGACAAAAATAAAAAATTATTTAATTACAACATTTTGGCAAACAATTAACTTAAAATAACCTTTTTTCAAAATGTTCTCCTTTTGTGAAAAATGCTTCTATTATAATAATATTTAGTTCGTATATAGCTCAGATCTCTGTACAGATGCTCAACTATGATTTTATAAAAATTCCCATTATTTTCAGAGTTACAACCCATTGAAATAATTATCGGCTTTTTTTTCTTAAAATTTGTCCCCTCTGTTGTCGTAAAATATGGATAAACCCACTTCTAAGTTATATATTTCAAAAGTTCCAGTTGAGTCTCTGTACAGAGGTCTGAGCTATATACAGGTGAAATATTATTATAATAGAAGCATTTTTCACAAAAGGAGAATATTTTGAAAATGGGTCATTCTATGTTCACTTTTTGTCAAAATACTGTACTTAAATAATTTTTTATTGTAATAATGTTCTTAAAACAATTTTATATACATTTTCTAATCTAAGCGACACTAAATATCATAAATATTATTTTGCTTTTGCAAAATCCTGGTTCCGAACGTAGTCGGATACCTTAAGAGAATAAACAAAGCCTTAAAACTGTGTATTGCTAATTGCTCAAATAAATAAAGGTGGGAACAGCTTTATGCCTTCATAAAGTATTTTTCTGAGGTGTATCTGATCACACATAAATTACTGTATACTAGTGGTGGCATTAAGTGAATCTCGATCGACCGGTGGAACCCCAAGAAATTTTTTCGGGGGGGGGGGGCCTGCCTTTACTAAGACCTAAGACGTACATACCAAAAGAAACATTTGTGGAGCACCGCTGCCAGCTAGACTGGAGATTTGGTGGACCGCAACACCTTGAAAAAGTTAGAAGTAGTCTGTACTCTGGAAAAGTCTGCCCGCCCCTGCTGTATACTATGCATTCATTAATTTTCATTTTCATGTAGTAAATGCTCTATGCTTTCATAAAGTACCTCGTTTTCTTTTATTTAAGGCCATTGGGGCAATTTATTTATTTATTTTTTGTATTCTCAAGCAAACAATACGTACAAGTGCAGTACAATATTTTTTGAGGAAACACTCGCACTTATTCTCAATAACCCGGCATTTTCTTAAACTCAATCACCCTTCGGTCCACATGAGGCCGAGTATTCGGAATTCTACTGTATATGTAGATCTCAAATATACCAGGTGTCCTAAAAGAATAACTTCACTTTCAAATATTAATTACAAAATGAATAAATAAATAAAGATGTTCACTTAGTTTTTTTTTTCTTTTCTTTTTTGTTCTATAAAGAAATTATTAAAGGTTTTTTTTTTTTTGTTGCAATGCTTTATTGCACGATTTTAATGTGCGCAACACATCGAGTCTACACGAGTTTTTTTAGCTATGTTCTATGAAACGTTGCGGGACCAACCATCTGAATGGCAATATAATTCGAATTTTCATTTCATCATTGTCACAAATTGAATATTGGTAACGATTGGTTTTCATGTATCCCTACAAGAAGTTCAAAGGAGTTATGCCTAGAGATCAGGGTGGCCATATTATTGGACTTCCTCTTTCCATCCATCACCGGGGGAACTTTCTCTTATTTCCATAATTTAGTTTGGTGCTTCCTATTTACGCTGTACATGTGTTGCAAATTTAAATTCGACAAACCATGCTACAACTAGCGCTTTTTCTTGCGTTCAAGCCATTTCGAAACGAGAAAGTTTTAAAATGGGGATGTTGCGCTAACTAATTTGTATTTCATTAAACAGAAACTTTTATCTTTTCTTTATAAGCATAAGAAACCGGAACTAAAAACTCAGAGATGCTACAGTCCATAGAGGGGCAAGGTCTACTGAGCCCATCTCAGTTTTCATGATATTGGGCACTAAGTTTGCGTAAGTAGATGTTCTGGTCACGTGTTCAGTATGACGCGGTAAGAGAAAATCTTTGTTTATTTTTAATTAATTTTTGAAAGTGTAGTCATACTTTTCAGACACCTTTTCTAAAAAAATATGAACTTTTAAGACGATTTTGTTAAAAGATTATTTTTTTAACAAAAGAGGGTGTTAATAACAAAGAAACAAGAAAAGTATTGTAATCTTTATAAAAATAACTAAATCCATTTTTTAAATTTTTTTATTTGTTTTTGTAAAAATGGGGAATGGTTGCTTTTTTAATAAAAAAAATTATGCTTGATATGCACAATGCTAAGTTCAACGTTCTTTATTAACCGACTTGGGGCGTCAAATATATTCTGCCGAGAAGAAAAATTCTTGTCTCGATGAGCATTATAATTTAGAATTAGTCATGGGGCGGAAACAGTTTCAACAGTGAAGCCCGTTTATTAAAATTCAAAGCTTAAATAAAAATAATTAATGATACTAACATTCAAGTCCTTTCTACACTTAACTACTGCTTTAACCTTGGAATTTCTATTCTTTATAACTATTGTCATGACTGAGACGACATGTCAGAGAATAATGAAAGTAGTAATTATGTCAATTTTGCTGCACAGATTAATTTTAAGAACTGTTTTTTTACAAGTAAAATTATTACAATTTATTCAAATATGTAAATTTATGAATTAACATCGAGAAAAACAATTAACTGAATTTTCTTCCCCTATATCAGACATGTCACAAACTCTTATGATACAGCGGGCCACATGCACTGTTTTATATTAAGTTGGGGGCCGCATGTTTTCAAAGTTCAAAAAATTAATAAAATAGGATTTTTAGAATGATTACAGTATTATGTATCTATTAGACTCAATGTACTGTAGATTATACTTAGGTAGTCGTTTCCTATTCCATGCTAGTTTTACAATCAAGTTATAACTATTTTATATTTTTCTCCTAAAAAATAAAATAGCTATAATAAGAAATATACAGTTTAATATTACTTTTTAGAAGATATTTGACATCGTTTTATATAAGAGTCATCAAAATTTAATTGAATATATTGAACTAATGCAACTTTTAAAATTGATGATAAATGTTGATTGGTGTTTCTTTCTGAATTTCTGAATTTTTGTTATTTTTTATTAAAGAAAATACTTGCTCTCATAAATCATTGCTCCCGAACACGTTCATTATAAGCTTTAAAAATGATAACATTTTAGGAAAACAGTCTACAGATAGGTAAATATGTATAAATTTCGGGAATTTCAAATTCCATACATTTTTGCATTAACGAACTTTTCATCTACAATTTTCAATACCAATAGTTAAACAAAAAGTAAAAAACGAAATTGAAATTTATAGCTTTTAAAATCAGAAAATTTTCTCCTGCATTCTGTTTCTAATGATTTAATTTGGTGAGTATATTCCATAAGTTTTAATTTAAGTGATTTAATTAATAGATATTGACAGCTTTCAAAGTGTGACAAGTTTTATTTTTCTATTTGTTTTCGCCAAAATAATATTTTTTGTTTAAAAGCGTTAATATTATCAAAAATAGCACTGTAAAAACACGATTTTTGCCTTGAAGCCTTAGATTAAGTTGATTAAAATGATTTATAATATCATTTGAGAAAGCCAGGTCCTTTATTCATTTTGTCCATCTTTTAATTCAGCACATTCGGTTACCTTTTGTTCTTTAAGAAAATTATTCTTTCGTCTAGCAATTTGAAGAATCGTTTTATCATTTTATGAAACGCATTTATTCCAATGGACCTCATAATTTTGAACTGCGGTCAAGTGACCAGGACAACTCAATAGCGGCACCACCTCTCTAAACTACCACACCACGCAAACGAATGAGCCCTGACAGATTTAACGCACATCAGTCCCTCCACAGTAGGTTTTCAGTGGCATGAGGACTCTATAATGCAGGCTACGAGTTTCTGACCTTAACCGCTAGGCTACCATGGTTCTCAATTGCAATAGAGTAGATTTGAAATGTTGATATTGTTGAGTTATGCAAATTTCTTAATCTCTGTTATTTTTATCAACTCTGCTGGTTGCAGTATTTCAACTTAAACTTGCACTTTAAAATTTTTAATTTGTAACGGACATAATACTTTTGCTGCCATAATCAAACATTCACTATATTTCCCTTCAGTAAATTATTTCGATCTGCATGCGATTAAAAGTGACACCATATAAACTAAATTTTACAATAGCTGTTTTGTCTTCAACAAATTTAGTGAATATTCTTTGTTTTTTTCTGAAGAATGGACTAAATTCCTGTGACATCATAGTCACATGATAACTGAGCCACGTGTTTTCAGCCAATCAGTTGATAAATTAATACGACGTCATAATTATATCATAAATATAATCACGCGTTTCCAGCCAATTAGTTCATGTGCTTCACTGTTGCCAACTTTTGCTTTTTGTAGAAACTTTCTTTTTAGAAAGTGCATATTTGTCAACGATATAATAATGCACATAGTTAAGCAAATGCACTTAATTTAAAAGTATTCGTATAATGTAAATATTTTTTTTAAAATTTTGAAAACTGTTTGAAGAATTTTAACACGTGAACTCTTTACCCATTCATGAAATTTTAAATGTTATCTAAACTTTACAAGTTTAACAACTACTATGTCAATTTTTAATCAAAGGGAAACACGTGATTGTCGTTATCATGTGACCATCATGAATTTAGTCCATTGATTTCAATTTCAACAATTTGTCTTTCCGAAGTTTTGCAAACTATTGATCATAGTTTGTTTTATGATTTGTAACACAGTGCCTTTTAAATTATATTCCTTTGCAATGGAAATAAGGGTTTTTGCATGTCAAGCATAATACTTTATTCTTGTTTTGGACAGAAAAATATTGCAGTTTTCCTTTTTCGTGAAAATTACGATGTTCCTCTTTATCGATTTTTTCTTACTCATTGTTCTTGAAGTTTGAATGTAATTCAATTCCTACTATTAGTTCACACTGTCTATATATTTATTTATTTATATATTTGTATATTTATTTATTTATCTTGGTGGAATTTTCAATCGTTCATAAAATACATTTTAAAGCGCTGAATTGAGCTGAAATTTTATATACAGGATCATTTTGGATGACAATACAATAATTTAATTATAATTAATAAAAATGAATTGATTAAAACTAATTATTTAAAGAATTACAAATATAACCACGTTGGAGACTTAGCGACCCTTTTGGCGACTTGTGTCAAAACTTGTGAAAAGGTTTTTTTCTCTCGTGTTAAAGCATTCAGTTGGACTGAAATTAAAAGGACAATACGATACTTTAATGATAATTAAAAAAAGCTAATTACCACTTAATGTTGTGATTCTGTCCTATGTATATAAATATTTATATTAATTGTAACTATTTAATAAAAAGTAGCTAAAATAAAAATTTTCGTTGTTGATCTAAGTAGGAATTGACTTAAAAACTATTTCTTTTATATTACTTGTTTTATTAAATAAATTTTTAGTTTAATATGAATAAAAACCAAAGTCCACTTTAATTCGCAAGCATTGCACTCTCTCGATCTTCTTGTGATTTTTAAACTTAAAAAAAAACACCTTTGGTGGTCTCTGAAGTCACTCTGTTCGTCTCTCTCTGACTGGACCCTCAAAGGCCAATCAGAAACAGCTGAACGGAGGGAGAGGGTCATAAATGCATTTAAAAAACTACTGCAATAAATTAATTTTTTTAAAGTATTAAATGAATCTCAATAAAATATTAAAAATTATTTTTAATTTTAAAGTTATTTATTTTATCAAATAGGATTTTTTTTTAAAACAAGGATATGTAACTAAATCTTTAAAGAAGTTCACATCAAATAAATTTCAAAATGGAAAAACTTTAAATATTTAAAAAGTCTCAGCGGGGCCGCGTGTTTGACATACCTGCCCTATATAAAAACAGTGCTCATCTTATAAATATTTCGAAATATCTTTCCGAATTAAATGCCCAAAAATATTTTCTTCCGCGAGAATTTTAAATAAATTAAACATTATTTAAAAAATTAAGCCTTTCACAGTAATTTACTGGTTTTGTACTTTAAAAAATGTGGTTTTATGTAAATAAATATGCCCATTTCGAAAGAAAAGATTATTTTACATAAATAAGATCAAATATTGTATGGTTTACTTAGTAAAGACCATACAAAATGTTAATGAAATTACAGTCGAACCTCCCTATAACGAACCTCTATTTCATGAACTTTTTCTTGGAACCAAGAACATTTTACTACTTTTTTCGTAAAATAACCTCCCAATAGCGAAGTGCATTTCTATTTAACGAACTTTTTCTTTTGCGATTCGATTTTTTTCCCTCTAGTTTTAAAGTATTTCAGGATATTTTTGAAATTATTGTTTCTTTAAGCACATTTTATGGTGATCAATGACGTTGAACTAGTTTTACTAGGTGCCTAACTCCCCTAGAGCAATGAAATTACCATATTTTTTCAAACAAAAAACTCAAATAAAACTAACAAATTTTATCAGTAATAAAATTTTTAAGAATGCATGTTGTAGCGTATGCTTAAAAATTTACTGGTTATAAAATGATGTACTCTTAAAATTACTTGTAAACTTAAAATAAGATATATATAATGTAGTTAAATTCATTAATTTTAATATGAAATAATTTTAAGTTGAAAATACAGTGTATTCCTGGACGGTTTTTTTTTTCTTCTTGTTTTCCTTACAGATTTCTTTTTGATGGGTAAGATATATAAAATAAATAGATTTTAATTTTCAAAAAAAAAAATTATTGTTCGAATAATTATTTTTTAAGTAATATATAGTGTGTTTATGAATTTAAAATTTGTTTTATGTGGTTTCTTAAGTAGAGATTCATCTTTTAATATAATTAACAAATTTCCATATAAACAAACTTTTTTTCTGGATTTAGCGACTTCATTAAATAGATTTCCGATTGTATTAGAAATTTTTTCGGTGCATAAAGAAGCCTTTCTTCGCCAAAGGTACAAGAGCCTGTACGAAATGTGAAACTCATTTTCAGACAGAAAAATGTCTCGATTTTCATGAAAATTTGCTGCATTGTAATTCATACATTTTTTAAATATAATATAGTGTTTTTAAATTTTCAAAATATTCAATGAATGATTAAATTTCCCTTTTAATATGTGAAAAGAGAGCTCATTTCGTATTACGGTATAGGGGGAAAAAATAGGAAATATTTTTTTCTAGAAAAAAGTCGGTCGACTAACAGATAAAAATGAGGAGTGCTTTAAAATATCCTACTCTATATAAGATAACAAAACCACAGAATACAATACAGATGCTGAAATTTTTTTTTTAATCTGAAAAAATATTTTGAATCCGAGTATTTGAAAGTATTTATTGTGAAACTATTCATTCATTTCTTTCTTAAATAAATTAAAAGAAACAAATTTCCAAAGTAAATATACTATATATGTACATACATATACATAACCATACATAAATATATAAATGTATGAAACAGAAATTAAAGGCAAAATGCACAAATATAACATTTACAAATATAACTCAATTCAGATATATCTTTTATTATCTTCAAGTCATTTAACTTAATTCCATAAATAACAATATTCCAATCACTATTCTGAAAGTTGATCAAAAATGCAGCTTTTAGGTAATCTTTATAACTGTAATCTAATAACTGTAAATCTTTTATTATGTAAGAAATCGGAAACTAAATTGCAGGAGAGATTTATCAACTTCAGAAATTTTAATTATATGTCAGCATCTCAACAAATAAATTTAAAAAGTCTTCAGATAAATCATACTCTAAAGTAAGCGAATAAATTTAAATAATATCTTATCCTCCTTTCCTTGTCAGACGAGAAGCAATCATTTTTAAATGATTGGTTGACACTATTCGAAAATGCATTTAACTTTGCAACTACTTACTGACTTCTCCGGGATTTACTATAGTTTCTAAGATTCTACATTCGTTGTAGCATTCAGGAACCGGTTCGAGGGTCCACAACTTGCTACCTTTGATCTGGGCTTGCCAGGAAGGGTTGTTCACGTGATCAATCTAAAGAGTTGAAACAAAAATTAAATTATTTTTGTGAATTATTGTCTCTAAATTTATTTTCTTCGTTTCATTTTAGAATATTCCATTACAGCTACATGGAGAATTACTACACAACGCTTAAGAATGTTGTTCCACCCTAAGGCGTTTG
>BMAV01026526.1:0-20349 GCA_019973955.1 Trichonephila inaurata madagascariensis | reverse complement strand
CGGTTCGCCCCCCATCCCTTTTTTTCCATTGGTGCTTATGTGATATTTTGGGGGGAAGGGAAGGGGGGAAAAAAAATAAATAACAAATCCTCTAAAAAAGTACATTCTTCGAAAACACTGTCCTTTATTGAATATCAAAACCTTCTGAAACATTTTATGGATAGCGGTGCAAGAAATGATCGAATTCGGATAGACGTATATATAAATCAGGGAAAGTAAGTTTAGCTGAGTGAGTGAAGTGATTTTGAGTTTTATGGCGCAAGAGAAAATTCGGCTATACTGCGCCAAACATTTTTAAAATTTAAAACATTTGATAAAATGTGTAAAATTTGACGGCACAGTTTTAAAAGTTAAAAATTTAAACCCACGCATGACTCGTTTTCCAAGTAAAAAAAAAAAAAAAGAAAACGATCTAAAAGTAAAAGCATTAAAAGACTAATGAAAAGTTTTAGTTTAAAAATTTAGGCGGTTCATGTTAATTTTTATTAATTCCTACTTTTTCTGAAACGCGTCGGAGTTAACGCGCGTATATATTTGTCAGGATTGTTTCTATTATATAGAAAGGGCAGGGTTTATCCGAGGGATCTGGCTCAAGTTCTTCCTCACGTCATACATACATGTCTCGTCATCAGATTTATACTCCGAGGTGCTGGCTTTTCTGGTTTATGTGGGTATTTTTTTTGCTATTTCTGGTTTCTGTACTTTTGGCTTTTTCCTTTACTTCTTGAATTTCGTTTTACATTTTTTGGGATTTCTGATGTATTTGAATGTTCACTATTGATGGTAGGACAGTTCTGGTAAAGGAACTAATGGGCTGAATTTCAGGTAAAGTGCGTAAATTTATTGGGAGGTTGTAGAGGGCTGGTTTCATTTTCCCTAAGATGTATTTGTAGTGGAAAGGGGTTGGCTGAGGAAGCGGATATTTGGATGAAGATGGTTCAATAGGGGTGATCGTTTTATTTGTTGCGGTAACAGGGCATCAGACACAGGAATTAGTGGAGGGACACGCTACTGTAATTAAAGATGTGGAAGGCAGTAGCTGTGTTCTTGAGTTGAGAAGATGATTTAGAAATAGCAGGTGTGGATATTATGTATTCGTTTTAAGGAGGGATAAAAGTGGCTGGAGTAATTTTAATGGTGGGATTTTATTTTTGTGATGTTTCATCATTTGGGGGTTGTTGAGGTTACTGTTGAGGGTTTAGCGGCTTGTGCGATGTTTGAGTATTTGTGGGACTATTAATTTTCGGGCTTCGGATGAGAGTATTTTTTTTGGGTTTTTTGATTTTGAATTTCCTTTTCAGTTTTCCATTTAGGACACAGTTTTATGGAAAATGAATTTGAACTTGCGATTCCCTTAGACGCAGTTTGTGGAAGAATGCCCAAAGATGCACATCTAGAGCGTCGGTTGCCCAGACGAGTTTGAGAATGACCGAACCTCTGGCATTTGAAACAGCGCAGAGGGTTGGGGAGTATGAGGACGGATTTACAATTTAAGTAACCGGCTTTTATTGTGTTTGGTAGTTTGGGTTATTAAAGGGTAAAATTAAATTTTTTGGTGGGAAAAATTTGTGGAGTCTTTTTATTGATTCCCCTGACTGAGTTACACCCGATCTAAAAACCCCAAGGATTTCTGACAGAGGTGCTCATCAAGTCAGGTTCTAAAAGACACTTCGGGAAAAAAGTTTAGAGATTTGGGGTGTTGTTACTTTTTAATGACGAGTTTAAAAAAGTTTTGGGAGAAGAAAAGACTTTGTTTGGACAGCGGAATTCGTTTCAATAAGTAGATCCCCGGAACGCAATCGTTTAACCGATTTCGGTTCACCACCTTTTCCCAAATTAAGGCTTTATGGATAGCAAATGGTGAATTTTTGACATTTCATTGTTCGGTAGAGAAACAAGAAAAAATCTGGTAAATTGTGAAATTTTATCGACGTTTAGAAAATGGGTAATACGAGGCCTTTACCCGGCACAGCAGCTTTGGATCCATAATAACGCGTATACCACTTCGTCCTGGCGTGCCCCCACCCACCACGGAGTCCAACAGGGGCAGTGTGCCGGTCCCAACTGGCCAAAACCAGGCACGGCGCTTACCTGGAGTACACCCAGAATATAGTGATACAGTCCGGTGAGGATCCAACGGGTAAACCCGACACCCCTTATCTGCAGCACTAACCCTGAGCAGTGTCTCTTCGGGGGCACCGAAGAAGGTACTACCAGCCGATTGACAGGAGCGGGCTCACTCCTGCCACCCGTCTACAGTGAAGCGTGGGCCAAAGGGAACGCAGAGGTATCCCCAGGCCACCCAACCTCCTCCATATTGGAGAAGGGGTGGGCAAAGGGAACCAAAGGATCCCCAGAACACCATTTTCCCCTTACGGGACGCCCCACAGGCAAACATGCGGGTCGGAAAACCAACGTTGTTAATCAAAACAAATAAAGTAACATAATCAAAGTATTTAAAGAAATATCGAAAAAGGAACTAAACTAACTTCAATACAAAATGTAAACCATAATATGTTAGTATAAAAAAAAAGTTTTTTTAATAGAAAAACAAATTTTGAACAAAGTTCATTTTGTAATTTGGGTCTGTGGTCTAGACGGGGAAAAGAAGAAAAGGAAATTTGAATGGCAAGAAGGAGGGCCGAAAATAGAGAAAGATCACTAGGGTACCCTGGGTTCGGCCATGTTTACCAAAGACAGTAAACCCCCTTAGGAAGAGGAAAAGATCACTAGGGCACCTCGGGGCGTGAAACCCGTACTCACCTAAAAAGGTGAGCCCCTGAGGGGACGTTTTAGCTGAGCGAGATGTGTTTATGCGTAAGGTGTAACTTATGAGGTTTAAATCCTATTGTAGCTTTAGAATTAAAGTACTGTATTATTGAATTCAATACATTGTTTTTGTGTGGAGGAGCCGCGATGAAAATTATTATTGAATATTGGGTCGCAAGTATTGAAAGTTTGAGAACCACTGTTATAACATATTATTTACAATAGTGCAAAACCCTTTCGTTATAAACAATGTTTACAATGTGTTCCAGAGACTATTCTCTGAAAGTTCCATTAGCAGGAATTCAAGCAGATAAAGGTTCCCTCCTGAACAGCCTGATCTTTGTTTCGAAAATCTTTTATATAGCCTCATGGCAACGACGTCTTAATGGATGGGCCAAATGGGCTCAGGGCTTCGACACAATGGGGGCGTCATCTCGTTCTCGACTCAGCCTTAATAAGATAATGATTCGAATATTTTCAATAGTCAAATGTTTTTTCCGGTTGTATTCACCGAAAAACTGGGAATTTTGGACAATATGTCAATATCTACATGTGATGACCGTCGTTCATGTACCGGGTGTTAAAAAAGTCACGCACATCTACATGGTAATCCTTGTTGCTTAAAAACCAAAAGGGTTGGTTGAGATTTCTTTCACTAGATGGCAGAAGGGACCCCATCATAAGAAGTTTTGAACGTATCAGGCATCAGTTTCAAAATACTTGTCAGTTGTAGTCAGTTGAGCACATCGGGAGGTGCATGATTTTTTCCCAAGAGTAAATAGCCATCGTGGAATTTTATTTCGCTATAAAATCTCATTGCCGTGTGATAAATGCATTTCAGCAGAAATATCCAGGTGAAACTGCACCAAATGCATCAATGATAACACTTTTAGTGCAAAGGTTACGTGATACAGGATCGGTTGCAGACAGGAAGCGCTCGGGTAGAGCATTCATAATGAAAACGAAAGTGGCAGATGTGGATACCGCTTTACAAAGAAGTCCATCGAAAAGACTGTCCGTCTACATAAACATCATTACAGAATTCATATCCTTGCTGAAAGTGATGAAAGGTACACTTGGTTGCAGCAAGACCACGCAATGTGTTATACATCACGGGACAGTATGGAAATTTAAACTGAATTTTTCGGTGATCATGTCACAACCGAAAGACTTTGGACAACTCGTTTACCTTACTTGTCAATTCCGGTTTTTCTTTGGAGATTTCTGAAAAATGTCGTTTTCCGGAATAATCCCCATACGCTTGATGAACTTAAGAGTAACATCCTTCGGGCAATATCGGACATTAAATCTCTCACTCTTCGTAAAGTGTCAATTAATCTAGTAAAAAGATTTCGATTGTGTGTCCAGGAAAACGGACATAATTTTGAACATTTACTGTTATTTCACCATGTCTGACACCTGACAATAAAGATAACCGTTCAACCTTTGTTTCCTTCATTCTGTTTGCTAACATAATTCATCTTTTTATAAAACTCAACCACAAAGGCTGATGTGCGCGACTTTTGAAACACACGGTATAAGCCTAGGCCCTACTACCACACACCATCATTATTTCTTCAGTCAAAAAGTGGTAGTCGATTGAGCGATTTTATGCCATGCACATTTATTTGTTTCGGGTTATTGCTTGTACCAGTATTTGACAACGTATGCTATGTACTGTCTAATTTAAAGGTCATACGTGAAGCCTACTTTTGCGTAGGGTCCAAGGATCTCAAGAAGTCTTAAGACGTCCCTGCCTCATGGTAATTTCTAGAACGTTCGATTTTAGTGTTTTTTCGAAGATTCCTTCACGATTTCGAACTTTTATTCAGATTTGTGGACAAGGGCTATAAAGTAGAGAACTGTGGTAACTCTGGTCCCATCTTCTATGGTTTCTATAGTTTTATTTTTCAAGTTCATGCTGGTAAGTTCAAGTTTTAAGACTACACAGAACCCTAAACATTTCATTTTTACCGAAAAATATTTTTTTTTGCATTTTCTTGTGGCTCATATCATTGAGAAGTTTGCCACTAAATTTCATATTTGTTAACAAATTAGTTTTTACAATATTTCAAGCTTTCTGAGCTATGATTTTGGTTTCATTTTAAGGCTTTTTTCTGCTCTTAAATTGAGTTAATTAAAAATATTTTTGTGCACAATCAACTGCTTTAGTGTGAAATAGTTATTAATTCCAATTGTCATTACTAAAATCATTTCTGCTTTAGTATGTTTTGATTTTTTTTAATTCTCAAAATTAATTAAAATTTATTTCAAGGCCATTTTTTGCTTTAAAAAATAGTTATGTAACTTAAAAGCTTTCATTAATTTTTTCACGTAGAGAAAATGCCATGACCAAAACATTCTCAGGTTGCTGTGAGAAACAATATTTCGAAGAGATGGATACTACTGAAAACGACGCATCTAAAAATCTGTCTTCAGCTGATACTGCAATTAGACTTCCATATACAAGTATTCTGAATTAAATTATTGCAGATAAAACTGAATATTTCCTTGATGTACCAAATTAAATTATACTAAACATATTGTAGTACTATATTTTGGTATTTTAAAGTCGTACAACAAGATCTAAAACTTCCAAAGCTACCCCATTTAAAAGTGGAAAAAATTAAATTTTATGAACAAATCTGACTATTTTTCGCTTAAGTTAGCATTATTATTATTTTGTACATAATATTTTTGTGTTTCAAAACTTTTGTAAAAATATTTTTTTAAGATTAAGCTGAATTATTGTTCATCGTAACAATATTATAAATATTACGCAAAAATATTTTTTGAATTAAAAAAATGATGTTCAGTCATATTTAATTAAAATAGTGTTTTAATGTAGAACACATACATTGGAAAATAACATATTAAAAAATTAGAGCTTTATATTACAAGTTTTTGTTTTATGCCTTTACAAACTTTAAATGCGTTTTCCTCAGGCATTCAATTTTGACGGTATAGGTGTTTTCTATGCCCTAAGGCTTTTTTTCTGTTCATCAAAGAACCTTAACATTTTTTGTATATACTCCCAAACGTATGTTCAATAAAAATTAGTATGAATTTAGGGCTGAGATTACTAGTTATTTTTTACAAAATGCTAAATTTACTATTTTAAAAATTTTCGTGTTTTTCCCAGGTTTTTCTAGAAAAATAAATATTAAAAATCAACAAGGAGATAGGTTTTCAAATCCATACTAACTTTTATTCACAATAATATAAGAAACATAAATAATATAAAATGACTAAAAAATTGTAAGAAGTGAGCATTTTATAAAAGTTTGAAAAAACTTCAAAAAGCTTTTAATTTTTTAAAATTGTAAGAAATAGGCTGGTCAAACTGACTTTTAACTTTCAGAATCATCTTTATGTTATAATCTGAATATAAAACATAAATTGTTTTTACTGTTACTGTCTCCCAAAATTTTTTTTGAAAAAGGGTACTGTGTAGCCTTTGAAAGAAATAATTGCTGCTAAGAAAATAACATAAAAAAGATTCATGTTTTAATTATTTATAACTTTTTTTTATTAATATAAAGTTTTAATTATAAGAATATTTTTCCAACCATTTATGCAGTCTCTCTAAAATACGTATACATTTACATTTTTCATTTATGATAAGTTTATAGTGCAGCGGTTCCTCCAGCACTTTTAATAACCTCTAGGGAAATCTATTTTGTCGATAGCTTGATTCGCCTTGTTAAGGAATCATGGTATGCAAAGTTATATTGCTATTCAAAGAGATCCGAAGTAGGAAAGTAAGAAGATGATATAGTAATAGTAAGAGGAATATGAGTTTGTGATGCAGGCGCCAAGATCCCCAACCCCAACCCTGATAGAGCCAAATGAGTGAAGCTGGTTTCTCTGGAGAGCGAACCTGGATAGTTGTGCCTCGAAACAATCTTTACAGAATTACTCAACACTAAATTATTTTCAGTTAGGATTCGAAGTCTATTTCAATTCTTTTGCATATATGCCATATATATATTATGATGAGATGGAATAATAATTGTTAAGGTCTTAGATGTCTGTCGATCATTTAGCCCCAAGCTCTATTTTGGAAATTTGACTGTTAAACACACAGCCACTATTAGTTTCCGATTATTTAAAGTTATATTCAATGTAGACCTTTATATTTTAAACATTTTTTTTGTTTATATTTATAAATATTCAATTAAAAATAATAATATTTAAATTTTTCTTTCAAAAATTACCTTTCAAAGATTCAAGAAAATAAAGAAAAAGAAAGTATTAAAAAAAAAAACTAATTTTAAGGAAAGTATTTTTGGTAATTACGTCATTTATAGCGGAACAATTTCGTCAAAGCAAAAAATGCCGCCAATGCCCCGATGTACAGCTAATAATGGAAACCATTACCTCGCACGTTTTAACTTTTGTGATAATAACGATGACAGACATGACTTATAGAAGGAAGCACACTTTACAAATCTTATTTTTTTTATGTATATTCTTATCTTAAATCATATCTATAATTGAACTTCATTCAGTTGAACTAAATCTGAGACATAGCCATCCTGGGATGACCATGTCTTGCCGGTTCCGCGTAAGCTAGAGGTGTGGGATTTAGCCCAAAATGATGAGACATAATCTACTACAACTTTTATTAAGAGTAACTTATAATACTCTTAAATTCTAATTTGACAATTATTATTAATTAGAGGAGAGTCACCCAAAAATCACCATTAAGTCAGATCACGCAATTAGATCCTCTATCTCACCTCATCCTAAATAATCCTGTTATCTAATTACTAATATCTTAATATTACCTTTTCCAGTTTTGGTCCCTTTGACCTAGAGAATATAATCTATAACTTTATATAAGAAGATTCTTGATCCGCAAGGCAGCTAATTTTTGACTGTTTATTTTGGTCCGCAAGATTTCACACTAAGCTTTGTCACGCTATTGATCAGAATGACCCCACACTACAACCTCTGGAGCCTGCTACGTTATGCTATCTTATGTTATCTTTTAGGTTTGCCACGTTATCTCTAAGCTTATCACGATATCCTTTGGCAGTATATCTCATTTACATATTCGATCCGTTTCTCTTCTTGTATTAAGTTGGAAAAGTTTTTGCCATCAATCGTGGCTGTCAAAGAACATAGGAGTCATGTTAACGTGTTTACGCGAGAGACGTCACAACCTCCAAGAAGAAAAACGTGATTTACTTAAGGGTTCTCAATGCCCTTAATAAATTACGTGTGTCTAAATCTCATTTCTAAATTTCTTCGCTTTCTGAGTTTTATTTAAATTTTAATCTCAAAATCTTCATTTTAACTTTTATAATTTCCAATATCTATCTTGACTTTAATTTTCATTGCAATTTTAATCTTTAAATTTTAACTTTTTATAATTTCCAATATCTATCTTGACTCTTTTAATTTTCATTGCAATTTTAATCTTAAATTTTAACTTTTATAATTTCCAAAAATTTATCTGGACTTTAATTTTCATTACTACTCATCTTAGAATTTTAATATTCAATTTAATTTTTAAACTGTGACAATAAATTTACTCCAATAATTCAGGCCAACATTAATAATTACTGTTTAATTTGTGCCTACTCACTTTTAAAGAGCATTTTCGTTACTTAAAAATATTTATATACACTTAAAAATCCACTATCTCTGGGTGCGCACCCAATCTAACACTGCATATGGAGCTGGTACTTCTGCTCCCTTTCTAACAATAACAGCCTGGAAACACTTTTGAAGTTATACTTTTCAAGATTTTCAGGTCAGTCTCCTGAAATGAAACTATTTGAGTATCTATTTCATAATATTAATCAATTTTACATAATTTATTTATATATCACAATAAATTTTATCTCATCCCTACATCTGGTTTCAACAAAAACTCCCCAATGAGCCGCGCAGCGCCGTTATTATTATTTTTAGGCCCTGGACTCCGCGGGTTTTCCCGAACCAGATGCCTCATAATACGTAACAATACAACAACATATATATATACATTATACAATTCGGCAAAAACATTTTTCACAAACCATTATAACAAATAACCAAAGGAATTTCGCATCTCACGGAAGTCAGCACGGAAGTAAACAAATGTGTGAATACAAATGTTTTTCTTCAGAAAAAAAAATTTTTAACAAGTCAAAAGTTCCAAAATTAAACAACACTCATTGTAGTGTTTGACTTGGCTTATAACTTTTAAGCACCGCCTGAGACTTCTTCTTTGCAATAATTCTTCCGGACCACTTGTTGGAAGATCATAAAAAAATGAAACAATACAACCTGGATTTTTATATTCGGTCTCCTTACGTTCACATTCAACGATGAGGTGTCATCACTTCATTCCCTGTTTGTAATTCGAATTTTATTGTAAAGGCCTGTACTTTCCCTTTGTCGTCCTTCTTGCCTTCCCAACTTTGTTCTGGCTGGTCGGGGTTCTTCTGTTCTCCGTCGTGGCCTTAAATTATAAGCCTTTTCAAATGGAACTTCAGTTGATTCTTCCCGCTCTTTTTTCTATCTCTGAAATAGTACTAGATGACATTTGTCTTTTTATTATTGCCAATTATTATTCCCCTTTCTTTGCCACTTCCTTTGTGGTCCACTTGTCCCCGATATACCTGGATCTTTTTAATACCTTGGTTATTTCCTTTTTAAACCTTTTTATTTTTATTTTCATTCCCTTACTGAACTAGGTAGTGATCTGACCAGTGATTTGTTTTATGGGTCCTCTCTCTGTATTTTTGTATTGATTTGATTGGTTACCAATCCCTTTTGCCTCTAACCTACGTTTCACCGCAGATTTTCTTCCCATATTGTAGACTCTATGGAATCTTGTGCAATTTTTCCGAAGTACTAGTTTCCTGACTTGATCTTATACTATTTGGGATACCTGTTCCTAATTCGACCTCGTCACATTTCCTATGACGATATATTCTTATTTGATCTACGGTAACTGTTAATCTTTTTCCCGATTTCCATATTACAATATTGTTAAAGTTCCTAACTTCCAAGACTCTATAAGGTCCCTCAAATTTTTGTTTAAATTCTACACATACTTTGTTAGCAGCTGAACTTACAGGGTGTGTTTCAATAAACCCAATCATTTACCTTTATTTTTATGTCCTTTCTACGTCTATTATAATATTTTTCCCACCTTCTTGTTTAATTTTCGTACTTAGTCTAGC
This sequence comes from Trichonephila inaurata madagascariensis, assembly GCA_019973955.1. Lineage (NCBI taxonomy): Eukaryota > Metazoa > Arthropoda > Arachnida > Araneae > Nephilidae > Trichonephila > Trichonephila inaurata. Next base: position 10,399 of record BMAV01026526.1, on the reverse strand, counting down.
TTTTAAAGCTTTCTGTATATCTTGAATTTTGAATTTAGGAGCTTTCCGATATCATAACTAGTTTCTTTGAAATGGTGTAACTAATTTTCGACTCCAAAAATAACTCTCAGCCGGTGTTTTTCCTGTTGTTTCATTCACCGCTGTACGAATAGCGTAAGCAAACTCACGTAAGAATTGATCCTGGGCATCATGTTGATCATTAACGTAATTTGCAATCATTTGCACTATAATCTCGATTAACTCTTCATCCGATTTGCTTGTGGTCGATATGCAAATAAAGTCTTCACATGCCTTATGCCTAATCTTTCACTTAAGTGCTCAAAAATCTCGGATATAAATTGGGGACCATTATCACTTATTAATTTTATTGGAGCCCATAACGCGATATAAAGTTATCAAAAAAAAATAATATCCGCTATTATAATGAGATGAGGCCTTTAAGATGTATAATTTCAGCCCATTTGCTGAAATGATCGGTTATTACTAAAATATAGCGGTTACGTCTTATTCTCGATATAGGATACGGGCCTAATAAATCTAACGTCACTATCTCATTCGGATAAATTGATATAATTGGATTTAACCGACCAGCTGGTAACGCGTTTTTATAGTTATTAACTTGGCACATATATGGCATGTAGAGACATATTGATCAATAAATTTTCTCATGTACGGAAATAACAAACGTCCCCGAATTTTATATGATACCGTTTTAAATCTGCCGACGTGTCCACTTATTGGCTTGTCGCTTTAGGGCCCCTTCTCATTATTTCATTCCTTAAAGATTTTGGACGTATACGCATTCCAATGACGTTGCGTGTTTCGTATAAAATAACAATCCTTCAATTAAACGGAAATCGTGGGACCAATTCCTCGCATATCGTTGCATTAACCGAGTTATCTTCCGGGTTTCTAAATATCTATATATATGACCCACCCTGGTCATTTTCGTTCCTATTAATTGTTCCCGCGAAGTGGCACCAAATCTTTTGATTATGGCACAATTAATTTTATCACCAATTGTATTATTATTCCCATGGTTTTTCGGTAAAAAAGTGTAGCCACCATGTTTAACTTTTCATTTCTGACCCATTAGTGTAATTTCGCTTTATTTACCTTATTATCTTCAACCAGTGTATATTTTGAATTTTAACGATTTTTGATCAAAATCTAATACGATTTTGACGCTTTTATGAAATCGATACCCAGAATACATGGGTATTCCTAAATCTTTCAGCACATGAAATGACCAATTTCTTTCGAATTGTCTGATGTGAATTTTTAATTCTACGATCCCCTTGTTTTGGCATTTCGCACCCTGTGCTGTTATTACCTGGGCTCATGATTTTACTTTGTTTATATAGAAAAAATATTTTCTATATACTTCTTCCGATATAAAAGATTTATCTGCTCCGGTGCTGTCCCATATAGCGCTTTCTGCTAAAAAATGTGTTATTTAATAATATAGGTACGTGGGGAAGTTCTACGGGTGCTATACATATTGGAGAAAGCCCAATTGTCTCTCTTTGTCGACACTTCTGAGGTTGATCATTAACCTTACAATATTTAATCGTCCCCTTTATGTCCTATCGCCCGATTGAAATTATCACTGAACCCTTATTTCTACGGTCCCTCTATTAAAATTATCATTTCGCTCATTTCGAAATGAGTAACCCTGTTGTTGAATCTTTTGATCATTATTAAAACCTATTCCTCTCGAACCCTATTATTTTGACGGCTATTCCTGTAAACTCATTTCTGTTATTTGCCCACCCGCATTTCCGAATTCTCCCGTTTCTACCATTAGCTTCAAAATTACAGGGGCATCCTATGCGCATTTTTGACCTCTTCGTCTTTCTATATTATGGTTCTGATAACCCCTTTGTAATTTGTAAGAATATCTCTCTTCGAATTCTAGCCAGGGACTTCTAAAAAGTTGTATCGTATTTTGTGGATTTCGGACTTCCAATGTAGTCCTGTACCTGTGGTTCGAGTCGAACTAAAATATGATCCACCAAGTCTGCTTGGGACATTCCTAATTCTAAACTTCTCTATTTTTAGTACCTATATGGCAAAAATCAGTCGCCTCCCTGATTTCTTCCCTGCTGTGATGTATAAAACCTGACTGTAGTTCTTTTTATTTTGATCGCGGGAAAGCTCACATTCAGTTTTGAGCTGCGCAAAATCCGTGGCTGTGGCTTTCTTTGCACCAACAACGAACCAAATATCGAATACCAATCTTGAGCCCTTTCCCGAGATGCCCTTTTTGCTAGCACATGACAGATTACTTGGGATTTAACTGAATATTGTTATCGATGCACTCGATAAACTCTGAAACATACCTCCGACCCTGAAAAGTACATTTCAGGTAGAATTGTATTTCCACCCACATTACCTAACCCAGAATTAAAAACGTTCAAGTGCTATTGAGACATAGCCATCCTGGGATGACCATGTTCGCCGGTTCCGCGTAAGCTAGAGGTGGGATTATCAAATGATATATATAATTCTTTAATACAACTTTTTATTAAGAGTAACGGTAATACTAAATTCTAATTTGACACTATTACTCAGAGTGAGAGTCGCTCTCCAAAGTAAATCACGTATTTAAGTCAGATCACGCAATTAGATCCTCTATCCGCTCATCCAAAAATCCTGTTATCTAATTACTAATATCAAATATTACCTTTTCCATTTTTGGCCCCTTGACCTAGAGAATATAATCATAACTTTATAAAGAAGATTTTTGATCCGGGCACTAATTTTGACTGCTTATTTTTGGTCCCAAGATTTCACACTGCTTTGTCACGCTTTGATCAGAATGATTCCACACACAACCTCGGGAGCCTGCTACGTTATGCTATTTTTATTTATCTTTAGGTTTGCCACGTTATTCTAAGCTTATCACGATACCCTTTTTTATAGTATATCTCATTTCATATTCGATCCGTTTCTTTCTTGGTAGGGGGTTGGAAAATTTTTGCCATCAATCGGGGCCCGTCAAAGAACGGGAGTCATTTAATAGAAAGACGCGAGAAACGCCAAATCTGCCTTCTACAAGTACTTTCGAGCGAAACTAAAACAAAAAAAGTATTAGCGAACATCAAAACAGGAAATTGAGAAGCATTGCACATGTAATGATAATATAATTATACGGCTGAAGTTAAATTATAAAATATCGGTAAGTTGGTTACAGTTGTGACGGATCTTTGCGTTCTATCACTAATCCTCATGGGGATTCTTTGGACTAGCATTCGTGTTTAATTTACAGCCATCCTTTTCAAGAAGAAACCGTGATATGCAGATTAGTTCGACTATACAAGGTCAGAGTTTTGTAATTATAGAAGAAGGGGATAGAAGCTGCTACATTCGCTACGCAGGTTGGATTCAATAAAGAAGACTTTCACATGTAAAGATTAAAAGTGGTGTTTGACCACTGTATTGAATTAGTAGATTAAGGTTAGGAATCCAAGTTAGATTAGGTTGGAGATAAATAAGTTACTTAGCTCATATTTGCTTATTAATCATTGCTTTCTCTGATACTCCTTTGACATTTCACTTAGAGATTAAAGTGTTGTTGGTTAGTGTGTTTGAGTAAATAAATAATTGTTATTATGGAAGTTTCTGGTTCTGCTTTCATTTCTCCTACACCCTTACGTAGGCAAGACGGCGAGGGAGGAATTTCAGGTGTAAGTCGCTCACACAGTAACAAAATGACTGAAGATATATCGAACAAATAACCATTTTTTCCGGTTTTTGGTTCAGTTCCGGCTTTCTCTCTGATTAAGATAAAAATAACCATTTCTTCCAGTTTTCGGTTTAGTTTTGGTTAGAAGCCCTGATTTTACTACATCAGAGTAATGATAGTTTAACAAAAAAAAAAAAAACACCCGTTATTATTTCAATAGATTGTAACTCTGAAAATAATGTGAATTTTTTACAAACTTTTAGCTCAGCCCTTGTATAGAAATTCTAGCTAAATATAGGCAAAATATTATTATTATGCACTCATGGACGAAAAATTATCGCACCAAGAAATAATTGCGGGATCGTAACGAAACTTGGCATGAAGGCACATGTTGGGGAGGTATGCAAATGATTAAAAATGCAGTGTGATTGCGCATTACGCATAGCTGGTAGAGGGCGTTTAACGTCCTTCTTCGTGGAGTATAAAACAGGTAACCAAATCTTGTTTGAGTATGCTGAATCGTTTACAAAGCAAGAGCTGAGGTAGACATGCCATTACGCAGTTTTCGAAGACAATATGACCAGCTGTCGCAGTTTGAGAGGGGGATAATCATAGGCAGGATGGAAGCAGGGTGGACAATTAGACAAGTAGCTCGTCAATTAGGGCCCGCTCTGATTGTGTTGAAGGAGGTGTTGGGACCAGTGGACCCGAAAAATGTCATTTACACGAAGACCGGGCTCAAGACGCCCTCGACAGACCGGTCGTCGAGAAGACCGCAACCTCGAAAGAAATACACGCGTACAACCAACTACTTCATTGACCGCCATCCAGGCACAGGTAGCACCTTCACTAGGGGCCCTGTGGTTGCTGTCTCGAACATATAAATCCCAACCTGGCTGAAAGCTACCCATTTGAGGAGGGCTATTATGGCGGTGGCAGCCCTTGACGCCCACCCATTTACGCCTCGGTTTGGAGTGGTGCCGCGCATGAGGAAACTGAACTGCAGCCGAATGCAACCAGATCGTCTTTAGCGATGAATAAAGATTCAATCTCAGCAGTGATGACAATCGTGTTTTTGTGTGGAGACCCTGTGGTGCACGCCTCAATCCTGCCTTTGTTTTACAGCGACGCATCGCTCACACAGTTGGTGTGATGGTATGGAGTGCCATTGCTTTCAGTGCACGGTCACCCCTAGTTTTGATTCGTGGCACCATGACTTCACTGAAGCTACATGTGTTGCCACTCATACAACGGCTTCCAGCAGCCGTTTTTCAACAAGACAATGCTTGACCTCACACGGCAAGGGTATCACAAGACTGTCTCCCCACTGTTATTACTCTTCCTTGGCATTCCCGATCCCCAGATTTGTTTCCAATCGAGCATGCCTGGGATCATTTGGGATGACGAGTTGGAATTCCACGAGTTTGAACGAACTAGTGGCAAGGTTACAGCAAATATGGAAGAGAGAGAGAGAGAGAGAGAGAAATGTTTCAATAAATCATACAGAACTTGTATGTCTCAATGCCCAATCGTATCGCATCGTGCATTCGCGCTAGAAGGCGTTCAACAGGGTATTAAATCCTTCGTTTTTGCCTCTTTCTCTGAATTAAATGATCCCTTTTCTTTGATTTTCTAATCAATTAATTATATCAAAGTGCAGTGCTGGCCACCGTAAATGCAACACCCTGAAGGAAGCATGCAAATAACATGAAATTTACAACATGCATTAGCGGAGGGGTAAGATATGCAAATGATTAGAATTTCAGCGCAGACACACATCGTCCGCGCTTGTGGCGCCACCTCAAAGCGCTGTTTAAGGCATGGAGATTTCGACGATTTCAAGTTCGGCAATTGTGTTTTTCTTGTGATTTTTTTTTCAAAAAACGATCAGTTATGTCTCGTAGAAATCAGCGATCAGCTTTTGATCAAGTATCCGAGTTCGACAGAGGAAGGATAGTGGCCTACCGAGATTGTGGATTATCTTCAGGAAAATCGGTAGTCGTGTTGGACGAAACCAAACAACTGTAATGCGGATATGTGACCGTTGGTTGCGGAGGGCCCACGGACCAACGTGTCAATCGCATCCCCCTCATACCACTTCACGTGAGGACAGGAAAATTGTCCCATGGCAGTGAGGATAGGCTCAGTCACATCACGAACCATAGCACACACATGATTCTGCAACGCATCATTCAGTGTCTGCGCGTACCATTCCGACTCCGTTTACAGCAAAGTGGTCGTCCGCAAGACATCATTGCTTGGTCTACCCTGAGCAGAACCACAGACGCTCCGCCGCCAATGGTGCGATGAAAGAAGGATGTGGGGCAGAATGGAATGAAGTTATCTTTACTGACGAGCCACGCATCTATCTGCAACACCACGATGGTCGGATTTGAGTCTGGAGACACCGTGGAGAGAGGATGCTGAACATTTGCGTTATGCACCGACACGTTGGTCCCGCACTGGGAATTATTGTATGGGGCGGTATTGGATATTACTCTCGCACTCCTCTAGTATGCATTGTCGGTGCTTTAAGCCGCCAGCGCTACTCTCCGAGGTGTTGGTGCCATTTGTCATTCCTTACCTTCAGGGCTTGGCCACAGCCATATTTCAACAGGATAATGCACGACCATACGTGGCACGCATTGTCGAAAGGTTCTTCGTCAATCACCAGATTGAATTGCTTCCCTGGCCGGCTCGCTTTCCGGCTCGCTCTCCGTATCCTTAGCCGATAGAATACATGCGGTCCAAGGTTGCTCAACGTTTGACCCAGATTACTTCCCCAGCTGCCACTCCAAAGCAACTTTGGCAACGTGTGGAAGCTGCTTGGTCTGCTGTACCCAAAGAACACATCCAAAGTCTCTTTGAATTAATGCCGAGGCGTGTGGCAGCGGTTATCTCCTAGAATGGCGGTTACTCTGGCTACTGATTCTGGCATGAACCACACTTCACAGAAATCTATAAATTTAATCATTTCATACTTGGTCAACATGGTATCTACAAAATAAATTTTGTTGTGCTATGTCTTGTCTTTTTTGGTGTTGCATTTACGGTGGTCAGCAGTGTAGTCATTTGTATGTAAGTTTGACAACTCTTTCTTGGTGCGGTAATTTTTTTGTCCATGAGTGTAAAAGCATTTTTAATAAAAGGAGTATGTTTTGAAAATATGTCAATCTTTCTTTAGTTTTTCTGCCAAACATTGCATCTAAATAATTTTTTCTTTTTTAACTCTATTCTTAAAATGTTTTATACGCATATTTTAATTGAACTGATTCTAAACATAAAAAAAAGGTATTTATACACGCTTTGGCAAAATCACAGTTCGGAAAGTAGTCAGTTGCCTTGAAAACAACAGATGGATTAGGTATTAATATTTTTTACGGCAGGAATTCATTAAGACGTTAAGCAGAACTCTTATGGCATATAATTAATAAATAACAAAATATTTACCTACACATGAGAGTTTCCTAATATCCCAATGATTTGGGTACATTGTAGCATTTACATATTTATCGATAAAACCGTGAAAAATGGGAAAATATTTCAAGATGTTTCACAATCGAATGCCTGCTGCTAAAATCTCACTTGTGCGCTCTCCCAAGGTGTGTCAAATTTATTTACGGTCTGTTGAATAAACTAATTAATTTCTAAGTCATTCTCTCTAATCAATTCCAGATTTGCTTTATTTATACTAGAAATAGAAGTAGACAATAGTTACCTTGCTGAAAGAAAAAGTTTGTTCCGCGTACTAAGGTAAGAAAATAAACTATTGTTGCCAAATTACACCATCAAAAAGTTATTCCGAGTTTCTCTGGAACTTTTTGAAATTAATATCACTTGCGTGAATGTTGTATTGCACGTGTAGACTTCTTTTCTGTGTGCTTTGTGAGAAATTGAAGACTGATGGGTTTGATTCTAATTTTATTCGATTTTTTTTATGAATGTCGATTTATAAAGCAACCCAACAGCTATTGAAAAGGATCTTAACATTTTCAATCTGCTTTGTTAGTTTAGGAGGATGACATCTAAACTGGAATACCACTCTCCAAACTTTCACAAGACGCCAACGTAAGGACTTCAAACATCTACGAATTTAACATGCATTAGTACCTCTACACGAGGTATTCAGCTTATTTGGTAGGATTAGCTGGGATTTGTGCATCATGGGATACATATCGAATAAATTTGGTAGGATTAGCTGGGTTTCTTACATTAGGGGTTACATAACAAACAGATTTGTTAGGGTTAGCTGGTTCTTGTGCATCATGGGTTACATTTCGAATAATACTGGCAGGTATCCGGGCTTTGTGCATCATGGAACTAAATATCGAATAAATTTGGTATGATTTTGTGCATCATTGGTTACATATCGAATAAAAACAGCAAAGGCGTCATACCGAATGCAATTGACGCTTGAGCTTTAAATAAAGGAGAGACTGCCCCAATGTGATAAAAGACACGGCAAAACGATTATACAGAACGATTAGACTCGAACAGTGAAACGGACTACCTCCTCTCATCCGCCGTTTTCTTCAGACATTGCTCCATACTGCAAGCTGTTACGGTCGACTCATGGCCTGTTTGAATAGCACTTTCGTTATTACGAGAAATATATATATATATAAAGGGTCGATTCTTGTATCGTCTTTAAAGACCAATCGTTCTTACTAATCAGAATTCATATGATGCAAGAAAGAGGGAGAAAATATTGGCTTACGTTAAACAATATTTAGAATTATCAATCTGTTGCCATTTTTTACTCTAAAAGTACTGATTTTTACAGAAATTCCTATTAAGTTAATCTGTAAACACAAACTATATTTATATACTCAATATAATTGATTTTCGATTTCTTATTTTGATTCATATTAGTTCGCGTATAATTTAAACATTTGTTTGCATAGTTTGGCAACATGCAAATATTGACTCGATAGATTTTGTAGTCAAACTAGGAAATCTTCGACAAAGTCCCATAATCTTAGTTATAAGTAAATATTGACATTTGTTATCAAATTAGAATGTCTTTGGCAAAGTTCTATCATTCTCGATAATTAGTTACTTATAAGAAAAATGTTAGAAAGTAAATAGAAAAACATGAAAAAGGTAGAACACATGAAATTTTCAATATTTAAGTAACACATATTTATCGCTCAATTTCAAACTTTGGCTTCAGTTTCTGAAAATTAATATTGTATGTAAGTATTTCCGGAGAATTTAAAAGTACTAAAAGCAACCACGAGAAACTAGTAATATATTGTGTGTTAGCAAAACTGTAAGATGTTATTAGTACAGTGAACTACGTTTAACGTGAAAACGCCTAAGACAAAACATCGGTTAACACGAAATAATACAACGGTACCGAGAAACTACTATGTATTTTTATGCATTTTTTTCTCTTAACGTGAAACGAAAACCTCTTAACATGAAAAGATTTCTCTTCTGGGAATGGACAATGTACGGAAAACACCATCTGGATTTTTTCACTGGATTATTATCATCTGAAGAATTCGTTGCAGTAAATTATGATGATGCGTGTACAGAACTAATTAAAACAGACAAAGACATTTTGGAGTTTGATAAAAGAGCTAAAAAAATATCAGTGATGCAGAATCTGACGACGAAAATGAAATGAATATTGCAGCTCTTGTTCCCACGTCATCCGAAATGAGGAGACCATAAAAAAGGGCGGGGTTTTGTTTACGGTTGCGCCCCCCCCTCGCTCCTCCGTTTGGAGTGATGCCGTGCACGCAAAAAGGTACAGCGGAATGGAACCAGGTCGTCTTTAGCGACGAACCCAGTTCAATCCGCAGTGATGACAATTGTGTTTTGGGGGGGCCCCGTGGCAAACACCTCAATCCTGCGCCTTTGATTTACAGCTAAAACCGCTCCCACAGCTGGTGTGATGATATGGGGGTGCTATTCCTACTCCGGTCACCCCAGTATTGATCCGTGGGACCATGACGCCCCGCGGTATGTCCATGACATCCTGCAACCACATGTGTTGCTATCGCAACGGCTTCCAGGAGCCATTTTCAATAAGACAATGCCGGGCTCACAAAAGGGTGTCCCAAAGGGTGTCTCCCACGTTTCTACCCTTTCTTGGCCTGCCGTCCCCAATTTGTCTCCCAAAAGGGATATCGGGGGCTTTGACGGAAATTTTGGGAACCCACTTTGAAACAGGGGGCAAGGTTACAGAAATATGGAACGAAATGTCCAGCTCATACGAATTTGTATGCCCAATGCCCGATCGTATACATCGTGAATTCGCGCAAAGGGGGGTTAAAAAAAAAGAAAACTCCCTTCTCTTTTCCTTTTTTTCTGAAAAAAAGTTCCTTTTTCTTTTTATTTTCTAATCATTTACTTTCATCAAAAAAATCAAGTATGTAAAATTTCGTTTCATTTTGACGACTCCTTTTTGGTGCGCTAATTTTTTTGTCAATGAGTGTAATAAAAAGTGCTCATTACTTATTGGTGAGTATTGAGTATTGAATAGTATAGTGTAACATTGCAACATTTCATATTTGAGCTCTATTTACCAGCATCGTCAATCTCTGTAATCGAATCCAAGCATTTTCTCGTCTTCCGTTTATCCACTTTCATTTTCACAGTAGGTTTTTATTTTTTCAAAAATTAATACTCATAAAGCTGACGCTTTTTCTTGTAAAACTATTCAATATGTGTACTTGCAACAAAATAAATTTGTTAAAAGTA
>BMAV01026525.1:184158-198167 GCA_019973955.1 Trichonephila inaurata madagascariensis | reverse complement strand
TAGGGGGGCGCGATAAAAATTGTGATTGAAAAGGGGGGCGCCAGTATTGAAAGTTTGAGAAGCACTGGTTTAAAGCATTTATATTACTCTATGTTATGTTAATATTATAATATTCGCAAGCAACGCCGTCCCTTGCGTTATAATGGGGATTCAACGGGAACTTGGCTAAATCTTGGCGATAGAATCAAATTGGCATCATCTTTGGCAACCATTTTGGGCGAGTTTGGAATTCTAAAAATTAGAGTAAAAACCCACTAATTTCAAGATTTATGACGCAAGCGGATCTTTCTCGAAGGATCTGCCGGGCTTATAAATAGAGAGATGCTCACCGAAACGAGTCAGTAAATCATTACTAACGCACCTTGGTACGTTAGAAATAGAGTCATTCACCACGACTTACACATGGAGCCGATTAAAAATTACATCACTAGAACTGCTAGGAATATTTTTACTTCTATTCAAAATCACGATAATCCATTAATTAGAGCACAAACACTCTTCACATATCCTCATGCTAAATTAAATTTTGCTTACAAAACTTCAAAATGGAACCTGCCCTTAAAACCGCCGTAACACAACATAATTATTAATTCCTACATAAACAACATTCAAATTCCTTTTTCCTATCTTCAAAACTAGGATCAGTATTATAGCTGCTCCCACGTCGACCCCCCACTGCCGCTGCATTCGCAGCATTTTGCGTTTCTTCATGTCAATTCGAACTGCTTGCAGTTCTGTTTGGGCCGTTCGGCCCACCCCCCTTCCTGCGCTCTTCCACTCTTGTCCCCCGTTGCGTCACTTCGGTCTCGTTCCGGGCAGCTGTTTCGTTCCTCCAGCCCCCCTGCGGGGGGTGAGCTTTTTCAGATAATGGTCTCTCTTTTTCACCCTCTCTCTGGGATCCTGGGTATAAGCGGTTTAATGCCGCTGGCACCCGAAGCATCTAATTTTCGTTTTAAACGAGTCATGATTGTTTTGTCTAGCGATGAGTAAACTTGCCTTGACTGTGATAACTGATTAGCTTGGATGTGCTTGGGCATAATCTTTTACATACATGTATTTTAGACACTGATAATTGTGTCTCAGTGCTGTTGAAGGTGTGAAGACCTTCTGAGATTTATTCTGTGAATATTGTTGCTGAATCCTGTATTTCAAAAATTGGATTTTCTACAATAAATTCTCATCGCTCTTAAAGAACTGTCTTGTTCTTTGTGACTGATTTGCATAAAATTCTCGAACTCCAATCAACGTAACAATATGACACTAGATAGTTTTTTGATTCTTCAATTTTTCTAGTGAACAAAAAAAATAAAAAACATTTCGTTTGATTTAAAACAACTTTAAAAGGAAAAAACATCATAAACCAGTACAAATATATACTTAAAATTATGTGCAGTGTGCCAAAAAATTTAACTTGTCATTATTTTAGCTTTGAATCTATTAACGAATTCTTTACAAATATCCTCGACTTGTTTCAAAGAAAAAATTAATTTTGAGTGGATTGTTCCTAAAAATGTTTATTTAAATAAATTCCTTTGAATAAAATTTTTAGGAAAAAAACCAAATTGGAAAGATATAAAAGAAGACGTAACATATTCCTTTAGAACAAGCTAAAAGAAAAAGGGAAAATACCTTTATCTTGTATAACACCTCTAATTAGAACGTAATTTGTATTATGCATGCAACCTCTTTTTAACATATTTTCCTTAAAAAAACCATTCAAAATAATTTTTTATAATAAAATGCATTCGTAAGCTAGTTTTTAACTTGTGAATAATACTTCATCATATAAAAAGAAATACAAAATGTGTGTTAAGCAAATATCCGAAATAAAATTCACATATAATTAAAAATGGAAATTGATTCATAAATAATTGTATAAACTTATAATAAATTTCATTCTAATTCCTTATAAAGAGTTTTCATATTTTTCCTTTTTCTCATTGTTTTTCCTTTTTTTGTCTCTAAGGGGATGGTGGACCTTCACAATGTCAAATTTCGGTCAAAATTGCAATTTCGATTTTTTTATAATAATAATATTCCTTATAATTCATAAAGTAATTCTGTCAAAGAATTTTGTCATTTTGATTAATAATTACTGAATTATTTTTTTATTTTACTCAAATAAATGTTTAAAATGCACTTTTCTTAGTAAATTTTCCCTTTTCAATGTTACCTTGCGTTTCAAATTATGTCCTATCTCTTTAAAATTTTCACAACTTATGAAAGATGATATAATTCACAAATTTGTGCATTGGTTTTCTAAAATAGTTAACGAATCACGTTTTATGTTGTTTTGAGTACCTTGAAAGTGTGGTAATTGGTGAAATATTTCATATAATATAGATAATTTATCTTTTCTTCCTTTCTTTTTTTTTTCATCAAATTTTATTCTGAATTTAAAATCCATGCACAGATATATTTTGTTGCAGTTCATCTATGTATAAAACAAAAGTTATATGCACATATCTTAAAAACTAATACTCAAGGAACATTTTTAAAAACAATTTAAAAAATTTAATTTTTAAAAAAAATCAGTTTTTAATATAGTTTTTTTTTAAATATATATTTTAATTATAAATATAATAATCATTTACTACATTGATTCCATTTTCAGCTGATTAAGCTAACAATTTAAGAAATTAGTTTTAATGGTCCGCCATCTCTTTAGACTACATACTAGTGTGATCAACATATGGAAATCCGTAGATCTATTGTAATAATTGTTCCCTACTCTCAGCTTTCTTGATTAAAGGATGTAGAACAGGGGTCGGCAACCTATGGTACAGGTGGCAAGCGGTACAACTCTCAGTGGCACTGTGCACTACTCTACAAATTTGCAAATTTTGATGGAAGTTGACAAATTTGTACTGGACCTTATCTTACAAACATCTTCAGAAATATAGATATTTATGGAATTACGAAAAAATCTGAAAGATAACTCTAAGGATAAATGTACAGCTATTTTTTAAATCATTGAATGTCATTTCTCGAGAGATTTAATTGTTTGAAGAGGAAAAATTGCATGTACTCTGCTTTCCGCTTTTAATTCTATACATCTAAGTAAAAAAAAAGTGTGTGTGCTTATGACCACACGATAGAAGTGATAACTTCAAATTTTGTAATGTTATTTCAAGGATTAGTTCCGTGAATAAAAACAAGGGGATGTTAGTATTGTCCTATAAAATTATTTATTCATATGTCTGTACTCATAAAGTAATATTTTTTTGCAAAATATACAATCATATTTGTGAATTAATTGTGTTCTAAGAAGGAAACAATAGGTTTATGGTAGTTGAAATAGGTTATAAATATTTTAGATTCAAAATTTTATTTAAATATCTATAAAAAAAAAAAAACTCCGTCAAGCGTTGTTCCGTACTTCCTCGTGCTTTCATTTGGATCATTTGACATAATAAAATTGAATTTTGATTTTAAAAAATCAACTAAAAGTTTTGATTTGTGTTTTGAAAAGTCTACTTTAAAATTCCCACTTAAAATCATAGGTAATTTGTTCAGAAGATCCGATCCGGCTTTGCGAATTTTGGTTGTAATTTAGCAATATTCTATTCTATCCATGAATTAATTTAAGCAAAGAGATAATAAGACAGGTAGTTGATTGGGAGGAGAGGAATCTAGGTCAAAACCTTTAAAGAGGGATTTAATCAGAAGATTTATATTGCATAATCTCTAGCTTATACTAGCTCTTTTGTCATTGTATGGCAGTTTTGTACAAATATATCCCGTGCTGCTGCAAGGTAGGTCTTCTTAATTATATTTTGTTTTTTTGTATTTAAATTATTTAATGTGACTTTTTCTTAATACCTGTATAATTAGTTTTGATATTTTAAATTTTTAATTGTTTTAATTTTCTTTATAGATTCAAAATATATTTAAGTAATGTGATTAACAGAACTATTTGTTCATTGCTATTCTGATTCGCTTACAAAAATCAATTTTTATTCTTAAATTCACTGCAATATTGCTAATGATAATTATACTATTTACTTAGTTCTATAAAATTTGTCCTTTTTTCAACATTTTGTTTAATTTTAGTGTAGGATTTTTCTCTCTCTAAGCCTATTTTTTAAAAATATTACATGTTTCATTTTCATGCTTCAACTAGGATTAGAAAGAATCCCGCCATTCATTTTCGTAGAAAGAGCTAGGGGGCTTACTTAAATCAAAGCTAGGAACTTTACTTTTACGGCGTATTGGTGGGGGATCAAACTACCGTGTTTCATGTCGTTTCGGAATGACAAGGGGAGGGGTAAACGTCCCTCCTTTTCTTTTTAGGGGTGTGTATGTCGTGGACGACCTTATCCGAGCAGGATTTCCGACTTAAGACGAAAAAAGCTGAATGGATGTTACAAACTCGAGAGTGATGTTCATTCAAGTTCACTCTCCAGAAAAACGCGCCTATAGAAGTTATCACTTCAAAAAATCTTCTCTCAGATGAAAGATATTTCGAGTCCGCAAAGAAATTGTTTAACCCTTTAACTGTCAAGTTATTTTGATGATTTGGGTACACAAATTGTCAAATTGTCCTTTTTCGAACCAAAGAACTTCTAACCTCTAACCTTTGAAGTCTTTAGTAAAGTGCTGCCATCTATTGAATAGAGCGCACATTAACTTTTCCCTAGAATCAGTCGGGTTTGACAAAGAGATGAAGCCGAAATAAACGTTTCCCGATATATATTCGGGTAAAACAATACGATGCTCTCAAAAAAATTACCCCGAGTAATACTCGGGCGTGACATTTTCGAACACCAGTGCTGTGCCCGAGATTATCTCGGGCATGCCATTTAAAAGGTCAATGCATAGAATCGTGTCAAATTGAAAGTCACAGATTAGATCCCTGAGTTTTATATGTCAAAATAGAATGGTGCAAGCACTAGGTTTGCATTAAAATTTTTATTTATGTTTTTATTTAACTATAATGAAGAGAAATACTTATAGTTTATTTTGTCTATTTCTTATTTTAAAAAACATGTGTCAAAATAAAAAATACATATACAATTTTAGATTTTAAAATTTTTACTAAAGAAATAGATACACTTTATGCTGTTTATTTTTTTGTTAGTAAATATCTTTAAATGATGCAAAATTTATACATAATAAAACTTAAAAGATATATTTCTTACATATTTTCTCTAACTCTGCGTACAATATCACGAGAATCGAATGGTTTCAAAAATTTCCTACCGTGTGGCACGCCCACCCTGATGTAGAACATTATACGCAATCGAAATACATTAGAGTTATGCACACAGAATCAATACCTTTATTATTTTCTTGTGACTTATTAAAGTTTTTAATAGTCAAAAGACAATGAAAATCAATACCTTTGTTATTTTCTTGTGACTTAATGACGGTTTTAATAGTCAAAAGACAATGGAAATCAATACCTTTATTGTTTTTTTGTGACTTAATGAAGGTTTTAATAGTTAAAAAACAATGGAAATCAATACCTTTATTATTTTCTTGTGACTTAATGAAGGTTTTAATGGTCAAAAGACAATGAAAATCAATACCTTTATTATTTTCTTGTGACTTGAAGGTTTTAATAGTCAAAAGACAATGGAAAACGCTCTCTCAGTTTGAATCATGTACCTTTTTTTTTAATCCGACAACTTTAAACTGTATAAACTGTATGTAAACTTTATCAGATCTATGATATATGAATTTTTAATAGCTTGGTTTATTTTTTTTAAAACATTTTAACTATTTACTTTACTTATTTAACTTTTCGGTTATTAAAAACATATTTTTACTCAGACAAGCTCATCATTTTAAAAGTAATCGTCAAAACTTTACTATGATGATTTATGACAGTATCGAATAATATTATAATAATCAAAGCAAGTTATTTACAAAAACTGTCTGTAAGAAGTCCTCTCACTAGGGTAAAAAGATATAAATATGTCCTATTTTCTAGATGAATTTTTATTGTAACAAAAATCCAATTCTTCTTATTAATGTAACAAATTCATAACACAGTGAACAACTCTTAATCTCTTTCTTCTAACATAGGAAACGGCATAAACTATATCTGAAATCCTAAAAAGTTTAATAAATCAAAAAATATATAACGACACAATAGATTATTTATACCAGACGATAACTAGGATAATTAATTATAATCTCTCTATATATAAATAAAAAAAAAGATTTTCGTGATGCAGTAATAAATTTATTACGTACTATCGCAACAATGCCAACGTTCAAGATAAGTCGTCAAGTTGGCAACCTCGATTTCGCATGTGCCGTACGAACTAAATTGGCATCTATGTGCTTCGTTTCATATAATGTCGCCAATACAGTTGCGGTAGTACATTAATGCAAGCTCTCGCAAAATAGAAAAAAAATATCGCAAAGATTGCCTGGACTAAAATCGATGCGTAAGAAGAAAGGCTTTGTCTCATACTAACACTTATTATACACACACATACTATACACATACAACGGAAATAAATATTCAACTTTTCAGAAAGATGCAAGAGTGTTGCAGGTTTATCAAAATCTGATGACATTATCAATGAAGTGTTGGATGATGCAGATTCAGTGATGAATTTAACTGAAAAGAAGCTCCAAGAACGAATTTTTTCGAAAAAAAGAACAAATAAATAGAACTACGTAATACATGTATATATACATGTAGTTGTATAATTTGTACAATGGGGATTAGTACGACGTTAGGTGGACGGGGGGGGGGGTAACCCCCACCCCCAACTTGAATATAAATAAAAATGCTTTTAAATTTAAAAAGAAGTATTCCATCTTTTGATTGTAGATCTTTGACCCCCACAAAAAATTCTCAAAAGGCTTTACATCTAAAAAAATAATCCAATGTATTTCTACTTTACAGATAAGAAACAATAATATTAATGAAAAATCCATTGATGGATTCATACAAGCATATATGTCATGAAAACAAAGGATTTAGAATATATTTCTTCTGAAAACGTGATTTAAATAACAATCGCATTGCTCACTTTATATCAAAATATATCGAATATATCCAGCTTTTTTTCCTTATCAAAGATATAAAAACAATTCTTCCGTAAAAGAAAAGAAACTGCATTAGATTTATAAGAAGAGTTTGACCTCCTAAGCAAAAGTCTAAAAAAAATCATTCTTATATAAGACAGAAAACATAGAAGAATTAATTCCAAACGATAATATCTTAGACAGAAAAACATTCTAAAAGATGAAGAGGAATACATTTCAAGTTATCGAATATAGAAAACAAACTTGAAATCCGATTTATCTCGAAATGGTCTCCAGCAAATATTATAGAACATCATAACTACTCCATCGATATTGACTCTCCAACAGAGAATACAAATAACGAAAATGCAGTTTGTAACCCAAGTTGGAAGAAGAAGAAAATCTCATATCTGACTTTCAACCCTTATAACTCTATTCTTAAGTTCCATTTTGTGAGATTACATTCAATTTTTCTTCCTTTCATTTCTCTTCAGACGTGAGTTATATCTTTTTTTTTAAAAAAAAAACCCCCCAAAAAAGTTTTAGTTTTTTTTAAAAACGTTTGCCCTTCTATTTTTTTTTTTTGGTTTTCAATAGAGTTACTTGGATTTTTCTTTTGTATGAAAATACTTCGAATAAATATTGGAAGAGAGTTTCAGATTAATGTCCAGCAATGGTTAATGAAAAATTTTCTGTATGCATATTCTATTTTTCAAAACATTTAAAGGGTGTAACAGGCTTAGTTAATTTTTTAAAAAAATTAATTTTTGTAAGCAAAGAAAAAATGGAATCAATATCTAGATATATTTCCTGCCACATAGGTCTGTTAATCTTATGAACTAAAAAAATATGAATTCGTGTACGGAAATCACTTCTTTAACTAGTTACAGCGTTCTCAAATCCCTAGTCAAACGAGGCTCCGGTAACGAGGCGTCCGGTTAAACATAAACATTTTATATTCCGTTTTTGTTCCCATGTTAACAACATTACGATTTTATTTTGTACTCATTTTGCAAACATGAACCATTTTTTGTACTCTTTTTTTAAAATTACGAATCATAAGTTGGCAAAAACATGCTGTTCAATAAAAAAAAAGCTATTTTGTTACGTCCACCCAACAAAACATCACTACGTCGATTTTAATTCTTTAAATAAACTCATGTTCATTTCCTAAATTTATTTACATAAAGAAGGTAACTGCTTTTTATTTAGTACATAGCACCATTCTCAGACGTCACTGAACTAGCTATTCTTTTTTTTTTTTTTTGTTACAATTTGCTCCCCCAATTCTTCTGTGTTTGCTACTATATCTTGAAGTACGACGAATATCCAGCTTCGATATTAATTTAGTTATAAACGTGCATTTCACCTTTCCCTATTAAGAAGTGAAATTATTACCTTTATCTCTAACACACTTTGTTCTATCCCTCAAGTTGAAAATGTGAAATAATTCAATTAAACAAAAAAAGAACGATTCTACTTTTTATTTTGACTTATGTGAAACCGATTTCCCACCAACTTTGGAAGTACAAGAATTTCATTTGTTGCTTAAAATCTAGTAGCTGAAATTTTCACCTGCTTGGACACATGCAGGTGAAAACTCGTATAATGAATATACTTCTTTAATAATATATGAAACGCGTAAGAAAATGGTTATTTTTTGTAACTTGTGCTCTGTGTGTAGCCGCTATTATTCTTAATTATATATTCAAGCACATGAAAATATCGGTGCACACCCTATTGATGAATGCAGGAAATTCCACAAAAATGATTTATTAATTGCTGAAAATTACGGTGTTTCGATTCATGTCCTCTAAAATAACAAAATTGTTACGTAAGCCATTTTCATCAATAATCGTTTCCAACGTTCTCAATTAACTCTTCAAATCCAACTTAATTATTATATTTTTAATGCATGTATTTAATAAAAATCAATGAAACAAAAACACTCACAAGACCTTAATGAAATTTAATACAAAAATTTCAAGTTTTTTGGAGAAAAAAAAACATTTACTGAGTTTTTGGAAAATCTGCTATTTTTCTTTGCATGCATTGTGTCTTCTTTAGATGCAAATTGTCAACAAATAGTTCAATATCGTCCATTTTTTTATTCATTTCTCCATTGGAATGTGCGTCTAAATAACTGAACATACTTTTCAGGTTGTTCCTCATTTCGGATGATGTGGGAACAGGAGCTGCTTTATTAATCATTTAATTTTCGTCGTAGGAATCCTCCATCAATGATATTTTTTTAGCTTTGAACAAACTCTAAAATGTCTTTGTCTGCTATAGTTGGAGCTGTACACGCATTATCATCTTCTACTACAATGAATTCTTCCGATGTTACTGTAGGACAGTTTAATCCGGATGGAAGGGTAATGTTTTCGTGGTAGGCGATTTTAATTTCGTGTTAAGAGAAAAAAAAATGCTTTAAAATACATAGTAGTTTGCCAAAACCGTTGTATTACTTCGTTTCAACCGATATTTCGTCTACAGCGTTTTCGCGTTAAACATATTTCACTGTATTCATTTTGTAATTAATTTAGGAAATAAATAATTCCAAAAACATTAAATTTGTTGTTATGTCGTTAAAAAATATGACCTTTTTCTTCTAATAAACAAGTAATATAAAAAAAAACTTTCAGTCAATTCCTTCTTAGATCAACAAAGAAAAATTTTATTTTAGCCACTTTTTATTAAATAGTTACAATTAACATAAATATGTATATACATAGGACAAAATCACAACATTAAGCGGTAATTAATTTTTATTAATTATCATTAAAATATCGTATTGTCATCCAAAACAATCGTGTATATAAAATTTCAGTTCAACTGAATGCTTTAAAACGTGAGAAAAAAACCTTTCAAGTTTTGACACAAGTCGCCAGAAATGATGCCAACGTGGCTGTATTTGTAATTCTTTAAATAATTAGTTTTAATCAATTAATTTATATTCATTATAATTAAATTACTGTATTGTCATCCAAAATAATCATGTATATAAAATTTCAGCTCAATTGAGCGCTTTAAAATGTATTTTATTAACGATTGAAAATTCCACCAAGATAAATAAATAAATATATAGAGAGAGAGTGTGAGCTAATAGTAGGAATTGAATGTTTCTCTATACGACCGTTATGCTTCCAATCATCGCCTATGCTTGTCTAGTCTGGGGCTATGCTGCAGACAGCAATATTAAAATTTTAGTTACTGTGCAAAACTGTATATTCTCATGGTTACTAAAGCTACTAGATATACTAGAAATGATAATATCAGGAAAGCTCTGAAAATTAATAGTTTCAAAGAGCACATCCAGAAAGTTGCTATTGAATTCTTTAATCCCATCCCTCATACAAACAATAGTAATATGTTAAATTTAATTTCCTATGATGCTGATATAAATACTAAAAGACCAAGGAGAATTCTCCTTGATTCCTATAACCCTCCATAGCATCTTTTTTTTTCATGCAATAACTTTATTGCATACCTTCTAAATTTTAAACTCTTCTTATTAATTATTTTATTTTACCCAGCTGGACAAGCATTCCCCCAATTTCCATCTTTGTAACTTTTTGATCTTCCTGGGCAGCCAATAGGAGTCATTTTCCTCACCACTCAGCATCCAATCAGAGAGCAGCCACCTAGCTCTCTCCCAAGCAAAAATCACAGCTTCCAGAACATCAGGAAGAAGCCAAGATAAGCTACACCTCCCGGACCAGTGCTCTCCACCAATAATCATAAAATATTCCGCAGAAAGTAAAAATCCACTATCGCCGTTTCCTCATCAAAGACTATCAGATATAGGATGGAGGTCTGATTTCAGCCCATATGCCCAAAGACACATCGTAAAGTAAAAATTGAAAAATAGCATCCAGGCTTTTAGTCAATACACAAATCTATAACACTCTTGAATTTAAAACAACTATTTTAATTTTACGAAGAAAACTTTTAAACAAGTGCCTGCAGCTTATTGAGACTAACCTCTCCTAGAAAGAGACAAACAGCAACTCCTGCATTCCTCAGATTATATTACATAAACAGATTTAAAAACAAAATACACACACACACATGTTGTGCCATAGTGCAAAAGATAAATACCTAATTAATGGCGTTGGTAAAAGGCACGACAAAAAATAATTATTTCACACAGAATACATTTTCATAAGAACTGAATAAAAATGAAGCACAACATATAAATAGACATACAAATAAACAATTAATGATAAAAATACAATTTGTGGTTAATAATAAAAATGCAATTCCATGCAAACAAGGATTTTAAAACAAAAGTGGGGCTTCTATTTTAAAATCAGACGAAAAAATTAAATTATCATTAATATTCAATATGTAACTTTTTGTGACGTGAATTCTTACAAAAATAATTAAAAATCTAATGAAATGAAGAAAACATTTATGTATTTTTCTTATACTTAATTGGTATTTTGAAATTGTTTCAGCAGCAAAAGTGTGTGTGATCAAAAGGTTATTTTTCTTCTACCAAATTATTATCTTTACTAAAATTTTATGTTTTTCATTTAGATCATATACACTTGCCTCCGAAAGTCTGCATACAGGCGATCATCTTTCATATTCTTGCAATGACCGCTAATTAAATGAAGTCTTTCTGAATCAATACTACTTCGTATATTGATTCCTCTAACGTCGTAAATTCAAATAGAATAAGCAACAATCATCTGAATATTATATAAAATGATACAAATATTTATAATTTGAGAACGACACAAATCGTGTGCGTCAAAAGTATACGTACACTGGAAAAAACCTTTACAATAATGGAATGTAACTAAAAGTTAATACTTTTTAAGCTATTTCGTTCTTTCTATAACTCTCTCAACATATTTGGCAAGGATTTAATTAGCTCAGTTGTTTCATCTGTGAATATTTTGTTCCATTCTTCTACTCTGACAGATTTGAGCATATCCTTGGATGTTATTGCTTTCTCCCTGATTATTCACTCGAGTAAATCCCACAAATGCTATATTATGCTTAGGTCTGGGGACTAGGTTGACTTTCGGAATTGGTTTAGGACATGTCAGAACAACCATGGCTTCACAATGGGAGCCATTTGCTTGGTATCTTTTACCGCTGAAAGTAAAAATCATTACTCAAAGCAAATTTCTTGGCATATGCCCAGATATTTTACTTCAGTAAGTTCAAGTAACCAATTTTGTACATTGTTGATTCAATAAATTCCAGTTTACCAGCCGAAAGGTTTCCAAAGCAACCCCAAACATTATGCCTTCTCCTCCATGTTTGATAGTCGAAAAAGGATTCTCTTTCTTAAGATCTGTCCAGGAATATTTGCAGGCATATTTTTGAGCTTTTTGATGCTAAATTTCAAAAATTACTCTCAGTTGAATTTCTTACATTTTTCTAAAAAAATATGTGTCCTATTTGGGTGTTTTTTGGCAAAGTTCATTCATTCTCTTAGCTCTGTTTATTCGAAAGATGAAATGGATTCTTGAGTGCAACTCGGGCATGATAGTCATTCTTTTTCAGTTTTCTTCGAATTGTAATTAAAGTCACACTTTTTTGCAATCTCTCAGCAACACTTTTGGCTATTTGTGAAGCTTATAGTCTTGGATTTATTTTTATAGAGAGTATTAAAAAACAAGATTCTCGAGGTGACACTGCAGACGGGCGGCCAGATCTTGACTTGGACGTTAAAATTTTAGTTGATTTGTAGTATATGAATAATTTTTGAATCAATGAATGTCTCCTATTAACAATTTCAATAATAGCTTTTAGAATTTCCCCCTTTTCTGAAGATCTATGACGATTTTTTTTCCAATAATATATCGATCTCTATTCTGTTGCCTATCATGGAATCACAAAAGCTTTCAAATCTCAAATCCTAAATAAAACTCAAATCCCTAATAAAGAAGCTTATAATTACTTAAAAACATGATTTAGTGCAATTATTTTACTATAAAAGGTCTTTAAAAGCTCTATTTTGTAAGTGTACGCAGACTTTTGGCGCAGATGGTTAGTGATTATTTGGTGGTCATTCTTGTTTTTCCTTATTAAGGTGAATTTTGTTGTTGTTGTTTGAATAAGGAAATTTTGAAGAATTGCTGACAAGTATTTTGATTTTCTAAAGCGAGATATTAATAGTAATTATAGCATAAAAACGTAAGATGACTGCCAGTACGCAGACTTTCGGTGGCAAGTGTATATTGAACTTGGTAATAGGAAACAATTCAGATTACTCATTCAATTAATTTGAACATTTTCCTTTAATTAATTTTATTTCAGTTTAAGAGAGTAACCTGTCTCCATGTTTTTCTCCTTTCAAGATAAACTGTAACTTCTTTTATTGCTTGTAAACAACATTTAGAAGAACAAATCTCAACACACTACCGAGTTTAAACAACAATTTTCCACTGTGAATACTACATGACTGCTTAATGGCTTAGCATTTTAAAAAGGCACATGAAATCCTATAAACTACACCTCCTCTGGTGTACATGCAGGCATCACACTTTTTGCGAAACATATCTGAAGGTTAAAATCCTGAAGAAAAGAAAAAGATAAATATGGCAGACGAAACACATTTCGTTCCTTTCTTTTTATTTTTTATTCCGAAATTTCCATTTCATCTCTACACGAATTCCAAGTATAATTATTCTATTTTTTTTTTTTTCTTTAGGGAACCATTTTATCATTACTTCTTTTTCTGCAAATGGAAATATCGTTTTCACAAATCACAATCTAAAACAAGTACCTCTCAAATACATCGCCACATACTCTTCACGATAATACAAATAAAAAGGTAAATATGCTGGCACCCACATATAGCCAAGATCAGCATGTTTTCTTTTGTTCCACGCCTCTTAAGTCTATTCGAAAAATATGAAAAAACAACACACACTCGCAGCTGAAAAAACGAAGGGCTATAATAAACAACATTTAACGTGAATATCCATCAAGTATGCGATAGACAACACAATTTGAAAAAGATTCCCGAAGGCTACAGCAGACGGTTATGAAGGTTATAA
>BMAV01026525.1:151261-184058 GCA_019973955.1 Trichonephila inaurata madagascariensis | reverse complement strand
GTCTTCTGCAAAAAAACGAGGGGGAAAATAAATAAGAATTAGGCTTAAGAAAAAAATTGAAGATAAACTTTTTTTTTTTTACGTGAAAGGGCACTTGAAATGATAGGTTCAATAGGTCGGCTTTTGCTTAATCGAGTAACCAAGGAATGCAATACCTGATCTCTAAAAAAAATGGTAGATATTATTCTAAAATGAAATGAACTTGGAACAATTTAGCAGTCGTTGACACTTAAGAACAATCGTTTCCGAGAACTTATTTAATTTGATACGCTTCGTAGTATATTAGATCTCGCTTTTGAGGTCTTACACTGGTCGATAAAACCTGAGGATGGATTTTATTTTCAATGATGAAAACATTAAGTCAAGTACGTTAAAATGAGTAAAATAGCATAACAGCATGGATTGTGGGAAATATGGTGAAAATGCAAATTTTTCTTATAACTTAAGAATGACTCATATGACAGCGCTTGTAAGAGATTGAAGGTCACCCGTTCGTTAACAGTGGAATCTTAAAGACTTCTCGAGGCCTTGAACTTATGTGTACCATTTTTATCAAATTTACTGTAAATATGTACATGTGAAGTCCAACAAAAATAATCCGTAATAAAATGAAGTTTTACTGGGAACTTTGTTTTTTACATTTTAAATACTCAGAATCATTAATTTTGTTTAAAATTCAACTGTTAATAATATGTCATCTTCACAGACATGAACAGGGTGACAGACGTGGCATAATAATGTTATGTCCATCATGAACTACACTTGCCTCCGGAAGTCTGCGTACAGACGATCATCTTTCACATCCATGCAAAGATCGCAAATTAAATGAAGCCTTTCTGAATCAGTACTATTTTTCATTGATTCCTCTAATTCAAATAATATAAACAAAAAACACCTGATTATTACAGAAAAAAATTCAAATATTTATAACTTAAGAAGGACACAAAAAACCCTTTACGGTAATGGGTTGAAACTAAAAGTGAGTACTTTTTGTTGTACTATGAAATTTTCCGAAGGATGTAAGAGCTTTCAGATGTGCACGAACTGTTCTTCTGAGCCGGCCTTGCCTGCTCACTTCCTCGAATGCCTAGGGCTCACCAAGCAGGATCTAGAAGACGATCCCTTGCTGGTGTTAAACTTTCTGAAAGTGTACGACTTCGTGGACCTGGTCTAGCACTGCTGACCAATGAGGGCGAGCAACAACAACTTTTTGCTGTTCTTTTTGTGAAATTATTTCCTCACAGCTTTCTGGACAGCACATTTATTGAACAAACGATTACGAAAATGGCACATAGCAAAATTGGCTGACCACTGCACACAACATCTGATCGACGTACACCCCGTAGAAGGAAACCATGGGAAGAGGCGGGAAAAAACGCGTGGGCGAATCACACAGTTATCCTTCCGCCAGAAAAAAATAGTTCACTAGACTCAACCCAACACGATTTTTCCTGCTTGTTTAAAATAAAGTCATCACAGTAAAATAACTTAATGGGAAAAAACTCCGAAATATGAAGATTATTCAGTACATTAGCATACATAGAGGAATAGATTTAAAATTCTAATTGTCTGGTCTTTCTTCTTCTTTTATTTATTTATTTTTTTTTCACATTTGTTAACACCGCCTTCGTTAGAAAATTAGAATTCTTAATTAGTACTAATCAAAATTGTGTTGCAGATAAATAACTGAACTAACTAACCGGCATTAATGAAGAAAAAAACAGAGCTAGTCAATATTCGCATGTCGTTAGGTAAAAAAATATTAACACACCTTAAATAAATTAATGTAGAACACAAAACTTTTAAAATAATCACGTAGAAGAATTACATCATCCTTATTTGAAAAACATTTATTTAAGTAGCTCAAACCGTTCTAGACTCTTCAATTAAAAACGTTAAATTCACAAAACAAATTCTATATGTTTTTAAGGTACCCGAACACGTTGAAATTAGCAAATTTGGTCAAAGCACATATTTTTTGCTTTTTATTTTATTGAATAGAACTATATCTTTTGGTTTCACAAAACATACTTTGTTTTGTTTTTACGTTACCTAGAGGCCAAATTACAATCAATTTTATAAAATTAGAAAAACCGGAAGTGGGTCTTGAATCGACCAGAAAAATGGACATTTAAATTCTTCTAAATTTATCATGGCGAGTCTGATAACTTAAAATATTATTAACATATTTCTGTGAAACTTTTGGAACTTGATATTCATATTATTTTCCACAGAATGTATACTAAAATGTTTCTTATTGTATGAATATTATTTGATTTATGACCAGTTAATTAAATAATGGCCTCATAAACAATGTCACATTTCTTATAGTATTTATTCGATCAGCTCTAAAATTTTAATAAACACTAAAATTATATTTCATTCTCTAGATAAATGCATCTATTTTCTAATTTCTGAGAAGTTTTTCAAAAATATAGTTAAAATTTCACTTATAATTGCGATTTTTTTTCCAAGTTTGGATATTTTTTTAAATATTGTTAGTTAAATATTAGTACTTAATTGGCACTGATTCCTAAAAAAGCATTTATAATATTTCTGTATGCTATTTTTTAAAAAAGTACTCTAAACGTGTTCGGATACCTTAAAATTAAAATAGTACATTTTTCTCACATTTATTAATATTTAACGAACAACATAATTTCCAATGTTACTATAGTACCCTCTTTCCAGCTGGGATTACCTTAAAATTGAGCTGAAGTTTCAATAAGCAAATACTCTATATATATGATGTGCATTAAAGAAGGCTCTGAAACTCAATAGTACATTCAATTCAGCAATATAATATCAAAAAATGTATGATTTGAATAAAGAACTCAAGAAAAAATTGATCGGCGATAGGAAGCATAATACAGCACAGCGACAACGCCAAGCCACATGCTGTTTCGGTAACTTGTAGAAAACTGCTAATTGCATTTACAAAAAACACAATTACCGCAGTAAAACAATAGAATGGTAATAATAAGCTGATACAATAGTATGATATAGTAATAATGGTATAAAATATGTCGTAGTATAAAAAACAATTAAAGAAGTATCAATTCTTTTTTCTCCTTAACACACAAAATATTATGACCCATAATTAATAGTTATTATCTAAAATAACCTAACATAATAACTATAGTAAAATAATGCATTCAATATACAAGAAATTCTCAATAAAATTTTTATTTATAAGAAACAGAAGATTACTATTGTACTGATTGTTGAATAAAAGCATTAACTAGCGATATACGACATTCTTTATGGGAATTGAAGTTAACATTACTGTAATTTATTGTAGATATTTATGAGAAAGGAAGAAATTTAAGATCTAATTAGGACTCTCTTCAAAAAAAACAAAAATCGAAGCTACATTCTCCTGATTTTTTTTTCCTAGTTCCCCTTATGGTTTTAAGGATCCCTATTTAAATGCCCTAATTTAGGTACATAAAAAATATTATAGATATTCTTCTAATACAAAAACTATTTTAACTCTTAAAGTTATTAATGTTAACAGAAGCAGGTAAAATTCAGAATGCTTTTTCGGAAAGAAAAATAGTACAATGTACCATATATTCCGGCGTATAACGCACACTGTTAACCTCAAAAATAAAATCGAAATTTACGGATGCGTTTTATGCGCCATTGTTTATAAAAAAAAAGATAGCTTAAAAAATAAAGAAAAGATTACTATAAGAAATGTATTTCTAGATACAATTAATACTATTTATTTCAACAAATGACATACCTTATGAAAAGGGATTGCAATATCGGACCAAAAGTTCAATACCGGTATTCGGTATTTTTTAGATTTTAATACCGCGGTTTTAATACCGGTAGTAAAAATTTTATAAAAAGAAAGAAAAGATAGGCGTTTCTTTGTTTTATTTGCCAATTTTTTTAGAGAGTGTATTTATTACAAAAAATAATGTTTAACTTATAAATTATAACAGTGTATAAAGAATCCCAAAAAAGTAAAGGAACAACTTATTTATTTAAATTACAAAAGAGTCACTATTCAGTCTGTAGTACTATTACAAATTTTAGAAATGGGATCTTAAAAACATAATGCAAATACAATTAGACTAACAAACTCGCCAATTTAAAAAAATATCGAAATATTACGCACTTTCTTCACAACTACAACTTTGTTTTCACAGATACGAATCCTGAGCGTGTGCAGTATCGCTCTGAGCTGTTATATATTAGTTCTGGCCTCCCTCCTTGGATGATTTACATACCTTATCACTTCTCTTGATTGTATGATGCAACTTTATATTCAGAGTCTAATTAATTTCGCCTGTTAGAGAGACATGAAAACAAAAACGCATACTATTTTGCTATGTTGGTGATCCCTGAACATGTAGTGGAGACAATTTTAAAAAATTCCAGAAAATACCGAAAAAACGGTATTTAAACTTGTGAATACTGGTGTTACAAAGTTGTACATATGGCTCAAAATACTGGTATTCAGTATCCCGTTATACCGATATTGCAATCCCTACTTATGAACTTTTATTATTGGATAACATGAAAAGTTCATCAGACTCGTCATCCAGTATGTCTTCAGATGCATCATCGAATTCTGTTTCTTCTTCATCATCAATCATTGTGTTATTCTGATCCACAAATAAATAACCATCTTCCTCTCTCTCTATATATATTGTTAGATATACTACATTTTTTAAATAATTCTTTTTAATTATGTCAGGCTTTTTATTTTATTCCATGTCAAACTCGAAGGCTAACTTGGGCCAAACAAAGAAGGCTTAGATGGGTTACAAAAAATATCAATATTCCCAGAAACGAAGGTTTATTTCGAATAATACATTATAATAAACATATTTAAAAGAACAAGAAAAATGCAATGTTTACGTCCTGACACTTGACACCTCTTCCCTGCGGCTATCTTTCCTATTTCGGAAGAATTTTTTTTATTTTATTACGTACAACCTCTTGAGACATAGCCATCCTGCGATAGCTATGTCTAGTGGGATCCGCGTAAGCTAGAGGTGTGGGATTATCTAAAAGATGAGACATTTTGTGATTCTTAACACAACTTTTTTTAAGAATAACTTAAATTACTTAATTCTAAATGACAACTTTCTTTAAGTGAGAATAAGCCACCAATTAAACTGAATATTCAAGTCAGATCGCACGACTAGATCACTTATCTTAATTATATTTAACTATCTGCCTAATCTAACTTCCTATACAAAATATTACCTTTTATTGAGTAATCCTCCTTCCTTAATTGAAGATTCTCCTGTTTGGCTATTTGTAGATAAGAACACTCAGACCTTATTAATCTTTCTTATACTTAATATTATTAATGACGATGAGCGTATCCTTCTTCCTTGGTTGTAGGTCGTCTAACGCTTGTTCCGAACAGTTCCACACTAAGATATCTCTAGGCTTGCCGTCCTATCTCACCAAACCCTCTATCCTTTTAAAGTATATCCCATTTGCATATTCGTCTTGTTTCTCTTCTTGGTATTGGGTTGGAAAAGTTTTGCCATTAATCGTGGCCGTCAAAGAACTTAGGAGTTATGTTAGAAGAAGAACGCGAGAGACGACACACTCTGACAATAAAGTTCGGTGAATAGTCCTGTAATATTAACGTAGAGGAAATATTAACGAAAGTTACCTTACTATCCTTCGAAATAGTCACCTCCTAAATCTATGCATTGCTGAGATCTGCTATACATGTCCTAAAAACTTTTCAAGAAGTCTTCTTTTGGGATGGAGTTCAAAAGCCTCGTCACGTTTCGTTGGATGTCAGGAATGTTGTCATATCTCTTTCCTTTCAAGCGAGTTTGAGTCGTGGGAATAGGAAGAAGTTTAGAGGATTAAAATCTGGCGAGTATGGTGGATGTTCAGTTTGCACAACCCCCTTTTTTTGCCAGGAACTGTTTGACGATATTGGCTGTGTGAGGGGGAGCATTGTCATAAACAAAAAACCATGAACCTTGTTGTGCGTACTGGGGTACGGGCGTCGCATGGTTTCACGGATAATCTGCAATTCATCAGTTATCACGCCCACAGTTAACAGACGATCTTTCGTTATTAAATTCCTTACTTTCTCAATGTTTTCGTCACTTACGGAGGTCGCCGGCCTTCCACTACGAGTTTTGTCAAAAACACTTTCTCGGCCTTCTCGAAAACGGGCAAACCACTTGTACACACACTTTATGGAAAGTGCTTATCTTCATGAACACGTACCAGCCACACATTCTTTCGATGTCTTGCTAAGCTTAAAACAAAACTTTAAATTGATCTTTAGTTCGTTCATTTCCTTGTTCTCAGATAAGAACCAATGCAATAAACAAGCACTTTGTAAAACAAGTCTTACATGGAATACAAACGACGCTCAACTGAACAACGGTGGAAGCAGATGGTCAACACCTGCCGCTACGCATGTGCAGCGTTTTATTTCGCCAGTGTTGCTAGATCGGCCGTTTTGACTTCACTCAACGAACTTTATTGTCAGAGGTTGTATTATTAATTAATTAATTAATTTTTGTTTTTCAATTTTAGATTTATTCTTCGTTATTTCTGATGAAGTTAGAACTAGGACCAACATATGGCGCCACTAAGTTCTTTCAACAACATTTTTCTTGGCTTCAAATATATATTAAACTTGTAGTGGATGACACTTGATGTTAATACAGTTTTTTGAAATATTAATTCATTAATTAAATTTAATTAACTAAAATAAAATATTTCTATGTTGGTCTAAGTAGGAACTGACTTAAAATATTTGATATTACTTGGTGTTTTTTTTATTTTCATATAACCTTAGCGTAAGTAGGCAGTGAAATGATTTATCATCATCATTATTATTATTAGATTATATTAGTCCTTTCTTTGTCAAAAAAAAAATCTTGTTTATGAATATCAAAAATATTTTATATGTTCTAACAGATGTCATGCTGCATGTGAAAAATTATCATTACTAGTTTGACATGCAACCATAACTAAATAAAGCAAATTTACAGAAAACTTGAAACGATAATGTTTTTTATTTTGAATGATACATCTTTCACTTCATTGCTCGATATGCAACATTCGCCGTACCGGTATAAAAAAGATGAATGTGTTAGAAGACCCTATTTGATATTTTCTTTCTAATAACGTTTTTTCCACTTCGATTTTACAGTAGATATAATGATCTGGCTTATTCTTTAATTATGCTATTTTCTTTATATTTTACTCATGTTGAGAAATGGTAAGAAAATGTTTTGCAATGTGCACATCATTAACTTTCTTCACTCTTTTTAGTATTGTATAAATATTTGCCTTAAGAAAAGTTCTTTTGATTTTCGAAATCCTCTTTGTATGATGCCTATAGAAATATTTTTAAAATAATATGTCGAAAACAGCTGACCAGGCAAAAAATGTCGGAAGTACACATAAAAAAAAAAATACATTAATTAATTTCTAATAATTAACAAGACTACGTCACTAACCCTAATTTTTTTATTGAATGTAAAACCGTTTGAAAATTTAAAATCCAGCTCTCGAATAATTTACGAAGAATTCTAAATGCCTGCTAATTAGTTTGTCATTTTTATTTTTAAAAGAAATTTGTTATTATTTTTCCGAGAGAGGCTAATGTTTTTTAATGAAAAGAGAGAAAAGTAAAATATTTTTCGCAATGTAACTGTGACCAGTAAGAAAGAATTTTAAGTACTCGTTATCGTTTGGTAATGATTTAAAGAAAATAAATAAACACGTTTAGTAAACAGCTTTCAATTCTACATTTTTAACAAAAGCGATCCATTGTTTAACATTTAGAATGTGTGTGCACTCGAATTATTTTAAACTATACTACATTCCAAGCTATTTAACCATCGTCTGAATCACTGACTTCAAAAGTAGTCAGTTAAGCAGGCATTTTACCTTAAAAAACGATGATAACAGAGTTTCGAACACATAGCGTGATTAGCCAGTGCATTAAAATAACGAGTTGAGAAGTTTTAGATCTGGGAAGAACAAAACGATTATTGTAACGAGAAGAGTTAACAAGAAAGAGAAAAAATAAAATACTTTTTTTTTGTCGTTCGGTATATGACCTTGATCTCTCTAGCTTTTACCCTTGTCTAGGATTTATGATCGCTGTAACGTATGATTTGGTGTTTTGAAAGAAAAACGGAAATCCAGATGGCTTGGTAGTGGTCAAATGACGCTTTTGGAAGAGAAAAAAAAAAGTTGATGTCACATTTTTTGGAAGATTTCCGCGTTTTCTTCTCAGAAAGGAGTTTTTCTTTTTCTTTACCTCAGTTTCTTATAGGGGGATGAGTTCAATAAACTTATCAAGGCAACAATTTTTATTCTGCAGCCGATATTTCTGCAGTGGCAAAATATTTCGAATTTTCTTCTTCTTTTTAATCTTTATAATAAATTTAATTTTTACCACTGTGAAAAATAATTGTTCTGAAATTTGATGTATAAATTTGTAAATCACAAAATGGTTTGCCGAACAATTTTATAACCGAATAAAAATGTGTAGCTTCACTAAAAAAATTAAGATTTTAAGATGGCTATTCATATAACACGATTTAGGATTCAATATTTTCATATAATTTTATCTAAAGTAACTTAAAATAAAATTTATATAAAACAATAATTTAAAAAATATAGATAAAATATTTAATTTTGATAAGCTTAAATGTACTTATTATGATTCTTATCATTCTTTCAAATGATAAGAACAGAATATATATATATATATATATATATATAAGCTACAAATGTTTGAATCTCATTGAATTTTTTTTCTAGAACACTTTCAATGTGCACTGAGTTTCAAATAATCTGTTTTAAAATTTACTATAAGCACATTGTTCACAAGAGATGGGGTTTTTTTTTTTGAGTGGCGATTGCAAAACAAAATTATAAATCATTCATTTTTGTGTATGAAAGGCCATATTTCTCTTTTTTTTTTCGAGTTGTATTATCTGATATGTGTTTTTACTGTAATGTGTAATAATATTACACAATATAAATTGTAATATTATTGTGTAATATTATCAAATCACTGATTTTTTTTAAAATTATTTTTAAAGAGTTATAAATTTTTTTCTTCAAGAATTTTAAAAAGCACTACAGAAATGAACTTACAACAATTTTTTTCAAAACGATTTTTTTTAACATCTGTAACAGTTTTCGACTATATGTTTTCGTAATTTTTTTTATACGTTCAACTTTAGCCATTATTTAGCTTAATTGAGTAGCATTTCATGAAAATAATTCACAGTTAAAAGTTTTCCTCGTAGTTAATTTAAGTTGATAAATAGAGCACCATTCATTATTCTTGTTACTGAAAAATTCAAAATTTTCAGTTTGAACTAGGAAATCCGTAGCTTCAATTAATTTTTTTTCCTTAAAGGATAATATTTTTTTAAAAAAATGTAGTTTGAAATAAAATAAGATTTTATAAATAGCACAAACACCAGTGACGTACGTTGGCTACTTTTGTGGAAGGGGTATGTCGTAAAACACATTATTGTATAATTATTTCTTGACAGAATGCTATAAAAAAATCGATAATGTTCATTTTATTTAATTAGAAAAATAACGTTGGACTTACTTGAAATTTTTCCTTTCAAAATATGTTTAAAAACATTTTGAGTGTGACTTTTAACAAAATTGAAAATGTACTACGATTTTAAAAATATTATTTTTATCTAAACAATTGAACACATAAAACACAGATTCAAAATTCAAATAAATCTTCGAATAATAAGAATACGAAATTCTCACGATTGAAAAAAATTAAATTATTATCAATTAAAGTTATTTCATGCATCAATTTAGTGTATATTGATTTTCGACTGTTTAAGCAAAATTTGATAATTAAATAAGTTCTTTTTGTTACAATAAAAAACAAAAGTTAAACATTTAATTTACCTGATATAGTGAATTATTATTTTATTCTCATTGAACTGATTACCATAACTAATCCTAAATCAATCAAATAAAGAAATGTGCCATACTAGCTTTGAATTTAAATGGTAAGTGTACTTTTTCTGTTTGAAAAATAAAAATTCTTCTTTAATGATTTTGAAGTGCACGTGGTTTACTTTTAGAGTTATCTAATAATT
Source organism: Trichonephila inaurata madagascariensis (assembly GCA_019973955.1). NCBI lineage: Eukaryota > Metazoa > Arthropoda > Arachnida > Araneae > Nephilidae > Trichonephila > Trichonephila inaurata. Next base: position 173,952 of record BMAV01026525.1, on the reverse strand, counting down.
TCAGTGATTTTTTTTTTAAATAGTTAATTTTTTAAAATCATAAACCTTTATGCCTATTTAGTTCATTAACTAACTCACAGATGGCAGCACCTATTCCACGAGTGATCCAATTTTGAATCTTGCATGATTTACATAGTCGTTTCTAGTTGCGGAAGTCTTTGGGAACAAAAGAGGCATCTTAAAAAAGGAAGATACCACACTTTTCGGATGTGATCAAAGGTGTAAGGAAGTAATTTCCATTTATTTGAATAACAAAATCTCGCTGGAAGCTTGTTTCATCATTGCAAAACAGTGCAGAAAAAAATCGAATAAAAAAAAAGAAGAATGAAAGCAAAGAACCTCAAAAGGTGTTACAGTTTTTCAGTCTTCATTAATTCTTTTGAGATTGTCTTCTTGTTTTCTTTTTTACACCCCCATTTTTTTTTCTCTTGTTGATTTAGGATAGTTGAGAAATAGAAGTCTTTGATAGAATAAAATGATTCATATCGAATTGTTATACATCCGTACGAAAGACAAACTAAAGAGTCGTTGGAATAACAAAAGCTATGTGTGTATATGTAATATGTAAAGTGATTTCATCAAGACTTAGGATTCTTTTGTAATTTTCACTTTTTTCGTTATTGAAGTTCTCACACCTTTTTTTTTTCACAGTGAGCTTTGTTTTGATAGTGGAAAAAAAATAACTCTTTGAACTTTCTGCATTAATCAGTAATTCTTAAAAGTCATTGTTTTAAATTTCAGTAACTCCTTTTTATGTATAAATTGTGCAAATTATAATTTGTTTCTCGCTGTATATGAATGTGTTTCTAACGTTCCTTAAAATTATTGGTTCAAACTGCACAGTATTTAAATATTGATATAGCGACCAACTGCCATCAATTATAAGTTATTAACAGTATTTCTACAATTTATTTATATTTATGTACACATGATGATCATTTATACTGGATGTATTTTTGTTTTTTTTCTTTTTTTGTGTCTTACATAATAAAAAGCATTTTGTTTTTTTTTATAAGTAGAGTATATTTTGAAAATATATTTCCCTGTATGACGTTTTTTTATTAAAACACATTAAGGTATCCGACTACGTTCGCGGAACCGTGATTTTAAAAGAGCGTATAAATGGATAATTTTCATGATATTTAGTGTCACTTAGATTAGAATATTTGTATAAAATTGTTTTAAGGACATTTTGACAAAAAAAAATTTATTTAAATACAATATTTTGGCAAAAAATTAACTTAGAATAATTTTTTTTCGAAATGTTCACCTTTTGTGAAAAATGCTTTTATTATAATAAAATTTTGCCTGTATATAGCTCGGACCTCTTTACAGAGGCTCAACTATTATTTTTGAAAAATTCACATTATTTTCATAGTTACAACCATTTGAAATAATTATCGGCGTTTTCTTCTTAAAATTGCTCCTCTCTGTTGCCGTAAAACATGGATAAACCCACTTCTAAGTCATATATTTAAAAAATTCTGGTTGAGCCTCTGTAGAGAGGTCTGAGCTATATACAGGCAAAATATTATTATATAATAGAAGCATTTTTCACAAAAGGAGAATATTTTGAAAATGGGTCATTCTATGTTCATTTTTTGTCAAAATATTGTACTTAAATAATTTTTTATTGTAATACTATTCCTAAAACAATTTTATATATACATTTTCTAATCTAAGTAACACTAAATATCATGAAAACTATCCATTTATTCGCTTTTGCAAAATCACGGTTCCGAACGTATTCAGATACCTTAAATTTAGTCATCAAAATTAGAACTATTGGAATAAATAACGCAAGTGAACACACATTCAAGAAGAAACAATTAGACATAGCTTATATTAAATTTAGATTCAAAATGTAAATACCATATTCATTCGAATCTAACCAGCCATAGATTCGAAATCGTTACTCAAATTCTCAAAATGTTTTCTTGAAAAAATGTTGTCATTGATTTTAAATCGCATCCTCAATTTTCTACACGTTATTGAGAAAAAAATAAATAATTGTGTTAAAAGTTCATCGATATCCGATAGTTTAACAAATTAAAAAATTTTTTTTAATGAGGAATAATAAAAGAAGTTAAAAAAGAATTTATTTTACCAGTATTAAAAACTTTCAAATACATACATGGCCGCCCATTCGGTATAGTTGTCAGTGACGCTGATTGCGGAGCTATAGGGCCTGGGTTCGAATCCCGGAGAAGGCATGGATGTCTGTATTTTTTTGTAATCTTTTATGACTTTAAGTTCCTTCTTTCCTTTGTAATGTGTGCTTCATGTTTACTTCTGTAAGCCCCCGTGTGATACTTTGTGGTGCACGGTGATTAAAAAATGTTCTCAATAAAAAACATTACATACAAGAACCTGTAGTTACTCTAGCCGCGCCAGTAGTATGTTTCGGAAATGATTCGTTACTCCCACGCTGCGGAATTGGTGCCTGCGTCAATCAGGGGGCTCACCTTCTTTAGGTGTCACAATCTACACACAATCACAATCTACGGGTGTCACAATCCCGAGGTACCCTAGTGATCTTTTCCTTTTCCCAAGGGGTTTACTATCTTTGGTAAACACAGGTGTCACGACCCTGGGGTACCCCAGTGATCCCCTTCTCTATTTTCGACCCTCCATCTTATCATCCAATTTCTCCTTTTCTTCTTTTCCCGTCCAGACCACAGACCTATGAATATTTGGCACAGTATAGTTAAAACTGGCTCATGCGCCATAAAACACCAAACTCACTCACTCACTCACTTGGTGCCTGCGTCGCCATTTTCGCGTACGTTTTCGTCTTTCGTGTCATCCAATACATTTGATATGCAACATTTTTTTAAAAGAATGTAAACGAATTAATTAAGACTGCTGAACATTTACAAGGAAAAATTCTATAATTTAGCTTACGCCATCGACGTATATTTGTTTCAACTGTGTCAAATTTTTAGTGACCGCTGCTCTGTTTTCGTTTTTTTTTCTTCTGAATATAAAATTGCCTTCCTTTTCATACTAGCGTCATAGTGAAGTCGTCTTGATGCTTTTACCGATATCTTTGTTGTTTAGGTGATTAAAAGAAAGCGTAAACAAAAAAATTTCTTAAATACGAACAGACAACGATGTTCAGATAAACTGTGGAATGGGATAAATCATCGATGCAAGTAGCCAGAATGGACGATTACGTTTTTCCTTTTGAAAGCGTCGGAAATTCAATTTCCCTTATTCAACAAATATTTTGCCTTCAATTCTAAGTCGCACCCGATTTTCAGTAGCATTAACACTGGAAAAATAATGCGGCTTAGATTCGAGTAAATACGGTAATACATAAATATTTTCGTTTTTTGGGAACCCGATGAAAGGGATAGCGAAGTTAAAATGTAATATTAAGGTTCGAGCATTGTTTTTATTAAAAAAAAATGTTTCGATTATGAAGCCTATTCTGTATCATTACACGAAGACAAATTTAAAAAAAAATGCAAGACTTATGAACATACCGATTTCGGAGTTTTCCGATTTTCGTGGGAAGACTAGAGATTCTGAACACGCGATTTATATTCTACAAATATTTCACCTCAGAATTATTGAGTAAAAATTTAATTAGCTTAAGATAAGACATATTCCATAGAATATGCCCCTTTAACTAATCAGTTAAAGTCATCCAATTAGTTAAAATTTCTCAACTAATTAATTAAAATTTTCAAAATTAATTAGCTAAAACCTATTAGTGGATTATGTTAGTGTTTTTAATTTTTCAAGATGAAACATCCATTTGGATCTAAACGGAGAAAAAGATATATAAAATTCCTTAAATTAAGACTAAGGGATTGTGAAATCCCTGTGGCTTTAAATACTGCGCGTTTGACCTTTTAAGATTATCGAAGTGTAATTATTTGAATAAATTTTAAATCTACAGCGAAAATCGCTAACCAGGAAACTGAAGGGACAGAAATATTTTTTCGTGTTAAAAGATGTTGCAAAAAAAAAAAAAAAAAAAAAAAAAAAGAAAGCCCTATATTAACAAAATTAAGTTTATTAGAGTTTATTTTATTTATAAAAATACCTGATGTACGTATGCATATACTTAATTAAATCAATGAAACAAAAATGTTCACAAGAACTTAAAGAAATTTAATGCAAAGTTATCAAATTTTTTGAAAAACAAAGCATTTACTGAGAGTTTGGAAAATAATCTGGTATATTTCTTTGCATTGACTTTTTTAGTACTAAAAAGTCTACAAATTGTTCGATTTCATCCATTTTGTTATTTATTTCCATTAGAATGTGCATTAACTGCGCATTCTTTTCATGATGGTCCTCATTTCGGATGATGTGGGAACAGGAGCTGCATTATTCATTTCATTTTCAACTTTGGAATCTGCATCAATGATATTTTTTGAGCTTTGAACAAACTTCAGAATGTCTTTGTCTGCCATAATTGAGGCTGTACGCACATTATCATTATCTATTTTAACGAATTATACCAATGATGAACATGCGTGGCTGTTGTTTTCCGTATTTTGTTCATTCCCAGAAGGGAAATATTTTCGTGTTAAGCGATTTTCCTGTCGTGTTAAGAGAAAAACAATGCATGAAAATACATAAGTTTGTCGGGACCTTTGTATTATTTCGTGTTAACCGATATTTCGCCTTAAGCTTTTTCGTGTTAAACATATTTCACTGTATGTGGAATTTTCTTTTCTTTTGTGTGTGGCATCAACATGTTTTTCTCTTCTTTATATTTTAAAAATTTATCAAAAATATAAACTGATAATTACGTAAAATGAAATCAAATTTATAGCTTCAAATATGGAAAATTTATTGGTTGTCATTGTTCTCAAAAAAAAAAAAAAAAAAAGACCTTCCTTTTTTTATTTTTTTTATGAAACCATTAAAATAAGAAGGAATCGTTTGTTGATTGCTTTTCTATTTTTAATTTTAATATTTCTGATTTAATGTTATGATCAACGATTTGAAATTAAAATGTAATTCAATGACTAAATTGTCGTCTGCGGATTATGTATTTTCTATTAAGACAAATACACTGAAAGAAAGAAAAGGCTTATTAACGAAAAATTTCACTGGTCATTAGTTATAATTTCAATAATCTTAACCAATTGATTGTTATAGTTTTATTTACAGCTATGATTCCGAATTATATTTTCAACACACATTCACAATTAGTTTTTTGAATGAACACATTCCATAAATTATTAATATTAGTTATCTAAGTATAGATAAAAGTTTGAATTTTAAATTACCAGAATAATAATAAGCTTTGTAAAACCATAAAAATGTTTTTTACTTATAATTTTATCTATAAAACTATAATTTTAAATTGTTCTTTTTTTAATCAATGTAAAAGCCTTCAGGTGATAATTGTGTGTTGTAAGATATAAGACTTCCACAACTTTAATGCTTACGTTTATATCTTTGAAATTTTACCGTCATGAAAACCAATGTAATTAACTTTATAGTTTTAAGGTAATTAAAGTGTTAATCAATTAAAATGTACTCAATTATTTATGCAATAATTACAAATAAAATCCACATAAAAGGTAACAGTTTGCCAAAAATATCTCTGATTATAGAAATAAAATGTGAAAAGAAAATAAGTTATAAATTTTTATGTAATGAACAAAAAAAAAAACCCTTTTTAGTTACATTTTTAGTTTTTCTTTGTTATTTGTTAGCGGACTTCTGAAATTATAATGTAAAATCTATAGGAGGCGAAATTAGGAATTTCTTATTCAGAAAGTGCACTTCTGAAGCAATCATAAATTACTACAATAAAATAAACAAAAAAAAAGTTTTTTTCTTTATTTATAGAAGAAATTGGTTACATTTTATAAACCTTGTATATTTGTACGATTATGTACAATTTTCAAAAATTCTGTTAAATAAATATTTGCTACACATACACACACATGAAAAACATGCATTCAATGCATAAATATATAAGGGTTGCCCAAACGAAAAGTGGACAAGTTGAACAAAAAGAATGCCTTTATTGGAAATCAAAATAAACTGCCATAGGAGTTGTAACACAGGTCCCATTGTTTCCACAGTAGGTCTATGCCTCCTATGTAGAAAGATCGTGGGTGATTCTCGATGAAGTCCTGCATAGCTTCCTTCACCTCATGACGTTCTCTTAAATGGAAAAAAGGTAAAAAGGTTTCAGGTAGACAAACCTGGACTGTGCGGTGGGCGTTCTAACACTTTTCAATGGAGCTTTTTTAAGGTTGTCTAGGTTTCAAGGGAGACGTTTTGACTGGAATTGTCATGGAGATCTGATATCGTTTGCAACCCTTCACGAAAACCTTTGCACCAATGGTTGGAACTAAGCAGTGCTCCCCATAGACTGCCCCTTTTCGCTGATAGATGCCTCCGTCCAGCTCACCTTCCGCAATCGAAAACGGTACTGCCACACATTGTTCAGATATGGACGCATCCAAGAATAGCACGACTTTTGACTTTCAATCTATTTTCTCTACCACGAACAGGTTTCATTATTGCACATCGTATACAGTGTACACCTCCTCCCTCCCTTTATAATTCACTTTATACTCCCTACCTCCTTTTATAGCTGCAATCATTCTGACACAATTGCACGTGTCCACTTTTCATTTACGGAAAAGTGGGTGCGGCTTAGAATCGAAGACAGAAAAATTCGTTGGATTGGGGAAAACGAAGATGATACTTGACGGTTAGAACGATTACAAGTCCATGTATGTATTTATAATTTTTTTTAATACTTTTTTAATAAATTAATTATTCACATCTTATTAGTCATCATTTAAAATTTTTAAAATTTAGTAAATATGGAATATCGATAAACCATTTCACTCTATTTTTATTTTTTTCATGAAAACGTGTGGAGATTTTGGGGTGGGGCTTAGGATTGATGGCTGCTCAGAATCGAATAAATACGGTATATATTTTTTTCTACTTTGAAGACTTTTTAACTTTTGTCTACCTGTAACATGCTACATTTATCAATGTTGAGGTTAACTCTCTCAAGTACCTTGAATGTAGCAATAAATTTTGATCTCACATTTCCTTAATTTTATATAGTAATTGGACAAGCGCTTGTGGGATTTTTATTTATTCCTTCCAAATATCTTAAAATATGAGAGGGGGAAAGACATTCTTTAAAATGAAACCGTAATAACAACAAAATCCCTGAAATTAACAAAATTCTTTAAGCGAAATATAATTGATTTCACTTCAGAACAGTTTAACTGTTAATAAATAAATGCTCACATTCATGTTTTTTAAAAAATTAAAAGAATCATTCCAGATTATTCGACTTCTGATCCACAATTATATACTTTACAATTAAATAAACTTATCGTATACTTGCTTTTTTAAACTTCCCACCGCATCCAAAGCATATAAGAGCGAAAACAAATGCTTTCACTGAAATGGAACGCAATAAAAGAAAAGAAAAAAAAAGACTCCAAAAATTCCGGAACAATTTAAACTTAATCTGTGTGGCTACAATTTCCACAAAAGTTTTGCCGAATCCGATGCCACAGACCTAAAGATTAATGTTCTAGCCTCTTCTCCAAGCGGCGAGCGTTTCGCGCCACAGATTACATGGCAAATAGCCAAGTGACAACTAAACTCGGCTCTGTCCGACGCGTAGTAAAACATCGTCTGCATTTTCGACGACGCAGAACTTTGACATGAAAGAAGAAATGAAATATGGCTTAAGTACCGATGAGCTGCTGCTATGAAGCTGAGGATTCTTTTGCAGTAGAATTCGCGGCATTTTACTCTTTGCGTGGAAAAAGGAATTACATCGTTGCATAAACGAGTTGGTAATGTCAGAAATGAAAAATGGCACCGTCGTGTTTTATTTACTGTAATTTATGTGAGAGAACAGTTGTATAAATTCTTATTTCTCAGGAATGCGTTTTCATCGGAATGAGTTAATGGAGTTATCACGTGATGAATTTGAATTGATTGGTTGTTCTTTAGACCATGAGACTAATTTGGAATTCCCATTGATTAAAGATTCAAATTTTATAAGTCAGTTAAGGGAAAAGAACAACACGACTTTTTACATATTTTACCGATTAATTTTCCAATCGAATAAAATATTTTTCAAAGCAACAGTGTGTATGAAGTTAATAAGAGGTTCAATACAAATAAGTGAGAAATAGGATAATGAAATTAAAAACGAATTCTGAGTTCTTAAGGCCAAACGATATTTAAAGCAATAAAAAAAAATTGATTTAGGATAAAACTGAATCCGAAATTGGAATAAAAAAAATTATAAAATCTAATAAATATTTAATTTATGTTTTTATATTCAAAATCAAAAATGAAAAATTCTTAGAAATTAAAATAAAGAAAACAAAATTAAAAGTGATTATATTTCATGTCAGATGTTTTGACATCTTATTTTTTCATCTTAGACTTAAGAATAAATAAACAAATAGCAAAATTTCAACTTAAATTTCGAATTTAAATAAATTTGAAATAGGAGAATGAAATTAAAAAATAATACCGAATTCATAAGGCCAAACGATATTTCGAGAGAGATAAAAGAAAAAATTGATTTAAAATAAAACTGGAATTAAAAAAAATATAAAATTTAATAAACAATTAATTTTATACATATTCAAAATGAAAAATGGTAAAATCTCAGAAATTCCAATAAATAAAAATAAAATTAAAATGGATTGTTTCATGTTAATTGTTCTAGCGTCCTATTTTTTCCCCCTCATCGACTCCGTGATTAATAAATAGATAGCGGAAATTTAAAGATAAGAAACATTCTAATAATGTTAATTAAAAATGATATGATAATTTTTCACTTCTACACTGGAATTTTTATTTCTTTTACATAAATTCACACACACACATTCCCTTCAGAATTGATCTTCAAATCCCCAAATACTTAAAAAATATGTAAAAATCAAATCAATCAACCCTTAAGCATAGATATGAATTTGTTTGTATTGTTTATTTACTGTGTTATTAATAATTAATTAATATTTTTGTTTTGTTTTTTTGGTATATTATTACTTATTAATTAATATTTTTGAATTTAATTTCTTAATTTTGAAATGTATTCAGATTTTTCTAAGGCCAAATGCAGTGAAAATCGTTTAACACAAAACTGAGTCGACTGAAATTTTTTTTTCGTGTTAAAAATGCTGCAAATAATAATAATAATAATAATAATAAGAATTTATTAGAATACATTTTATTTAAATAGATATGTATATACACATGTATTTAATAAAAATCAATGAAACAATAACATTCACAAGAACTGAATAAGAAATTTAATTCAAAATTTAGCAATACCAAAATCTTTACAGATTTCCCTTTTGCCTTCTGTTTTTGATCAACAGTCTTAAGAAGCTCCATCTTCATTTTCAGCGAAAGACAAGTTTTCTTTCTCCCTGAGCTCTCTACCATTGTACTCTTATAAAATCTGGTTGAATCAAGATTCCAACCTGCAACTCGCATTACTTTGCCAACAACGACATTCGGCTCGGTAGCTCGCCTCGTAAGCCCAAATTTGCGGTTTCGATCCCGCCTGGAGTTGATAGATTTTCTGGAAGTGAAAATCGTAGGCACGCCTGTCATATGAAAATGTGGCATGTAAAAGATCCCTTGAGTATCAATTTGGCTTTGGTACTCTCCTCAAAAGCACCTGACGAGAGTTTGAATTGAATAGAATTCAAACGTCACAATTTGATAGCGGAAGGTGCCACTAGATGGTGCCACCAATGAAATGGCTACCAGTCTTGGTTATTTGCTGCGTTTGCAAACAGCTTGGTTTCCAAAATGTAACCCATTTGAAACAGACAAAATAAATAAATAAATAAATAAAAAAAATAAAAAAATAAACATTCGTAACATTGATTATAAAGCTACCTTAGCCCTTTTATGTATCTGACAGAAGAGGGAAATCCTTGTTGCACACTTCCTAATACTGAAACCTAATTATTAGTAAAATAGTCACTTGGGATTTAAAAATATAACTTCACTAATTAATTCATAAGACGTGTTTTTTGTTTTGTTAACATCAGATAAACGCCATCATCTCCATTTTCACATTAACTCCCTAATATTCACCCGTTTTAATCATCCCCCCAATCAATTTAAGTAGGTAATTTTTCTTTTTGCCTCCTATGCTGCAAATTTTTGATAAAGCAGAAACTCAATTCCCACCAGAAGTAAGTGTCACGACATAAAAGACGATCCTACGCAACAGCCAATCGACGGTCTCCATTAGGCCCGACACGCCTTCTTGGCAGGAAAACGTTGGCGATGAACGGTCACGCTTCGCCAAGCGTGAAACAACTCTTCGAGAGTGTAACGAATTCCATTTCGACGAGGATCATGTAAATGAATTACTTGGCAGGCGTGAAGTCCTCGATATAAATTCTTAAAGCGGAATTTACTACGTGAGGGAATGGGTGGTAGTGAGTTTAAATTGCCGAGGAGTGCACAAAACTTCTAAGTTAAATTAAGGAACCGGAGTCCGGAATGAAACATAATTCAATGTTTCATCGAGCTTTCACTGGAAGTGGAGAGTCTTATGTTTCATGTGCACAACTTCTCTCGAAAGGTACGAAACTTAAAGTCAAAGGGGGTAAAAAAAGATACTTTCTTCCAAAAAGTAAATGTTTTACATACTTAAGAAAAAGTTATTAGAGGTCATGGTGTGGTTCTAGAAATTTCAGAAATAAACTAGTTAAAGCTTTAATTTTAAGTCAAAAAAGTTTTTCCTTTGTTTTGGCAATATATTTTTTATTGGTCATTCTCTAGCGGAAAAAATTTGAAAAGGTTTGATTCAACCACATTGTTAAACCTTTTACAACCCTTTTTAGTGGCTTATATACAAAGATCCTAAGGTTTACACACATATTCATATACAAATATGGTTTTTACAGAGAAACTGAAATGACTTGAACATCAAAGATAAATGAATCATACATATCGTCGGCCTAATTATCAGACTGCGTCACCCGTGTAACTGATTTGATATAAGAGTGCAACGCGCCAAGCACTTTTTGGCGCGATTCCTTAATCCTTTTGTTTTGTCTACGCCATGCCTCAGTGCGCTCTCAGCTTTTAATTTATTCCTCCATCAGTGTAATCACTATTTTTTTTGTATTTCATAATAAAACTAGATTTCGAAGGGAGAGGCGGTGGCAAGATTTTAACATAAAATAAATACAACAGAAAGTAATATTAATGTATTACACTTCCAGATATATAAATTATTTACACTATTTTAAGCGTTCATTACACAAAATTTGTAACATTGTGTTACTTTTGCTGAGCAGAGATCCCGCGGAAAAAAAAACTAACACTAACATACGTTATCCCTATAGCAACCACATCATCGCGCGATAAAAATATCAAAGTAAACCATATTGTAATATTATCGCCTATCTTGGTGAACATAAACAACTTGGCGCCTAGCCCTACTGTATCAAATGGGCATCCCAGATGGAGTTAAGCAGTCTGATAATTAGACAGACGATATATTAGGAAACTTATAAAAGACAGACGCTGCTGTATTATAAGCAAAAGCGACTGGACAGCTTTTAATCTTATATAAAAAGCTGAGCTTAATCAGTTTTGTGACTAGCCAACCTCTTCTCCTTTTCTGTTTACAATACTAATCGAAATCCTATTTTTTGGATTTAGGAGATAGAAGTTCTATAAATTTCTTACAAGGGAAAGGTAACTTACCAAAAGATGCATTCAAGCATATTTTGTACACGATGGATCATAAAGAACAGTAAGGAAGTTATTGCCAGATTCAGGGTTGAAATACGGATTCAAAGCTAGAATAATACATGCCGAATTGTAGTATAACAATTAGAGAATAAAATTATTTTCACTAAAATAATAATAAACTAAGAGCACATTGATTAAAATACCCAAATTATAGAAGTAACCAAACATGGCTGAAAGTTTGGAGCCTCTCTGTCGATATATATATATATATATATGACAGGGCGTAACGAGTGGTGAAGCATTTCGTAATTAACTATTGGTTTATGATCATTTGGACGAGAGTAGCAAATTTTGAATGAATGAGGAATCACCTTTTGTAGCAAGTAATCCAGTTTATTATACATTAAGCACACAGAAACATAGAAATGGACGACACAAAGTACATATAAGACATACACGAGCTACAGCTGATTAGGATACGATGAAGACAAAAGAGAAAAAGGGATTTCCAGCATCTTGGAGTTTTTATATGAAGCAGCAACAGGAAGTCTTGAAAATCTCTTGATTTCTGCGGCAGGAGGCTATGATTGGTGGAAAGATATCATTCAAAAGATTCTGATGTCATCTTACTTTTAGAAATACAAGCTGTGGTAAAATCCTAGGAGAGCCCACACCATTGGCGACAAACCGAAATAAGCGCCAAGCAAAAACGACCATGGCGGCAAGTGAATATAGCGGGATAAAGTGGATGCGTAATGAAAATATATGTAAACAATACTGAAATTAAACATTTGAGATAAATAATATAAAAACAGCACTTACTTTCTTACTAGTGATCTTTTGATCAAGGGTACAGCGTAATAACAGATTTTAAAAAAGTCCTTAAGGTCTCATCGCTAAGCGAATGATCATGTGAGCGCCGCCATATATATTCTCCATTCAAATCCATCCAAAACTGCACTCTTTCGTTTGTATAATCCCATTCGCTCATTACATTCAGGACATTCATAACTCGAAGCAATCAATCCTTCCTTCATACACCATTCAATCAATTCTTTCTTACCTTTCACATTCAACAAAGTAAAAAATTCTAAGGTATATTCACTCACACACGCAACCATACTTCCAGCCCGGTGTCCAATAACAAAATGAAATTCGAAATGTCCGCTGACAAAATACGAAAATTCCAGAAATAGTTAGGTTTACCTTATCTAGTGTATCAAAGTAGGGTTACCAAGATGGCGCAATTATCGCCAACCAAAATAATTCTCGCCAAGGGTGTGGACTCTCCTAGGACTGAACCCAAGCTGTTAACTTTCCAAGAGACACGGCTACAATAATTCCCTTTAGACGGGTAGCCAGTAATTATTTACGCTCGAGTCCTGAAGGCCAGGACCACTACAAATTAAAAAAAAAATTATTTGGAGAAATTAAAGGAAATTATTCAATGAGGTTCCAAGCTTTTGGGCTACAAGTTCAGTTCTCGTTCACAAAATTCATCGAGCAAAAAAATATTATTGTTGCACACCAAATATAAAATATAAAATAAAACCTTAAATTTCTCAAAAGGTGAAGTGTAAGAATTTGCGAAGGTAAAAATCTTTTTAAAGGTTTCATCGAAATATATATTATATCTGCACATATAATTGGAATTCGAATTTATGAATTTGTTGCGGGTTATCCATTGTATGTGTTTCTTTTGTGAGATATTACTTCTAATGATCCAGAATTTCGCGTATTTTATACATAGAATATGAAGAGATGCACCAATTAAATTTTCGACTTTGGATAACACGACAACTAATTTTCGGGATTTTTGTTGTCGTGAACGCAAAGGACGACTTTTGTTTCCTGGACAGCAATAAAACTGTCCCAAATGACGTACAAGAGACAAAAGTTGGAGGCAATGTACCAGTTTTACAAACAACACATAGACATTGCCATTTGTGCTGTACTAAAACACATGAGAGCAAGATAGTTTTGTACAGCTTTCAGTGTCCCAGTGTGTATTGAACCCTGTTTTCTGAAATTTCATGGAAGGTGATATGTAAAAATTATTAAATTTTTGAATACAAAGTATATCTAATTTGGGAATTCCTTCAGTATATTTTAGTATTTACGAATTATTTTTTTTAAAAATATCATGTAATGCACATTATAAAAAGAAATGCAAAACATACGATGTCCTACCTTTAAATAACTCCCAGTGGGGGGTGGGAAACACACTCCCCCCTCACAAAAAATGGTCTTAAAGTCCTCGAAATATTTTAACATAACATTACTCGAAAAAAATAGTGTTATAATACAGGGTGAGTATAAATGATGGACCCGATTTTAAGAAATCATATTTTCGAAAGTAATGCATGTATTAATACATTAATGTAAAGAGAAACATACCAAGTGTTTTTTCCACCAGTAATCAACATGACATTCAAGATTGCTGTGACTGAAATCCAAACATGGCGACAATAACAGAGAAGAGTTTTTGCAGATTAAAGTATGCACGGGGTTTTTCAGTTATTTCGGTATAACGTACATTTAGAAATCGCCACGTAAAAGATTCACCAACCAATAAGAAGATTCTGCACTGGTTTTATTAATTTAAGAAAATAGGTTGCTTGTGGGGAAAAAAGAAAAGCAGCGGCCATCCAAGCTGGAGAAGGTGAGGCAGAGTTTTGTTCGAAGTCCACGAGTTGCCTTCCGTAAACTTGGAAGGCCCCAGAAAACGGTATGGAAAACTTTTAGGAAAAAAAATTTAATTTGCAATTGACGTAAAAAATAACAGAGGACGACAAGTAAGTATTTGTGTAGCATTACGAACCATTGATGGAGTGATGCTGCAAAATGTATGGAAATAACAGGATTACACATTTGATGTATGCCGTGTAACAAGGGGGCCACACATCGAACATTTGTAACAGAAATATAACTTGGTATTGTTACATAGATCGGGGTTCGAGGATTTTATGTAATCAGTCGCAAAGAGCAAGACAGTTCTTCATGAGCGATGGAAGTTTATTGTAGAAAAAAAGCAATCCTTGAAATACAGGATACAGTGCTCAAATTCACTTAATATATCTCAAAAGATCTCAACACCTTCTACAGCACTCAGACACAGCTATCGTTGTCTAAAATACACGAGTATTTAAGATTGTTCGCAAGCACTCGCTCGTTCTCCTCACCAGCCGAAATAATTTCTAATCGCTGATCGAGTCTTCAACGGTCAAGACAATACAACTAATCGCTGGTCAAAACAAGACTAACTCAGTTTCGTTGAGTGATTTCCTATTTATAGGCCTCACGGATTTTTCTCGAAGAATCCGCTTGTGTCATAGATTGTGATATTAGTGGATTTCTCCACTAATTTCCAGAAGAATCCATAGGGTTGCGAGCTCGCCAAAAATGTTCGTCCACATGGTTGCGAAGTCGCCAAAAAGGATGCCAACTTGGCTGTATCGTCAAGATTTTCATTAAATTGGCATTATAATGTATGGAATGTCGTTGCTCGCGAATATTACGATTAAAGCATAAAATAAATGCAACAGAAAGTAATATAACCGTATTACACATTCAGATATAAATTTTTTATACTATTTTAAACATTTATTATATAAAATTTGTAACAGTACGTATCTCTTTACATTAAAGTACCATTTATTGTAATATGTGCGGTGTGTTCGATAATATGATTTTTTAAAATCGTGTCCCTCATTTGCACTCACCTTACCACAAAATTTGTTAAAATAAATGTAACAAATTTTGATTTTTCTACAATCCCTGTCCTAAATGAAACAAATAAGCCAAATAACATATTCCATATTCTTTTTTTACATAATTACACGATACAAGTTTATCACAAATCTTGACAAACGTCAGAATTCATAATGTGACAATGCACATCAATGGACAGTGCCTGGAAAGATCGATAAACAACTCTAAAACTTATCTGAAGGATGGATCAATTTTTAAGCTGACGTGATCGATTTTTGAGCACGTGGTCAAAAGTGGTCATTGCAAGGTTGACATCTTCCACCCCCTTTCAAAAAGAGGAGAGATAGGGGAAAAAATAATAAAAAGCCCTGCACTTTCTGACGCATTTCGTAAGGAAGAACGCTTTCAAGGTAGAAATCGGGTGAAATTGCTGATCCTGCTGGTTTTGATCTATACCGCTTATGGGTGGCTTGGACCTTGTCTGATAAAAATCTCTGCTTTTATGAATATTACGTGATATGGGCGTACCTAGCAAACTTTCCTGGGAAGGGACTTAAGGCTATATGTCTTATATGTTAGGATTCGTAGGTTTTTTATTTTATTTTAATATGTCTAGTTTTTTTTTCATACAGCTTTCTATAAATTGTATTGTGCAATAATATTAGAATATATTTTGCTGTGCATTTTATGCTATGCTGTTTTATGCTTCTGTTATAAAACCATATGGTAAATATATCTTGAGTTTAAATTATCTTTAAAAAAAGTTATATGTCTTACTTTTTTCCTTAATATATATATTCTTTTCCTATTCCTACTATTATCTCACACTCTCTATTTATTTCATTTTTTATCTTGGCGGAATTTTCAATCGTCAATAAAATACATTTTAAAGCGCTCAATTGAGCTGAAAGTTTATATACGTGATTATTTTGAATGACAATACAGTAATTTAATTATAATTAATAAAAATTAATTGATTAAAACTAATTATTTAAAGAATTACAAATACAGCCACGTTAGTAGCATTTTTGGCGACTTGTGTCAAAACTTGAAAAGGTTTTGTTCTCACGTTTTGAAGCATTCAGTTGAATTGAAATTTGAAACACGATTGGATGACAATACGATACTTTAATGATAATGAATAAAAATGAATTACCACTTAATGTTGTGATTCTATCAAATGTATATACATATTTATATTAAGGTATCCGACTACGTTCGGAACCGTGATTTTGCAAAAGCATGTAAATGGATAATATTGATGATATTTCGTGTCACTTATATTAGAAAATGTATATAAAATTGTTTTAATAATTGTATTTCAATAAAAAATTATTTAAGTATAATATTTTGACAAAAAATGAACATAGAATGACCCATTTTCAAAATATTCTCCTTTTGAGGGAAAAACCTTCTATTACAATAATATTTTGCCTGCATAAAGCTCAGACCTCTGTACAGAGGCTGAATTAGAATTTTTAAAAAATATAACTTAGAAGTGGGTTTATCCATGTTTTACGACAACACAGGGGAGAAATTTTAAGAAAAAAACACCGATAATTATTTCAATGGGTTGTAACTCTGAAAATAATGGGAATTTTTCCAAAATCATAGTTGAGCCTCTGTACAGAGGTCTGAGCTATTTACAGACAAAATATTATTATAATAGAAGCATTTTTCACAAAAGGAGAGCATTTTGAAAAAAAAAAAGGTTATTCTAAGTTAATTTTTATATTCTATTTAAATAAATTATTATATTGTATTTAAATAAATTTTTTTTGTCAAAATGTCCTTAAAACAACTTTAAATATGCATTGTAATCTAAGTGACACTAAATATCATGAAAATTATCCGTTTATGCGTTTTTTTAAAATCACGGTTCCGAACGTAGTTGGATACTTTAATTGTAATTATTTAATACAAGTAGCTAAAATAAAATCTTTCTTTGTAGATCTAAGTAGGAATTTTTCTTTATTTTACTTGTTTTTAGTGAAACATCTTTTCTCCCGACTCAGGATCGTCTCGATATCTATTTTTGGTTTACAGCAAAAAAAAAAACTATATTTGTTAATAAATAAAGAACCAAAAGATAAATCCCAAAAAGAATATCATTTTCAAAACTATCTCTAGAATTTTTTATAAAATACGAGTATCTTAAGCTGTTGTCCATTACTTTTTATTAAATAATAATTTATAATAACTTAATTTTATTTCACAATTTGTTTTAAGCAATTTCGTCTTTGAAATATACAGGGTTATCAGAAAAGAGGGACATGATTTAAAAAAAAATCATATTATGGGAACTATTGCACATATTACAATAAGTGATCCATCAATGTAAGGAGAAATATACCAAGTTTATTTTCAGTTACAAATGTTGGATGTGTGACCCTGTGACGGGCTCACGCGTCTTTTCTGTAAAATAACCTCTGGGTTCCTTGACGGCCAAGATTAATGGCAAATCTTTTCCACCCCAAATCCAAGAAGTGAAATGCAATTGTGAAATGCAAATAAGATAGCTTTTAAAAGAACAGCAGTTTCAGTAAGCAGAATGGCAATTTAGGGAAAGTTATGTTTAGAAAAGATAGAAGTGTGAATTGACGGCCTATCAAAAGATTACCAAGATTTCCAGCCATTAATACAAGGTGCATACTATTGCACGCACGCCTAAAAGTCTCTGAACAGTGATTGAACCTTAGCTTGAATCAAGGTAGGACTGATTATTTGATATTAGGACTTGTAATATTATCAGAATTGAAAGTAGGCGGATAATATAATTATTTAGATAAGTGATCCAAGTTACGCGATCAGGTTTAACTACAGCTGTGTGTTTGGTTTATTCTCACTTAATATAAGTTTATCTAATTTATTAGAAATTTAAGTCATATTAAGAATTTTAAAATGTCGATTCATTTCGAGAATCCCACACCTCTAATTCACGCTGACTATCAAAGATATGGTCACCATAGAACGACCATATCACAACCCTTCTGTTCGAAAACATTCTTCCTATCTGCAATTCAACTCGTTCCATACATTTTGTAGCAAGACTTTTCAAAATGATTTGTAATGCTGCACAAATGCTTACTTATTATTAGGGATTGCCATATCGGACCAAAAGCTCAATACCGGTATTCGGTATCTTTTAAGTCTTAATACCGGGATACCGGTTTTAATACCAGCAGTAGAAGTTTTATGAAAAGAAAGATAACACAGGTGTTTCTTTGTTTTATTTTCTAGTTTTATTAGAGAGTGTAAATGACATAAAAATAATGTGTAATAAATTATAACAGTATTTAAAGAATCCCAAAAAAAGTAAAGAAACATCTTACTTATTTAAATCATATGAAAAGTGTAAATATCACTATTCACTCTCTGTGGGTTTCGTCACTTAAACATTGAAACTAAACTGAAGTATTATCAACTGATTTTTTATGTTCTCTTTAAAGTTATTCTAACTCATTATTATGTGGGGCATTTTATTTATATATAAAAAATCTAGGAACTATTCTGATATACAAGTACAATGAGAAAAACTCACCAACTTAAAAAATATTGAAATATTATGCATTTTTTTCATAATTACAACCTTGTTTTCACAGATCAGAATATCAGACTATGAATCTTTCGCGTGTGCAGTATCGCTCTGAGCTGCAATAGGATAATTTTGGCCCACCTCCATACAATATTCACATATTGTATCACTTCTCTTGAATGTACGATGCAACTTTCTTTTCACACTCAGTCCTATTTATTTAGTCCGTTAGGGAGACATAAAAACAAAAAGGTATACTATTTTGCTATGCTGGCGTTCCGTGAACATATAGTGGTGACAATTTAAAAATTTCTAGTAAATACCGAAAAAACGGTATTTAAACTTCTGAATACCGGTCTTACAAAATAGTACAAATGGCTCAAAATACTTGTATTCGGTATCCCAGTATACCGGTATTGCAATCTCTACTTATTGTCCTTTGGTATTTGTTGTATCAATTGCCAACGATACTGCTTGAAATTTAATTATTTGTGTAAAATTTTCCATACCTTTTTCTGGGTCATTCCAAGTTCACAGCGGGTAACTCTCGTAGGCAAAACTTCTTTGTTATTGTCGCCATGTTTGAATTTTTAATCATAGCGAACTTGAATGCTCTGCAACCTGTTGATCATTGATGGAAAAAAAACTTGGTATATTTATATTTACATTCATGTATCACTTAATGTAATATGTGTAGTAGTTTCTCTCAATAATATGATTTCTTAGAATCGGGTCCATCTTTTCTGATAATCCTGTATACAAGAACTGAAATGATTTGAAGTACATTAAATATTTTCATATACTTCTATTGCCATTAAATTACTCGAAGGCTTAAGTAAAAGTAATTCGACTCTTTCACGACCAAGGGAAAACACATTTCCTCCCCATTTTAAAATTAGTAATTATTGTATTTAATTATAATCTTATCAGTATTTTTTACACAGAATGTCAAAATAGAACGTATGCTGAACGTAATTACGTAAACGAGAACGTTTAGGAAAAAAACTACCAAATCACGAGCACGAAACAATACTCACGAGCTGAATTATTTTTCTCTCTTATGACTTATTTTAGTTTAATGTGTCCTGTAATAATATATTCCTGCGTTTTCTCTTCTATTTTATGCTATTCGGTAAGTAATAATTTTGTGCAATAATAAAGTACATTTGGACAAAGGAAAACAAATGCTTGATAAAACTATATATTGATCTGAAAAAACAACGTACTGTTATGTAACACTAAACAAATTGAAATAAAGTTACATACTAATATTCACTTTTAGCAACCTCTTATAATATACCAAAAATATTTAATATACTACTGTGTTTAATATTTTATTTAAACGTATTATGAAAATATTTAATGCACACTTCAAATCATTTACGTGTTTTTTTTAAATATATTTCTAAGTTTGCTAAGAGTATGTATAAGGGTTCTGTAAGGGTTAATTAAGTAAAATAAAAAAAAACTAAATGGGAGTTCCACGCTTAGTGGAATTGACGAAATGAAAATTTAAAAGTACAATAAATACCTAGTTTTCATTATAATTGCTACTATAGCTTCAAATATACACCAAAATTCACGTAAACTAATTCCATCTCTAATTTTTATAACGGACTGGCAATATTAATTTTTTTATAAAGGAATGGAAGGTATGTTGGCTGTATACTAGAGCTATATATAAAGATTTTCTTAAGATAATAAAAAAAAATTCTTATTACATATTGTGTTATTTTATGCACATACATGCTCATTCGGGGCGAGGGTAAGTCAAAAATTACTCACACTTTTCATTCTACAACTTTATTAAACAAAGATAGGTGTCTCCGTATGCGCATGCGTTGAGATGTCCCATCTCTGGTCAAGTGTGCAGAATTTAATTACGATTGCGTCTGTTGTCTACAACAGCAGTAAGCATGTCAGCTCTTCTATCAGATTGTACCAAAGAGGAGCAAAGAGAAGAATTGTGATAACCCTACCGATGGGGACACCCTCTCTCCACTATCCACGCGACATGTCTGAGGGAACGAAAGAGGAACCACTAAATTCTGCCATAATAAAAATAGTTTATTATGATCTTAATTTATAGACAATACAACACCAATACTACTCTAAGAAGATAATGATCAAGAGTGAAACGACGCAAAACATATTACTGATAAATAACGCAATTAACTACTAAATCTATCTTTATAGATTAATTCCTATCTGAATAGTATCCGCTCTATCCTTAAAGTTTAAATGAACAAGCTTACCTCTATTTCCTAGGCAAACAGCTACGGTCCGTACAACATCAATTTATCTTTCCATCTGACTTGCACGGGCTAAGACAATACTCCTTTGGTCTCGGGTCCATTTTTGCTTATCTTCAGTATCACTGCTAGATCGACTCACAAAATTAAGACTCTTCTCCTAGATTTTATCTCACTTCACTTCTAGCATTACTTCTCCACTTAGCGCTCAGAGCTTCACTTAGCGATCCTCCCGAAAGCAATGCGCGAACATTCCAATATATATGATTCCTAATCTGCATAAAGACGCTCTCTTCTTGGGTTGGTTGGAAAGATTTGCCATTCAAGCCCCAAAGAAATCCCAAGAGGACAATTAGTAGAAATACCGATAAAGCCCCGTCACAGATTGAAATGTTTAAAAATGACCGAATGAACATAACACAAAAAGAGGGAGCTAGTTGACCTTAAACATCTACTACTGACAACATTCAGCAAACTCAAAAGATGGTTGCAGCAGATAAATGAGTTGTTATAGATACGGTCGCGTCATATCCCGTTTAAACAATAGTCCTGGTTCTTCCTATCAAATTATCCACGACCGTAATTATTCATGAGATCTGCGCATGATGAGTACTACGAATGCTTACCACAGCAATGGACAGAGGGGGGGGGGGGGGGGCTTTCAAGACTGGAACACTCTCCTTACAGCCTAGATCTCGCTCCTTCAGGATTTGATCTCTTTGGACTACTCAAGGAAGCTTTGAGAGGTCGTCGATGTGCTTCAAACATGGACGTTCCAGATGTGGTGCAAAAGTGGCTTCATGGCCAATTGAAAACCTTTCACCAAGAATGCATATAGAAGCTTGTGGCTTGATGGAACAAGTGCTTTACTGAAGGTGTAGACTAGGCAAGTCAAACTCATATGGCAGCGTTTCTCAAACTGTAGGGCATGCTCCCTAGGGGGGGCGTTATAACCTTACGAGGGAAGCACGAGCATATTAAAAAGTCAGAAACAAAAGATTATTTAAACAAAAATTATTATAATTTACTGAAAGCAAACTAACATAATAAAATATAAAATACACATTTGCACTCATAAATGTATCAGTACAGCACAATGTATTTTATAATTATTTAACAATACTAAGTTAAGAAGTTTAATAATTATCGGTGACCCCATGGGCTTGTTATACATACAATTTTTACAAAAATCAACACCTATCTTGATAATTTGTACGGTTTATAATTAATCCCAAAACTGCCGACTGAAAGTTACGGGATTCGCTCCTCAATGCCTCTATTTTCCACGAAGGCCCGCGTATGTAATGCTTTTTTTGGAGTGAAGGTGGAAATGAAAAGGAATAAGTAAGCAAAGTTTCTGAAATAAGTAAATCCTTCGCAAACACTGTCAAGATCCTTTTATTTTATTCCAAAGCCGTCGGAAAAATTTTATGGATAGCAGTGCACAGAGAAGATCGTAGTTCGGAAAGACATATATGTACGTCCAG
>BMAV01026525.1:137582-150796 GCA_019973955.1 Trichonephila inaurata madagascariensis | reverse complement strand
ACACACACACACTTGAAAAAGAGTTGTGTTGATGACGTCCTCCTCCACCCCTCCTCTACTCATGTGGCCAGTTTTGCCTTAACCAATTACTACGCCAGTTGGGAGTACTGCGTCATTGAGTGAACACGTGCAACTGCATTCTGCAGGTAAATTGTCGAATCAGCAGCAAGTGTCTTGTGAAACTTAAGAAATCAACCATGAAAATATTTAAATATTAACGGAGGCTTATGGAAATGAAACTTTGTCTCGTGCACATGTGATGGAATGGCATAAGTGGTTTTCAGGGGGAAGGGGCAGCGTGGAAGATGATGATCGTGATGGGCACCCAATTGACTGCAGACCAAAACATTGCCAAAATTCGTGATATGAGTGGGTTCCCACTCACATCAGTGGTCAGACTGTTAATCAACATAGCTACAATGAAGTACTAAAAAGACTTCGCGAAAAAGTTAAGAAAAAAAGGCCTGAATTGGGGAGTGATGGAAGACTGTTGCGCCAAGACAATACATCCGCTCACACGGCCCTATTTGTTAAGCAGTTTCTGACCAGTAAAAACATTACCGTGATGGGGCATCCTCCTTATTCACCTGATTTAGCCTCAAGCACTTTTTTTTATTTCCTACAATTAAATCTTGCTGAAAGGGAACCCATTTTACCTCAACTGAAGAGGTTTAGGCAAAAACGGAGAATCTCCTGAAGGGCTTTCCAAAAACCTCGTTCCAGAACAGTTACTAGCAATGGCAGCTCCGAATGAAGAAGTGTGTGAATGCTGAAGGGAACTACTTTGAAGGTGATAACGTCATGGAGAACTCATTCTGTATGTGCAATGATTTATTGGGCTAGTCTCGTTTTTTTGTGTTACACCTCGTACATTATTGTGTGCCGATATATTGGCAGGGTCACAAAAATAAAAATGTACGCAACGGGCCGCAAGTTTAACTATAGTGTAGACCATGGGTGGGCAGACTTTTACATGGTACGGTCTACTTCTAATTTTGTAAAGGTGTTGCGGTCCACCCAGTGGCGTAGGTGTGGTAAGTTACAAAAAAGCTGAACAATTCTATTCTATTTTACTATTCTAACAATAATAAATACAGAATATACACTTACCTGCATAAGTACAATAAAAGAACTTACTCTTTTAAAACCCGTTTTAAGCAAAATGCAAGATGCAAACATAATAATTATACCCACAAATTTAAAAATATCAAATAATGCATTTATTATCAAACAACTCAAACATTATTAAAAAATAAATAATTTTCATTTAAAGTTAGTTCTCGTAGAATTTTATTGTCTCAGTGGAAAACTTAGTCTGCATGCTCTCCGCCCCAATCTTGAATATATCCCTGTATATAATTATAATTACTAATCTTGCACTGGATTTCAAGTGGTCGTCTGTGAAATGGGAATGATATGTTGTCTTAATTATATTCATCGTTGAAAATGCAGGTTTACACAGATAGGTAATGCAATAGAATGATGTTAAATTAAATGCAGCTTTTTAAAATTAGGGTACTTTACTTCGTCCGTTAGATTCCAAAAGTTATTCTTTTAAAATTACTTCATTTTGAAGGAGAAAAGCTTCGTTTTCCTCAAAAAATAAAGATAACTTAAACTATTTTCAGTTACATTTTTCACATCAACATTGCGAAATGGGTAGCACATGAATGCAACTATTAATTCTAGTCTGGTAAATTTTGAAAACGTCTCTCAAATTTGGAGAGTAGTTTTATTATTGCATTATAATATATTTATCTTTGCTTAATGTACCTCCATTTTTAATTAACTGAACTGAACTCACTGGCGCGACAGCCCATGAGGGCCAAGGCCTACTGTGTCTATCTCAGTATACGTGACTTTAGGTGCGTGGTGCATGTGCAAATGTTTAGGTCAAGTGGTCAGTCTGACGTTACACTTCCAGTATTCAGTTCCCAAGCAAGCCTGGTGCTCATTTTTAGACCCATTGAAGGGATAAAAGGCTAAGATGACCTTGCTCAGCCAGGGATTTGAACCCCTGAACTGCTGCGTGGAAGCGCGATACATACCATTCAGTCACTGGGCGCTTTCAGTTTTTAACCAACTCATCATAAATATTTTTGAAATGTTTTAATTCGTTCTTCATCAACTGAGAAGATATTAGCATTTACTTGTTTTTGAAAGTATTAACGAATCCAATCACACACAATTCTACTATTGTTCAAGTTTTCTTTGCATTTTCCCGCTTCTGTAGCGGTATCTACATAAGCCAGTAACAGCCTCCAGACAGGAGTGATCACTTTTGTCTAGTGGTCATGTTACTCGGCTACGAATCCTTAGGTCGAGTGTTCTGTCCATTGGCTTTGGGCCACCACAAATGTTTTACGATTAAATGCAATTTAATTCTTTTCATTTTTGCTTATGCAATTCGCCTTTTAAATGAGAATCTGTATCGAAACTTTTTGCATACTTTTGAAATGCCTTTCAGTGTTTTCTATTTTTTTGAAGTGCCACATTTACATGACGTACATAGCATACACATTTTGCATTCACCATTGTAAAGAAAAACTGTTCTTTCCATTCTGTATTAAAATGGTATGTTTTCCTCTTCTTAACACTTATTTCCGACATTATACACCTCTTTTATAAAATATGACAGATTGCAAAATTATTTTTCTATGAAAACACAAGTAACGTAAAATCTTCAAGTTGAATTGTTTGAACAACTATGAGCAACAGCTAGATCGAAGAGTGTGGACGTATTCAATGCAGCGAGCAGAAAATATTCGTTAACCGAAGAATCTGTAACCGATGTATGTTCTTAACACGTTCTCTGCCAGGTGCCTTCTTTCGCAGGACGTAATATGAACACAAGAATCCAATCCCGTGGAAGCGTGAGCTGTGGAGTGATGTTTCAGTAGCCAATACCGTGTTATCGCGGAAAGAGCTGGTCAACGTATATTTTCCCCTTTAATCGGTGTGTGGGGGAAAACGCATTTCTACGACTGGCATCACGGTGTGATTGCATTTCCCTTTTATATTTCGCAGATAATGTGTTAAGCGTCATTGTGTGCTCTCTGTAATGGTACATGCGTCGTCTACACATAGTCACATATATTGGGAGCGAGTGAGGGAATACTAACGTTGCACTGTTCAGCTACACGAGGGCTTTTGGCGATGGACCACTTAGTTTTGAACCATGGTTGAGTGACGTGGATGACACCTGAGCTAGCACCCCCTCTCCTAACTACCACTTCACACCAACGGGAGGACGTTTGAGCTCTTGACAGATTTAGCGTACATCGCTCCCTTACACGGTTGGTTTCTTAGTGGTAGTGGGCTCGAACTCGTGACAAGACCAGCCACGATCCGATACCTTGACCATTTGGCTACCGCGGCCACCACATGCATTGGGAAGAGCCGATGCTCCACTTTAACTGGTGTTAATGTTCCATAAATACATTTATTTTAGTATGCGATTCTTAGGCCTTACGTGAAAGTGGTCACCCCGAAATGTCGTGGCGGTCCACCTGTCGATCGCGATCGACTTAATGCCCACCCCGGTTGTAGACTGCATCGAAAATAATATATCTGTTGTTTACCTACCTTTCTTTAATAAAGTGGTAGAACGAAAAGTGTAAGTAATTTTTCACTTACCCTCGTATAAAGCAACTTTCATTTTATGTCAGGGCCAAATTTGCAGAACCGTCCAATCATAGATTTTTTAAATATAAAATAGGATAAAAGAAACTTTTTTTAAATATTTTAAAATATTTATCCCATTACTTTATTCCATGGAAATTCGAATTTATGAGCTCACGAAACATGAAGAACATTTTTTTTTTAGTTTATAATATTTTTTTTTGCTGCGGATAAAAGCGGAAGATCCATTAAGTAAAAAATCCCTATCATCCTTAAGGAATATTTTTATTATAATGATAGTTTAAATTGGTGGTTGTGGGAAGGCCATCGAAATTTGTAGGATAAGCGAATTTAAAGAAATCCGGATTCTCAAACATGAATAATTCTATTTTCAATGAGCTATCGAATGGTAACAAATATCTTGTTCGTCTCTTGATACATCGTTATTTTACACTTAGGGTCAAATGAGTACACTTTGATCTTTCTGTATTTATAGCCAAACGTAAGGATTTATCAAATTTAAAAGGGATTTTTATCATATTTCCCCCTAACATGCTGAATTTTCTTTTTTTAAAAAAATATAAGTAGGTTGATTTGCCAGGTTTTCTAACGAAGTGTCGCTGTGTGTGCAGGAATAAATAAAAGAAAAAAAAAAAAGTGGAAGCATCAGTTCCCGAAATTGAACTGGGACCAGAGTAGCAGATTTCCCAGTCGGATTTTCTGATTGGTTGCAAAAGGGAAAAAGAATGTTCCATCCTTTCCCTTCTTTTTTCCTCTCATTTATTTCCTTTATTTTTTATTCCCCCCCCCCTTCTCTTACCTTTAGAACCACCCGTTGTCTTCTACTTGATGCACTTCTTCTGTCATTGTTTGCTTTGTTTATTTATTTTTTCTTCCCTTTTTTATTATCTACTTCCTTAAAAGAGAGAGAGAAAGGGAAAAAAAGAAGTAGAATCAAATGGGCAGAAGAAAATTGAAAGTTGAGTGTTCTAAATTTGGGTCGAATTCTAAGGTATAGTGGGATATATATATATATTTTTTTTAGATCTCTTTTATTTCAAGATGCAAATAACCTCATTCGTTGTCTGTTGAAGAAAATTTACCGTTTTCTTTTGTCTTCCATCTTCTTTCTTTCTCCTGCTTTCGCCATTCATCGAGTCTAGTGTTGCCACTTTCTATCACTAGAATAGCCGAAAGAGATTTAAATAAATAGGAGAAAAAGAAAAAAAAGAATGTGGATCTTCACTTGCATCAAATATTTACAGTTCTTTAAAAGAACAACTGATCTTTGCAGACGATAACAAGTCTGATCACGTTGCGATTCTGAAAATTAGTTCCATTTGCAGAATGCTTCGTTTCAAAAAGCATTTATCTACTTCACTGAAATTATCGTTTGCTGAATAATTAAGAAATGATGTTAGAATTATTAAATGTAATTTATTTCCAATTGAAATTAAGTAAATTTGGTGTTAAGTATATTAAGTGTTAGTAAGTTAAGTTTAAGTAAATTTTGTGTTGCAAAATTAAAAGCAATTCACATTAAAATAAATTGTTTTATTTGCTAAAAAGCTTTTACTATTAATTGATACAATTGTTTTTAAAATTAGTTTGTCCAAATATTTGTAAAATTTTCTTTCTTTTTTTTACATGAATATTTTTTATTGGCAATATATTACCATACAAATAATCAAGTTAGAATACAGTAAACATTTCAATAATATTATTCATTGATCCCATAAATTTATTTTAAAAGAAATTCTAAAAAAATATTACTTGAAGAAATAACTATCATTGAAAGGGTTTTATTATAATGATAAATAATTCCGAATAAAGTACCTTGGAGACCGCTTTTAGTCGCCTAAAAAAAGGACTGCGCCCTGCCCCCCCCCCCCAACAACACTTTAACCCAACGAAACTTTTATAAGTCATCAATATTTCGTATAGTTAAAAACTTGAGCTTCTCGTACCCAAAACATTTGCACATATAGATGATGATTTTAATACAGAAGTGCAAAATGAAGAAAAATAATGTAGCAACAAGATACAGAAAAAAATAGGTATTTATGTATTAGCGTCACCGCAGCCAAATTGGCACCAAGCGAATCAAGCCATTTCCCACCAAAATCTGACTGGTTGGTATTTTTTCATACAAAAAACACGTTAGAATCTCGTTGTTTTGATATCAAAGTGCGATTCGCGAACGTAACTCCAATTTTGCTGCTGTAACGCTAATACGTAAGTACCGAAAAATACTTTTTCGAATATATATAATTATGTAAATATATTCATATAATATTCTATAAGTTTGTTTTGTACTTAGTTTTAATAAGTTTGAAGTACTTACGTATTACCGCAACCTGTTAGCACATGGTAGCCAATTCAGCGCGTTCGACACATAGAAAATCGGGATTGCCAACTTGGCGAGTTATTAATAGAGTTAGCGATCGTTGCGATAATACGTATGAACCAATTTTGATTTATATTGTTTCAGATATGTTAAAATGTTTTCATTTTGTAATTTATTTAGTACAATTTAATCATGAAAGGATTCGGTGCTTACGTACTATCGCAACAACGCCAACGTTCAAGATAACTCGCCAAGTTGGCCACCCCGATTTCGCATGTGCCGTACACTCTGAATTGGAAACCATGTGCTCTGTTTTATATAATGTCATCGTCTGTAAGGTTGCGATAACACGTAAGAGAGAGAGAGTACCAAGTATTCTATCATAATTAAATCAATATTTTACACGTTATAGATTCCCTCGTCAGAGTATGAAGATTAATATCAAACCTTGTGACGTCTCTCGCGTCCTTCTTCTAACATAACTCCTATGTTCTTTGACGGCCACGATTAATGGCAAAACCTTTCCAACCCAATACCAAGAAGACAAACGAATAGAATATGTAAATGAGATATACTTTAAAAGGATAGAAGCTTTGATGAGAAGGAGCGGCAAGTTTAGAGATAACTTAGTGTGGAATCATTCGGATCAAGAGTTAGATGTCCTATAGCTCTGGAAGAAAGATACGTTCATATAAATTAAATTATAAAGAAGTCTGAATTTTCGCAGCTAAAATTAAGTTATAGGTATTTCCTCAATTGATGAAGGAAGGAGACTCTGCAAAAGGTAATATTTTGTATAGGAAGTTAGATGAATCAGTTAATTTATTATAATTAAGATAAATGATCTAGTTGCGCGATCTGACTTGAATATAAGGTTTAATTGAGTGTTAACTCTCACTTTAAGAAAGTTGTCAATTAGAATTAGGTAATATAAGTTATTCTTAATAAAAGTTGTATTAATAATCCAATATGTCTCATCATTTAGATAATCCCACACCTCTAGCTTACGCGGATCCTAATAGACATAGTCATCACAGGATGGCTATGTCGCTACCTGGCATAAAAATAATTCGGTATGTTGTGTTTAAAAATATATAGTTTCTTTAAAAAGATTTTTTTAAAAATGAATTTTTATGAAAATTAAAAAATTGCATCCAAATGTTGCTCTTTACTTTCATAATGTTTTCTTTCTCAGCTTTTAAGTCCAAATTAGCCATTTTTGTTATTGTTATTGTTATTTACCTATTGCGGGATAAATAGTTTTACCATTGCAAGATACAATAAAAATTATAAACGCACACACACACACACATATATATAATACCATAAAATAATTTAATTCACTCAAGTATTTAAAAGACACTCTTCTTTGATTCTAACATACTTCCAGAAAGACGAAAAATAGAAATACTAATTTTCTAGTTACATTATTATATATTACTCGGTATTTACGTATTATACTGTCGACCAATTTCACCAAAAGAAGACATTGTTGATTAAGAAAAAGTCGCCAAATTTTGTCATTGTTATTATTGTGTTCGAATGAGCGTGGGAATGGTTTCCACTATTGGCTGTATATCGCGACATTTTGAGTTGACGAAACTGATCTTCGGTATAATATGTAAATACATTTTACTCCTATGTATAATTATTTCCTTAATAAACGAATATGCTGTTTGTTTTCGGGTTCTTTAATGAGAAAAAACGTAATCTCATTTTTGAAGGAATGTTTATCGGAAAAAGTATTATTATTTATAGGCTTATAGTCCGGGTCACCAGTGTTGGTGTTACTTATCCGGAGTACAGAATCCGCGAAGCTCGGGTTCGTAGCCAAGTAACATAATCCCTAGACAAAAGTGATCACCTCTATCCAGAGACTGTTACTGGGTTATTTTAGATACCGCTACAGGCTTAAGCAATGTTCATATTGAAAGTATAAGTTATTTTGGTACTTACATACTACGGCAATCGTTTTGGTAACATTGTATAAAATTAAGCACATGGTTGCCAATTCAGCACTTAAGACACGTGTGAAATCGGAATCGCCGGTTTGGAGAGTTATCTTGAAAGTTGGCATTATTGAGATAGTACGTAAGTACCGTTATTTCTTAATGCATAATAGTTGCTGTATACAAAACTATACCAAGGTAGAGAGAGATTTTATTTAACACATTAGTAAGATTCCTCTAAATCATCATGCTGGATCGGCCATCTAATATAATCCCTTGGGGATTATTTCAAAGGGAAATCCGTCACCCGCGCAAAACGAGCTGCGCGGCGGATCAGAACTCGGTTAGACTTATGTAAAGTGTGTCTCGTTTTTGTGATGTAACGTGTATATGTTTAAATAATTGTTAAAACTAATAAATTTGTTTGGCCAAAATCAAGGCGTAATTATTCAAATGATGCAAACTTTACTACATTGTAACCAACTCTTTTGTATTTTTTTAAATTATAGAAGCCTATGTAGTGGTATCTTCATAAGCCAGTAACAGCCTCCGGACAGAGGTGTCTAGTAGTTATGTCTAGTAGTTTTGTCTAGTAGTTATGTTATTTGGCTTCGGATCCATAGGTATCGGGTTATGTCCTTCTAATTGGCCAAACCACATTGGTGACCCAGACATGATTTGAACACGCAACCTTCTGATTTGTCGTGGCGCCATTTACCCACAACAAGAGCAAGCAAAGTCGTCAGACTCACTTGACTCAACGTTACCAATTAACAGCAACAACTCATACGCTCACCATAGCAAATATATCGTTCGTTCGCCTATCCACCGACTCACTAGTAGCGGTATCTTCATAAGCCAATAACAGCCTCCTGATAGGGGTGATTGCTTTTGTCTAGTGGTTATATTACTCGGCAACGGATCCATAGGATGTGGGTTCTTTCCGGAGAAGTGCCTCCACACTTAAAAATCAATCGCGATCCGTATTTCATACTCAAATAAAGCTTTACAACTTGAATGTATGAAAAATTTACTATTTTCATTAAAATTACTTAAATTGCTGTGTTAAACGCTTACTTAAATGAATATCTAAATATCTACCAAAAAAAGAAACTATTTTCTAAGCCATATAGTTTTTAATAAGCCAGAGGCTGAAGCGATTTTCAATTTAGCACATAAGTATAATCACGAAAATGAATACTTCCAAAGTAAAATTGACATTTTACTAAAACTACTATACTTAGTTAGCTAAGTACTCTCTTAATGGCAGCCGGAGATTAACTTTCTGTTTTAAGAAGTCGCAAGAAAACCATTAACCAAAGAACTCTCTTCTCGAATTTTCTAAAAGTTCTATGGATCTATATCCATTATGGCTATTATTGCAAAGAAGTCGCCCAAGAAAGTTCTGCTCAGTCAATATCTGTAATCCATTAGAATGCGCAGGAAGAGAGATGGAAGAAGGAGTATGTGATTGATAAACGTTTGGGGCCCAAACAATCCGTTTGGGAAAACAATAAAATAATCATTTTGACAGTGATGGGAAAAAATGGATAGGCATACTGGATAGAAAAAAACAAACGAGATTGACAATCCATCGGGAATTGTTTAGTTCCTCGAGTCAAATGTTTAATAAAAAAGGGAAATATAAAATAGGAATAGTTTTTCAGTAAGAATTTTATGTCTATATTCAGTACATATTACTGAAATAAAATATTGCTATCGATTTTGTTATTTATTATCTTTGTTTACTCAGTATACATTTTGCTGCTCACCACCTATTTTCTGGAGTTTTTTGCAGTAAATTATAATTTTTCTTATATAAAGGAGACCATTAACACAAATATATATGTATCAGGTGGCTCTTTAAGGTATCCGACTACGTTCGGAACCGTGATTTTGCAAAAACGTTTAAATGGATAATATTTATGATACTTTGTGTCACTTAGATTATAAAATCTATAGAAAATTGTTTTAAGAATAGTATTGCAATAAAAAAATTATTTAAGTACAATATTTTGTCAAAAAATGAACATAGAATGACCCATTTTCAAAATATTCTCCTTTTGTGAAAAATGCTTCTATTATAATAATATTTCGCCTGTATATAGCTCAGACCTCTGTACAGAGGCTCAACTACAATTTTTGAAATATATAACTTAGAAGTGGGTTTATCCTTGTTTTACGACAACAGAGGGGAGACATTTTAAGAAAAAACGCCGATAATTATTTCAATTTGTTGTAACTCTGAAAATAATATGAAATTTTCAAAAATCATAGTTGAGTCTCTATACAGAGGTCTGAGCTACATACAGGCAAAATATTATTATAATAGAAGCCATTTTCACAAAAGGAGAATATTTTGAAAAATTCTATTATTCTAAGTTATTACTAATATCTAATTATTATTCTAAGTTACTTTTTTGCCGAAATATTGTATTTAAATAACTTTTTTTTGTCCAAATGTCCTTAAAACAATTTTATACATGTATTCTAATCTAAGTGACACTAAATATCATGAAAATTATCCATTTATGCGCTTTTTTAAAATAATGGTTCCGAACGTACTTAAGCAGAAATTAAGACACAACTAAATGTAACAAGAATTTCGGTATTTACATATAATACCGCTGATAAATTTTGTCAAGTAAAAAGACATCGCCAATTCAAAAAATGTCCTCAAACTCTTTCCTCATTATTATTATTGTGTTCGACAGTGGCGTAAAGTACACACCCGCATCGGAGGGTGGCAGGTTTGTAGGGGGCCCAAAGTCTGACTAACACCAAGTACCCTTTGTAAATCCGGCTTGGAGCCCAAAATCTGGTTTTGTCTGGGGGCGGGGCGAATACTCTCCGTTACGCCACTGGTGTTCTAACACCCGAGGGGAATGTTTCCACTATTGGCTGCATATTGCGACATTTGGCGACTCATTATTGGTTGTATATCAAGTAATCTTCGGACGTCTTTTGATGTGAAAAAATTTGTTGACGATATAATACGAAAGTACAAGAAATTCGTGTAGGGAACATATGAAAATTGGTTTGGACCTAAATAGATATCAATAATTAAAAAAGTTTAAATTAGTTAAATCTCAAATATTTATTTGTCGAATAGTACAGGAATATGATAGAAATAGTATGATAGAAATTATCGTTAAAACAAAAGATATTATTAAAAGTAGAAGAAAATTAGTACTATATACAAGTTTTAATTTTCTTCCTTAAATAGTTTTAAAATAACGAAAAAAAAAACAAAACGTTTTCCGGTAAAACTGCTATATAATCACAATTTAATTTATTATTTTAAGCACTTGCTGAATCTTGAATGTAACCTCATTCATTTATTGAGAGCTTATTAACATAGGTACTATAAAACAACACGAGGGCTACTGGCGTCGGATTTCTGTCAAGCGAAAAGGATAAGATCTGAGCTGGTACCCACTCTGAAAACTACCCCACCAAGCCAACAGGAGGGTTTTTAGTCTCAATAGATTTAAAGTGTATCAATCTTTCTATGCCACGAATCTTCAGAGGCACCAGGGCTTGAGTCTGTAACACGTGGACCACAAATTCGTGATCATAGCTACTAGGTTACCTCGGCTATTAACACATTATTAAAGAGTTCATTGAATGTGGGACCTTAACCAGTGGCGTAACGAAGAATATTAGTGACCCCTGCGAAGTCAGGTTTTAGATCCCAAGCTGGATCTTGCAAAGGATACATATTTGGCATCATTCTGGCTTTGGGCCTCCCTAGAATCCTAGCCCCCCCCGCGATACGGGGGTTGCGGGGGTGTACGCTACTACACTGATCCTTAACCAAGGCAATTATCTCTAAATCAACGAAATCAAAGATCAGTAAAAAAATTAGGGACGTATTCTCAATTTCTTCTTTCCAATAATTCTTAGTTATAGAGTAAAAAAAAATTCGAGATATACTTTCAAATTTTTCAGTTACTTTCATTACTTAAGGCTTATTACAACAGAAAAAGAGTAAAATTAATATGCATAGTAAAGTAAGAATTAAAAAAATTAATAGATATTTCTGTGAATACCTAATCAGAATTTTCTTGAGGGCCTATCAACTTAGTAAAATCCAACATGGCTTTCCTGTTTAATTAGGCTTTTAACCACTGACCAATGCTATAATTATTTTCCTTTACGATATCTTTATTTAAATACACTTCTTTCACAGTTTTTATTTAAGGAAAAACTGTCCGAAACCCAATCACCAAAGAATGTAAATAACTTTGTTGTCAACAAGAGCCTCCATCAAATTTTGACAGTGAAATAAATTAAACATTTTTGTCAACTCATTTCCTTACGGAGGGGGGAGGGATAAGAAGGATTCCAGCAAACATTTACTACCTCAGCAATTACTTATCAAATAAGTCTAAAAAAAAAAGAGGTGCCATTTACATCGACACATTTACAAAGGAAACAAACAAGTCATTAAAACCTTTCTTCCTTCTTTACAATCCACCCCTAAAAAAACACCCCCAAGAAATCATCATTCTCACATGGTCCATACAAGAGTTAAATTGTTTTAAATGGATTCAAATTGCAGCATCCTTCTTTATACTTCTTATTTCGATACTTCCATATTTAACTTAATGTGGACATAAATTTCACCAGCAGCAGCCAGCGAAATTAAATATGAGAAAACTGCAAGCAAGGAAAAAAAAAAACTTCTACTTCCCCATCTTAACACGAAATCGATTTTAATATTGTCTCAGGGGTGGTCTTGACACCCCCTCCCATTAATAAGTTTTTATTTATCACCTCATACCCTCCCCTTGTGAATATTTTTTTCGCTTGCCTTTAATCTAAAGGAATTCGCTATTTATACCTATCTCCCTTTAGTCCTCTTTGGCTTTCTTGATCAGCCTTTTAGGGAAGGGGGGAAGGGGACCATCACTTCTCTTCCCCCGGGGGTAATGCATATCTCGGGTAATTTTGGGGCCTTTTCGGGCTCATAATTAGCTCGTGGAGCTCATGTGGAGTGGAAATGGGGGGAGGCAGTCGATTTTAGGAAAAAGTGGCTTTGATTTACTTTTTTCTTTTTTCGTTTGGCTTCCGACTTGATAAATTGCGTTCTGTTAATGTGTTTTGGCAAATGCTGTTGCCATTGGTTTTACATAATCTTTTTTTAATTAGAAAGCTTCGAATTTTGTGTGGGATTGAGATTCCTCTTTTATGAAGGTAATAATTGGTTTTTAAAACGAAACAAACAAAAAAGAAATTGATTTGCAGATGTGCTGCTTTTATTAATTGCTTTGTTTAGTTTCACGTTTTTTTTT
>BMAV01026525.1:0-125510 GCA_019973955.1 Trichonephila inaurata madagascariensis | reverse complement strand
AATAGGTTTAAAGCTGAATACTTTATCAATTGTTTCTTTGTCCCATCGGTACTTTAAAGGTAAAACGTTAAAAAGATAGAGAGAAGAGAGAGGTTTGAAAATAAAGTAAAAAGACTTATAGGTTTTTAAATTTTACAAACAACATTTCTAAATAAGAAAAAAAAAAGTGGGCAATTAGTGTTAAGTTATCCAACTACGTTCGGAACAGTGATTTTAAAAAGGCGCATAAATGGATAATTTTCAGGATATTTAGTGTCACTTAGATTAGAATACATGTATACAATTGTTTGAAGAACATTTTGACAAAAAAAAGTTATTTAAATACAATATTTAGGCTAAAAATGAGCTTAGAATAACCTTTTTCAAAATGTTCTCCTTTCGGGAAAAATGCTTCTATTATAATAATATTTTGCCTTGCTCAGACCTCTGTACACACAGGCTCAACTATGATTTTTGAAAATTTCGCATTATTTTCAGAGTTACAATCATTTGAAATAATTATCGGCGTTTTTTTCTTAAAATTTCTCCCCTCTGTTGTCGTAAAACACGGATAACCCCACTTCTAAGTTATATATTTCAAAAATTCTAGTTGAGGTTCTGTACAGAGGTCTAAGCTATATACAGGCAAAATATTATTATAATAGAAACATTTTTCACAAAAGGAGAACATTTTGAAAAAAGTTTATTATAAGTTAATTTTTAGCAGAAATATATCGTACTTAAATAACTTTTTATTGTAATACTATTCTTAAAACAATTTTATATACGTTTTCTAATCTAAGGGACACTGAATATCATAAATATTATCCATTTATACGCTTTTGTAAAATCACGGTTCCGAACGTAGTCGGATACCTTAATACTGAGATGTTTTACACAGAAAATTTATACTCACATATCACACAAGATAATAGCTAAAACGAAACACAATGTTAAATTTTCCCTTTTAAACAATTTTCAGCTTGGCAGAACTGCTTCAAAGTATCGTTGGAGTGTAAAGGTTAAAACATAAATATTTGATTGATTTTCAACATAGAATGCTTTTAACAATTATTTCCTTCTTTTTAGTATGGGCGTATGTTTTGCATTTAAAATATACATATAATTATAAATGAAAAAAAAAAGACATATTTGCTAGCAGATGAGGAACTTTGTAATCATTATCTATGTTTTATATATTTATATGATTTTAAAATGTCCATTAAAAATGAAAATTATTATTCTTTAATTGTTTTAAAATATTCATTTGAAATTGTTTGAAGTTTCATATTTTCTTCGTATTTTCATACCAAGAATGCTATTACGAAGTTTTTAAAACCTATTCTACAAATAAATATCTCCCATAAAAATTGCATTAAACATTGAATTTAATTATAGCTTAAAAAATTTAGAGTTTTTTAACTTTTTAACAAAAAAAAAAAATAAATAAAGTTTTATATTATAGAAATTTTAGTATAAGCATTGAAGTACAATAGAACATTTATAAGAAACTTATAACAAGTATAATTAATTATCTTTTATGTTATGAATAGGAGTATATAAATTTGATTATCTACTATGTATCTGAAGCTGGAACAGTTAAACATATACTGGATAAATTTAAAATTAAAACAAATGAGGGAGACTTAAGACTAAAGCTAAATTAAACAAATTATATTTTATTAATTCTCAACTTGAGTGCAAAAGTATAATCTCAACTTAAAGTCAACAATATTCAATTAAAGGTAAGCACAGAGAATACTAAATATAAGTTACTCAACTAGAGTGAACTCACTACTAAATACTTATGTAGAGTGGTCACATATTCCATTTTTTATCACTTCAAGAGGAACTGTAATGAATTATACATATATTTTTCTTATGGCATATATCAGTGCTTCTCAAACTTTCAATATTTGCGACCCGATTTCCAATCATCATTTTCATAGCACCCCGCCCCCGTACAATAACAATGTATTGAAGGCAATAATAATGTATTTTGACGCTAAAGTTATCATGCGACCTTTACTATAAACCAGACAAATTATCAAGAAAAGTATTAAACTTTGTGTGTGTTACTTTTTCGTAATAAATATTTTAAGTAAGTTACTTTTAAGTAATAAGAAAAGTATTATGTTACATTTCCTTTTTATTTTTTTAAACTGGAACAGATTGCAATCAAAATGTGATGTGTATTTTTATTATTCAGAATATATTTTGTTTTGCTTCCTTACAGCAAACTGATATTTTTTAAGAAAATAATCTTTTATTTTCAACTTTTTGATATGCTTGGGGGCGCCCCCCCCACTCAAGACTATCACGTCCCCTCCTAGGGGCACCCCCTATAGTTTGAGTAATACTCTCATATATAAATTCAGTTCTCTTACTCTCTATCTCTTATTTTGTTCCGACTACTGCTAAGTAGAGCATTGTAATCGAAATAAAAAATAGGAGTTCTCGTTAATTTTGAATCTGTTTGTCCAAATTAATTTCGGTAATGAAAGTAGTTTCTTAGGAAGAGGAAAATTAATAGAACAGAGTAAAATAATATCAAATTAAGCAATGAAAATAAACCCCCCAACATACACATCATTTATAGTAAAACTTAAATGCCTTATATCTACATTTTTTATTTGAATTCAGTTATCATCACCTGGAGCCATTGAAACTCAGCTGTTGGTGATGAAAATTTTTTTTTTGAACTACAGACGAATCATTTTTTTTATTTCCAATGGGCTGCTGATTGGTGTTTTACCATTGCAGACCTAGTACATTCCCCAGAAGCTGATACATCTTTTTAGTGTGGTACCATGTAGGCGGATACCAATCGCCGCAGGTAATTATGACGCCCTGTTCCCACCCTAGAGGGAGGCACCTGAGCTCTGGCGATGTGAAAGCGTATTTAGGATTTTAATTTTGCCGAGAGCACCCTTGCCAAATAGGCACTCAGGGGTCTTTTACATGCTGCATAATCATGTGAAATGACAGCTGTCGATTTTCTCCCATGAAAATCCACCGACTTGGGCTGGGGTCGAATCCGCAACCTTGGGTGTAGAAGGCCAGCAAAAAACTAACTACGCCACCCAACCGGCCAGACAAATCATAAGTTTAACTGATTAAGGTATCTGACTACGTTGGGAACCGTGATTTTGCAAAAGCACATAAATGGATAATTTTCATGATATTTAGTGTCACTTAGATTAGAATACATGTATAAAATTGTTTTAAGGATATTTTGACAAAAAATTATTTAAATACAATATTTTAGCAAAAAATCAACTTAGAATAACCTTTTTTCAAAATGTTCTCCTTTTGTGAAAAATGCTTCTATTATAATAATATTTTGCCTGTATATAGCTCAAACCTCTCTACAGAGGCTCAACTAGAATTTTTGAAATATGTTACTTTAGAAGTGGATTTATCCATGCTTTACGACAACAGAGGGGAGCAATTTTAAGAAAAAAACGCCGATAATTATTTCATTTGGTGGTAACTCTGAAAATAATAGGAATTTTTCAAAAATTCTGGTTGAGCCTCTGTACAGAGGTCTGAGCTATATACAGGCAAAATATTATTATAATAGAAGCATTTTTCACAAAAGGAGAACATTTTGAAAAAAGGTTATTCTAAGTTCATTTTTTGCCAGAATATTGCATTTAAATAATTTTTTTGTCAAAGTGTCCTTAAAACAATTCTATACATTTATTCTAATCTAAGTGACACTAAATATAATGAAAACTATCCATTTATGCGCTTTTTTAAAATCACGGTTTCAAACGTAGTCGGATACCTTAACGTCTTATTTAAAAATAATGCGTTTCATCAGCGATGAACTGCGTGATTCTGAACCATGCCAAAAAGACAAGAAATACACTTGAGATGGCACTATATTCTCCGGATTTCCACACCATACCAATGTGAAGACATTGAGCCTTGACAGATTTCTATCCACAATATCCTATCCACAAAAAGAAGCCGACTGTCAGCTGTATGGCGGGAAAATGTCACAACTTATATATAAATACCAAAAAGGTACATATATCTAAATACACAAACAGCTGTTAAGGTCGGATCACTCCCGTGAAAGGCTGCGTTAGGACGACATTGACATGCTCATTGATAGGAATCTTGATAGGTCATAGTTAGTGTGACAGAGTCCAAGCGAATCTAGAAGTCAATCGGAAAGACAGTCCATTGGAGTCTGTTGGGCCTCGTAGAGTGTTGAAGCCTGTAGAAGCGTCGTAGATTATCTAAGTCTGTAAATGTCTCTCTAGCGTCTGTGAAGCTACTTGGTTTCCCCTTTAAAGATTGCATATGTCATGCCCACAAAAGCGACACTTGAGGCAGAATCATGTCCGTTTGGACTTCGTAGCCGGGATTATTGCTATTGGTCCTTGTCACCTCTCACGGGGTGGACTTTGAAGCTAGAGATTTGCGGGGGTACTGCTCCGGTCACCTCTCTGTTGACTGGATAAAGAGAGATCAAAGGTTGACTTGTCTTGGAGCAGAGTGTTCGATTTTGGACATTTTCCCACGCGACTATTGAGACGTCCCCAGTTTCCTCACAGGAAATGGGTGCTTTGGTGCAGACCACCGCAGAATCAAACAAAACTCATTATTCCACCTTATAGGATAGATAATGATCACGAGGGTTTATGATCATGAACCCGTTGAGTTTTTCTAATGCCACGAAAGACACGTCATGTAGAGTGGCTGCTGCATCTTAAAACTGTCGAAATTCGTAATTTTCCCCTTAGCATGGTGTGGAAGTTTGAATAAGGGAGGGACAGATGAAGACGACATTCTAATCACTTAACAATGTTTCAAAATAATGAAGATTGTCTTCAATAAACATCTTGTTGTTTCAGAGTGCGGAATTCATAAAAAAATCAATCAATTCTCCCAAAACACATTTTTTTTCCTATTAAAAAGAGCGCAATTTTTTTTTTGATGTATCATTGTATTTTTTTGTAAATTTTCTTTTACATGATACTTCGCGAAACGTACCTCCCATAGGAAGAAGAGTTAAGTGTATATTTATAGTACCGTAAGATTTATTGGTATTAAAAATTATTTATTTCATATTCAAAACACTTTTATTCGTCAGATATTTTTATCTTCGAAATTGTAGCAAATTTTTTAAAGGGAGAGAAAAGAATTCAAGTTTCGCACTCTGAGTTCAATCCGTGACACGCACTAGATAAGAAATACTTTGAATAAAATCTCAGGATCTATCGTATATGGATTTCCATTCTCCTTGGCACTAAAGATGAAAAGATTTCGACACAACGTGTTACTTTTCAGAATATCAATTCATACATGAGTTTCAATCCGTGGCACTACCGTTCTTGCGGTACAGATATATCAAGAAGGGTCTGAAGATATTTCAGTATATATTCGAAAGGATATCAAATATAAAAGTGATGTATGGTTCTATAAAAGGTTTTTTTAAGGAAACGTCTCGGTATAAAATGCACACGTAAATATAAAAATATTGTGTTATTAGTGTCTATGATGTATTTGATTAAGCGAATTTAATTTTATTACATTTATTTATTGCAATACCAGCCTATTTGCAAAATACAGTGAAAATCGTTTAATACGTAACTGAGAAGACTGAAAGATTTTTTTCATGTTAACCCTTTATCTACCGACGGTATTTATAAGTTTCACTCTCTTTAAAATTACATAGAATAACCATTTTTATGAATACTCTCGACGACATTTAGCAGGAAATTTGAAATCCACTCTTCCAAGATATATAGCAGCACGGGTTTTGTGATGAGTATTTTAGTAGGGAAGGAGAATTGTCTTATAGCAAAAAGAGTGCGAAGATTGTCATTTTGTTCCGAAAAAATAGTTAATGTCAAATGGTAAGTGGCTTATCTTTTTTTTGTATTTTAATGAGAAAACGATTTGACTTTTTATTTTACGTGAACAGTGTGTATAATTTATTTTACAGTCGAACATCTTTAATTAATTAATTAGCTCTAACTAATTAAATATTTCATAGTTGAGCATTTTGTTTATATATATCCCTTAGTTTTCAATGTAGTGATTCAAAAAAGAATATAGCATGAAAAAAACTGCATTAAATCATAATGCGGTAGATAAAGAGTTACAAGAATTTCGTGTTAAGGGATATCGACAAAAACAACAACATATGTGTTACAAAATTAAGTGTATTAGAGTACATTTTATTTACATATATACATGTATTTAATAAACATCATTAAAACAAAAACATTCAAAAGAAAATAATGAAATTTAACGTAGAATTTTCAAGTTTTTTGAAAAACAAAACATTTGAGTTTTTGGAAAATAATCTGATATTTTACTTTGCATTATCCTTTTATCATCAAATCGTCAAAAAATTATTCGATGTCGCTCATTTTGCGACTTCTTTCGCCATTTGAATGTGCGTCTAAATGCGTATACTTTTCATGATGTTCCTCATTTCGAATGACGTGAGAACATGAGCTGCATTATTCGTTTCCTTTTCGTCGCAAGAACCTGCAGTCAATAATATTTTTTGAGCATTGAACAAATTCCAATATGTCTTTGT
Source organism: Trichonephila inaurata madagascariensis (assembly GCA_019973955.1). Taxonomy (NCBI): domain Eukaryota; kingdom Metazoa; phylum Arthropoda; class Arachnida; order Araneae; family Nephilidae; genus Trichonephila; species Trichonephila inaurata. The sequence continues at coordinate 118,966 of BMAV01026525.1, read as the reverse complement.
ACACACATTATCATCATGTACTGAAACGAATTCTTCCGATGATACAGCAATATAGTCCAATAATACTGAAACTTTCTCAAACAGTTCATTAAGTGTATTGTGTTTTCCGTATTTTGTTTATTCCCAGAAGGGGGAGAACTTTTCGTGTTGTTTCGTGTTAAGAGAAAAAATGCATGAAAATGCATAGTAATTAGAAGGTACCGTTGTATTATTTCGTGTTAGTCGATATTTTGTCTTAAGCGTTTTTGCGTTAAACGCATTTCACTGTACTACCCACACAGATGCTAATTGAGGAAGAGTTGTCTTACCACCAAAACTTTTGGATAATGGTGTTAAGTATGGGCAGATAGTCTGCAGTCATTGTTTTTAGGGGAGCTCATATCTTTTACTGTGGAATTTTGATTTGTTGTTCTCCCTCTTAGACAGTGTCTTGTACAACACCATTCAGTTAGTAAGGTCTATTTATGCTTTGTTTCACATTGTATGGGTCCAATTCTTTTTTTCTACCTATAATGCGTTTTTCATTCTTTAAATTTTACATTTTGCCTCTGTGGTAAGATTTTTATATATTTATCTCCTACTTGATTATCTTGGAATTACGGAACAATCTGAAAAGTTGCAGTATAGTATATACCAGGGGTAGTGAACCTTTATGGATCAACGTGCCATTTTTCTAAAGAAGTGTTTAGTGAGGTATAGACGTGCCGTCAAATAATTTGGGGAAAATAATAAAATTAAATACTATTAACCCAAACTCTATTTACTATGAAAAGCATACCTTTGCAGTGTATAGTTATAAATGTTTTAGTTATACGTGTAATTCAAATTAAGAGTAACATTAGTGTGACTTCTGTTGTTGCAGAAAGGATGACAAATAACTTATATTAAAGTTGTAAGGCATTACTTTTTGTAGAATACATGCTGAATTTGAATCATCTGCCAAATGATTTATAAGCAATTAATTATTTTTGCTGTGGTCCACTCTTTTTGACAAGAAGGTTTGTGATTTGTTTCAAAATACCGTTTTGCAGATGATAATCTGCATACCACTATTCCAGAACACAAAACACACACCGCTTTGTCACCTTTACTAATAATGTTTCTGGATTCATCAAATTTGAAATTCTCTGTTACACTTCCTATCTTGCATTTTTTGTTCTTTTGCTGAACTAGCCATGTTTAATAACAGTTAAAAATCTTAATATAATAATGCACATTAACTTTAAAGTACAGTTGTGTCAACGAAACTGTCTATGCTGTGTGTAGACAAACTTTGCATCATAAGCAATTTTAGTATATGACGAACTAAGGCAAGACAATAACAAAATGTGAAGACAATAACAAATTAATTGAGTGTGCTTCGCCGCTCAGAGATCGATCACTCGCATTTGTTCATAATATTGCTTCATAGTAAACTTTGAAATAAAATACAAAACAATTTGATCACAGGCGTGCCACTGGTTCACCATCTCTGGTATATACTATAGATATTGTTACGAATTTGGTGTAAAATAGTGCAAATAATTTGTATTTGGACGTGTAATGCCTTTATATATATATCTTAATCTAAATTAGATTTAATTTACGTTAAAATTGTAATATTCACAAGCAATGCCGTCCACCTTATGTTATAATGGTGATTTAATGGGAACTTGGCGATATCTTGGCAATAGAGCCAAGTTGGCGTCATTTTTGGTGACCAAGTTGAACACTTGGCAACCAATTTGGCGACTTGGTGATCATGTTTGTGACCATTTTTGGCGAGTTCGGGAATTTCTGGGATTCTTCTAGAAATTAGTAGAGAAATACACTAATTTCAAGACCTATGACGCAAGCGGGTGTTTCTCGAATTATCCGCGAGAGATATAAATAGAGAAGGTGCTTGCCGAAAGTCAGTCAGTCTGGTTTTGACTAGCGATCAGTTAGTATTGCTTTAGTGATTACTTCGGCTGTGGAACGAGCGATTCCTTGTGAATAATCTTTTATATTCATGTATTTTAAACACCGATAATTATGTCCGAGTGTTGTTGAAGGTGTGAAGACCTCTTGAGATTTATTCTGCGAATATTGCTACTGAATCCTGTTTTTCAGGGATTGGATTTTCGACAATAAATTCTCATCGCTCTTTAAGAACTGTCTTGTTCTTTGCGACTGATTTGCATAAAATCCTCGAACCCGGATCAACGTGACAATATATATTAAAGATACTAGTATAGATATATATTATAACATTAAATTATGCCTTAGAGCAATTTAAGTGCCATATAAATTTAAGAGAGTCAGTCGAATATTTCTGTTACTATTGCGAATTTGTATTTCAAAAATACTTGAAAGAAATAAAAAACTGTTTTACTTTTATGTTACATACTTTTATTTGATAAAGTACTTTAAAATCTGATGATTTATTACAATACAATGTTTTACATTTTTTTCCATGCAAATTAATGCTCTTCAGTTAAGTTTCAATAAAATCATCGTTAAGGTATCCGACTATGTTCGGAACCGTGATTTTAAAAAAGGGCGTAAATGTATACTTTTCATGATATTTAGTGTCACTTAGTTTAGAACACATGTATAAAATTGTTTTAAGGAAATTTTGACAAAAAAAAAATTTGATATTTTGGCAAAAATTTAATTTAGAATAACCTTTTTTCAAAATGTTCTCCTTTTATAAAAAATGCTTCTAAAATAATAATATTGTAAGTGTGTGTGCTTATATAAAGTAAAGACTTCTTCAGGAGAGTTTGAACTATTTCTTTTTTTTTGAAAAATTTACATTATTTTCAGAGTTACAATCCATTGAAATAATTATCGGCGTTCTTTTCTTAAAATTTCTCCCCTCTGTTGTCGAAAAATATGGATAAACCCACTTCTAAGTTATATATTTCAAAAATTCCAGTTGAGCCTCTGTACAGAGGTCTGAGCTATATACAGGAAAAAAATATTATTATAATAGAAGCATTTTTCACAAAAGGAGAATATTTTGAAAATGGGTCATTCTATGTTCATTTTTTGTCTCAAAATAGTGTACTTAAATAATTTTTTTTCTTGTAACAATATTCTTAAAACAATTTTCTATACATTTTCTAATCTATATAAGTGACATTAAATATCATAAATATTATTCATTTATAAGCTTTTGCAAAATCATGGTTCCGAATGTAGTTGGATACCTGAAAGAACTTTTTGTATAAATCTATATTTTAATGCATAAGATAATTATGAAAAGACATGTAAAAACGTATAAATGTGATTTTAAATCAATACAAGACTTCGGAACTTTTACTGCAAATAAACAGGTCGAGGTGCACTTTATTCTAACCATCCTTGTTATTAGAGTCTAAGACATGAAGATATCCAGGGTATGTCGTGATAATCATATCTACTAGACAAGTGTTCGATCGAACACGTCTGGAATGTTTCGCGAAAACATATTGCAGTGTGCAAGTATTTTCTTAAGCCCGAGTAGCTTAATTAATTCGCTAGCTATAACTCATTTACTATGCAAATATAAGTAGTTTTCTCCTTGTTCCTCTTCACCAAATTAATAATTTTAAACGCTTTTTAATGTCATACTTGTATTAGTTTAGATTATTCAAATGTCATCTTTTTTTTAATATTTTTATTTTCCAAGGAATTTATGACAGCAAATAAGAATTTTCATAAGGGGACCAGTGAATTGGTCCCAGATAAGGTTTCTTGGCTGGAAAATTTAATTCAAGTCTTTAAGTCAGTGCTTCCCAAACTTTCTATACTTGCGACCCAATTTTCAATCATAATTTTCATCGCGCCCCCTCCACATAATAACGATGTATTGAATTCAATAATAATATACTTTAAAGTAAAGTTACAATACGACTTTAATTATAAACCGTACAATTTATCAAAATAAGTATTAAATTTTGCATATAATTTTATGACATTCCCATAGGGTCACTGGTAATTATTAAAATTGTTCTTAACTTAGCACTGTTAAATTAATTATGAAACACATTGTGCAGTACTGATACATTTATAAGTGAATTATATCAGTGTAAATCTGTACTTTTTTTATTTCAGAATTTTTTTTTTTTTGCTTTCTTTCAATAAATTATTAATTTTTTAAAAAAATAATCTTTTGTTTTCGACTGTTCGATATACTCGCGCCCCCTAGGGGGCACGCCCCACAGTTTGAGAAACACTGCTTTTAGTAGTTATTTTACTTTTAAATAGCTTTAAGACTAGAGATATTTGTTGGATCCGTTGCATTTTAATATATATTTTCTCCACATCTATATATACAGCTTTTACTATATAGATAATTTTTGATAGTTTAAATCCGGGGTGGGCATTACGTCGATCGCGATCGACCGGTAGACTTCCAAGACATTTGGGGGTGACTGCTTGAAGATTTTAGCAGCTAGTAATTACATCCCAAATATTCAAGATTTTTTTGAAGTAGAACTAAGTCTGCTACTAAAACTAAAACAAAGCAATTTTTAGATGAAAACTTTTTTTACGTATTTTGAATTGTTTGATAAAAAAATGCATCATTTGATATTTTTTTTGTGGCTTTATTATTATGTTTTTTTTGCTTTTTTTCCTTTTGGGGCTGGTTCTAAAAAGGGGGGGTAGTTTTTTTAAATTTTAGTTCTGTAAGTACATATATTCCGTTTTTAATTTTTATCATAAATATTGTAGATCTCTCTTTTTTTTCCGCCCCTCTTCCCGCCCACGGGAATTTGGGAGCACACAAGGATTTTTAAAGGGGGAGGCCGGGTTCTGGTTTAAAGTCTACCATTCTTGTATATCATACCCATATCCCAAGTCAAACATATTTTTTTTAAATTTTGTGGGATTGTCGGGAAAAAAAAACCCGAAAAAAAAAAAATTAACTGAAAAAAAAGCGTTAAATAAAAAAAAATACTAATGACAAATATTTAATTTAAATTTTTTTACGTATTATACGGGGGTTTAAATCAATGGGAAAAAAATCAAGGGCTATATAGAAGGGTCTAGATTAGTGTGCACCACTGACATTGTGGGCCCCACAAAAAGCTTAAAAAGTAAAAAGTGCCCCACCCTGGAAAAGGCCCAAACCCCCTGATTTAGAAAATTTTTTGATTTTTTTAGATCGGGAAATTACTTTACCGGGGCCGCATATTTTGTTATTTTTTCCCACGCGAGCCGAAAACCTGGGGGAAAAATTTGGGGGGGGGGGGGAAGAAATGTTTTAATACCAAGATAATAATGGAAATTTAAAATGTGGGAAATTGATCAAATTATTATAACCCTGTTTTTTTTTTAATTATTATTTTTTTTTTGTCACTAACCAAAATTTTAAAAGCATTTAAAAACACCCCCTTTTACAACTTCATTTGGGAAAAAGGGTTTTCCCATATGATTACCAAATAAAAAAAAAGTTTCATAGGATGTTTTTGTTACCGCCGTGATATTCCACTGACAAAACCTTTGTTGCTTTTCCCAAAGATTTTTTTAAAAATCGTATTTATCACCTCTTAAAAAGAGATCTTCGAGGAAAAGTGTAAATTTGGATGATTCCTGTTTATTTGTATTTTTTAAAAACAGTACTTTCGTGATAAATCAAAAATTACTAATCCATTTTTTTTTTCCTAAAAATAAGTCAATCTCCCAATCGTCTTGAAAAAAATGTATTTTTTTTGAATATTTTTTCTTTAAAAATATGAAAGATAGTTAAAAATTAGTTCCACCCCAAAAAATTTTCTCGCTACTCCACTGTTGTTGTTATCACTAACCGTAAACCCTTCCAAATAGAAAAAAAATATCAATTCGCACCCGTACAACAACCCACAGCAAAAAACAAAAAATTTATATATCTGATTTTTGAAAAGAATTTCCACCAAATTTTAATGCAATGTTCGTAAATAAGTGAATTTCTCAAAAACATTTTTGCCCGGGCCGGGTCCCAAAAAGGCTCAGGGGGGCCGCAGGTTGAGGGATCGCTGGTTTAGTGTTATCCCTTTTAAAAAAAAAGCACTGAAGTAGTATGCATATTTAGCATAGCTACAAGGGACAAAACATATTATTAGAGATATAACACAATATGAAGGTGAACTGATTGAAAAAACAACCTTCTCCTAGGTGACAAAAAAAAAAAATATCAGAAATTTAAGTGGGTGAAACGGATGGGGAAATAAAATATTGCTACCATTTATTTTAAAAGAAAAAGGTTTTGAATGCCATTTTTTTGGGGGGGGGTATAGCCCGCCCTTCCCCCATTACCGAAGTTGATCTGGTGTGTGCCGGGAAAATCGTTCTGCAGTAGATTAGAAAAAAAAAAAAAGGGAGGCTAAAAAGGGGTTTTTTTTTTAAAAAAATACTTACATTTTTTTGCTGTTTATTTGAGCCAAAGTTTTTTTCCCACTACGTTTTTAACCATGATTTTAAAAAAAATAAAAGGTTTTTTATTTTTAGGATTGTTTGAATACAAAAAGGCCCGGGACAAAAAAGGTTTAAAAAAATTTTTGGCAAAATTTCTTGAATAACCTTTTTCAAAAGCCCCCTTTTGGGAAAAAGCTTTAAAAAAAAATAAAATTTTTTCCCCCTTTTATAGCTCAGACCTCTGTACCCAAAGGGTCAACTAAAATTTTTGAAATGTATAAATAAAATTTGGGGTTTTTCCATGTTTTCGATAACAGAGGGGGGGAAATTTTTAAAAAAAAAAAACGCCGATAATTATTTCCCAAAGGGTTTTTAACTCTGAAAATAATGTGAATTTTTTTAAAAAACATAGTTGAGCCTCTGTACAGGGGCTTTAGTTTTATAAAAGGGAAAATATTATTATAATAGGGAAACATTTTTTCCCCAAAAAGGGAAAATTTGAAAAAAGGTTTTTTAAAAAATTTTTTCCCAAAATTTATTTAAAAAAATTTTTTTCAAAAAAATTTCCCCTTTTTAAAAAAGTTGGGAAAGTATTCCCAAACTAAGTGACACTAAAATAAATTTTAAACCATTTTTTCTTTTATTTAAAATCACGGCTCCAAAAGAATGGGTACCTTAAGAAATATCTTTAAATAATTCAAAATTAGTGTATAATAAAATTTTAAATCTAAATTATTGACCCTTATTCTCTAAATCTGCATGTATTATCACGGGAATCGTGTTTCAAAAATGTCCTACTGCATGGCACGCTGTATCACATTGGTAGAATGGTTTGGCATGCCACAGCCAAAAGGTTACCAACCCCTGTAGTAAACCTTAAACCGCAGTTTATAATAATTTCCATTTGCAAAAAAAAGTGCCCATATGCTAGTTAAATTTATCACACGTTATTGCATTTTATTAAACTGGTTTTTATCAAATACTTGTGTTGGTATGTTTATCATAGCAATATAAATAGAATAAAAGTAATCACACATCAAAATCATAACAACAAATAAAAATTTTTCTTAACTTTTCATACGATCAGTAATTGACAGACTACTTTTATTTCTATGACACTGGTTTTTACCCGCAACTGAAAAAAACAGTGATGGATAATCCCTTTTTAAAAGGGGCCCCCAAAAATAAAAATTTTGGGATAGATTTTTTAAAAACAAAAAATAAAAAATCAGTATATTTTGGAAATTCTTTGATAATAATTTGATGAATGAAGTTACAATCCCCTAAATTTTTCAACTTATAAAAAATTTTTTCCTGGTAAAAAAAAATTAAACATTAATTTTTTTTACCTTAAATATCAAAGCAAATAAAAATAGCTTAAGAACTCTTTATGTATCAGTAAAATTTCCCCCTTTAAAACGGTAGGTAGGACTGAAATTACTCACATAAATAAATTTGAACTCGGGATGCAATTTCTTATGCAGATACATGAAGGAAGATTCGATCTGGGTACCTTCCGATCCAAAAACGAGTATCTTAGCTTTCCCAAAACGATTTTTAAAGGCTATTAAATTTTAAAATTTTTTAAACAGTTTTATAAAAATTTAACTATTTTACATATGCAAATTATATTTAAATTCCTATGGAATCAATTACATACGCAAAAATGGGAACACGATTGCAAAGGAATTTTTTTCAAACATCGAAAATGAAAATCTGTATATACACTGTTATCCATAATTCCCTGCAGTGTTTCGAAGATCCACTGTAAAAATTCTATAAGACGAATACAGAAAAATAAATAAATAAAAATAAAAGAATTGGAATGAATACACACAGAAGCAATTTAGGTTTTTTTTTAACATACCTCACAAATGTTCTATGTTTAAAACATCGGTTACATGGCTTACATCAATGAATTAGTCCAGCTCCTGCCACACTCTACTCAACAGGGTACTATCAACGCTTTTTACAGCAAATGTTATCATTTCAAGCAGTTCTGCTACATCGAAGTGGCAATGGAGTTACGAAAACTTGGTATTATCTAAAACAAGTTTTCGGATACACGGCAAACAAGGAAAGAATCACACATGCTGTCAATAACGTTGATAGTGCCATGTACTAAAGTGTGTCTGGACTATCGCATTGATGTATACCGTGAAAAAAAGATTTTCAAGAATGGTGTTATGTAAAACAAGTTTCCGAATAACACGGAAAGGATAACACATGCTGTCAATAACGTTGATAGTACCATGTACTAAAGTGTGTCAGGAACTGTACTATCGCATTGATGTATGCCGCGTAACCAATATTTCGCACACAAAAACCCTGTAAAGTATGTAAAAAAAACTTGAAAAGTTTCTGTATTCCTTCGAATGTTCTTTTTTGCTGAATTTGTCTTAATTTCTTAACTATAAGGCTGCGAAACCAGTTAAAGATAACCCTGTATATTATTGTCTTAAAATAGACAGAGAACTAAATTTGGCTCCATTGCCGTAGTTCGCCCTTCACAGCCTTAGGTAATATCTTAGATTGATCCCATGGAAAATCCGACCTTAATAATTGTAGCAGAGATAAATTAATATTATTTTGCAATTTCTTTTTACCCTCTAGGTTATTACAAACAACATTTGAACATTTAGAACATTATATATACTCAAAAACATTATATTTCAAAGGTTCCTCATTCATTAGTGATGTTGATTACAACCAGCCTACTCTCAATTTGTTTTTTGGTGTAGATAATTGGACATTAATGAGATAGATATTGTTATCGCATTTAGAATTCTAATTTCACATGCAACAAATTAGTGGGAATAACCAAAAATTATCAGTTCTGCTTAATAAATACCATTAATGCTAGCTATCAAATTATCTTTTAAGAATGAGAGCAAATAATTTCGTAATGACTTTATTTGCTACAAAATGTATTAATTATGAAAATTGCTACGTAATGAAAATGTTTTGAGTAATTTCAGTGGAAATATGTGCATATTAGGATTTGGTGTGAGTTTTTTTTCTTCTGTTAGAAAATTTGGTTCTGCATTTATGATATGAAATTCGATGGCATAAAATAGTAGGATGTACACATTATTTAAAACATGGCATTTATTCGAGGTATTTGTGTTAGAGGAAAAAGATTAGAATGAAGTGTAAAGCACAGACGTGAAATTTTTAAAAAATTTTAAAATGAGTCACCAAGCTATCATAAAGATTACCAAAAAGAAACTTTATTTCATCAAGATTAACGAAAAATAAATAAAGAAAGAACATTTAAAAAAAAATAATTTATCAGAATAAAATTATCATCGGAAAAAAAAAACCGCCAACTTGGCGTTTTCTTGGGAGTTTTTTTTGTTTTGTTTCTGTTGAGAGTTATGGTTAAAATTTAAGTTATCTTGACACATTTTGCCAATTGGTTAATTTAAGAAAATATTTTATTGTAAACTATACATTACATTAAAAAATTCAACCTCTCCTAACAGCACAAAATAATGAAGTTATAATTAAATTCTTAAACATAATTTGATCTTAATGAAAATATATTGTTAAAAATTTAATATATTGTTAAATTTAATATATTGTTAAAAATTTAATATATTGTTAAAGCTTTAAATATTAACAAATTCAAATGTTTAAAAGTTTAATAAATTCTACCTTAATCAGTTCGCTTATGAACGAAATGTACTGCAATAGTGCGGTCATTACTCTTCATACGTTCAATTGAAAGGGAGTGTATGGTATTTTTCGATCAGTCCCCCAGGCTCAAATTTTGCAAAGTGTATCTGTTAGTGACGACTCACTAAATATAAACATTAAAGTTATCTATAATAAGTTGCTACTAATTTTTCTGAGAAAGAATCAAGGCTAATCAATGCTTCTTGGAGAAAAACGGGAAATGACAATGCTATTATATTTGGTGATATTTCGTCAAAGCTGATAGCAACATTTGGCGATTTATTGCATGCGCACTGCTTAGTGAGTAGTAACACTGTTTTGCCTGTTTCATTATTGTTACTTCTCTTACTAAGCTCACGATCACTTCTTGAAGTTTCTTACATTAAAATATAAAATAAAAAAGTATTTTTAAAAAAGTTGAAAAAATAGTTCGACATTCAAATTTTCTAACATCACATAAGGAAAACATCTTCAATAAATAATTTCTCTAGAACTAGTTTTCTCGTTACCCGTTATTTTCACGATGCAAAAAAACGACAGCGGCGATGTCGCATGATTATGCGGCACGTAAAACATTCCTTGAGTATCTGTTCGGCTTGGGTGCCTTTGGGCAAAATTTAAATCCTAAGTACGATTTCGCATCACGAGAGCTCAGGTGCCTCCCTCTGGAGAGGAAACTGGGGGTCAAAATTACCAGCGGCGATTGGTATCCGCCTTTATGGAGCAGAATTAAAAAGAGATACCAGGTCCCACGCGGTGAATGTACTAGGTTTGCAACGGTAAAACACCAATTCGCAGTCCTATTAGAAATAAAAGGGTTTTACCGTTACTCATTTAGTTCAACTGCCTTATTAACTATTTTATACCAAGTTACTGATTCAATAAAAATAGTTAAGATATATTTTAACTTGTTATTTTTATTAATAGTTATGATAAACAAAAATTATTCTTGTTTTCATCTTGTTACAAAATCCATCCCAACAGCTTTCATAAGCAAATTATCTCATATCAGTAAAGTAAGGGGCATAATTCATTTTTATAATAATATATGCTGCGTATTGAAAAATATAAGTCATTACTTTTCATTTTTATATCTTTTTCCGTAATTTTTCTTGTACAGAAGACTAATATATATCAAATTTGAAACCTCAGGATAAATATACATTCATTTTAAAATTATTAGATTTCAAAATATCAAATTAACATGATAGTTGCCTTTGATGATCCGTATTTCTCATAATTCGATTAATCAATATATATAATAACTTATTTAAATTTAGTTTAAATACTTAAAAATACTTTAACAATCTAGGAAATCCCCCGGCGCTTTTACGTTTGATTATTTCATTCCTCTAAAACATATTAGCAAATAAGAGTTTCCTTAAAGGAAATTGAAAATATTTGGTATTGAATGAAAAAATTAATAATTTAAAATTTGAAATGTAACATTTTCAAATGTATTCCGAAAGAGAGAGAGAATATTGATGTTATTTATTAATTTATTCTGATTGCTAATAAATTTTCATCTTTGACTTAACTGTGCCAATGCAGTTTTGGTATTTCAAACTTGGATTTTAGCCAGCAAATCATAGTTATGTTACGCTTAGAATTGGGAATTTCATAAATAATTTCTATATGACAAATTCCTGTAATTCCTTTTATAGAAAAATTTCTTGCTGATGAAATGGATCCCCAAGAAGAAATGAAAAACATGACATATTACTCTTTCAGACACGATGTAATGTTGTTTTTATGGATAATCTGTTTCTTCATTTCTGAATAATTCATATGTATTCTTGTGACAGTCATTTGATTTACAGACAATCAAAGATCGAAGAAAGGCATATATATTCTGCTGAGTTGCAAAACAACTATATATTTTTAAAAAATCTATACCTTTTCAAAAAAGTTTCCTACATAGATGTAAGTTGCTGTTTTTTAAAAAATGTAAGTACAAGGGACGCTTATTCTCCTCTGATTGACAAGAAATAACTCAATATTAAGGGAAATTTATTACCGCAAGTTATGTACAAACATGGCTGCTGTAAGATTCCAAGTAGCCAAGAAGATTCAGGCCATTTGTCATATCAGTAGGCGAGGCTTTTGAAGACCTCTTCGAAGAATCTTTCTTCCAGTGATGTAAGATGAGCTTGACCGTCACAACAAAAATACAACTTTCGAAGTCAGCATTCCACTTTTTTTATTGTCGAAAATGAACGATCGCGGCCAGAATCACCTTCACATTATTGGGGCAGCCTGACACCTTCTCAGTTTAAATGGCTTGTTTTGATAACTCGTCATATAGCCCCGACTTAGTACCAAATGATTTTCCTCTCTTCCCTGAACTGAAGAACTAGATAGGAAACCAAAGCTTCCAGATGAATTAGAAGCTTCAAAACAACGTCCAGCTGCATCTCACATCTTTATGGACTGTTTTCTTTGAAAAGAATATCCGGAAGCTGGTTCACCGATTTAACAATTGCCTGTCACCCATCCGGTATAGGGGTTAGTGACATGTGCCTTAGGCCATGGGTTCGAATCCCGGAGAAGGCATGGATGTTTGTAAATGTATAGTGATATGGGGGTACTCTAAATAGCCGTCGAGCCACAAGTCCTCTCGTGAGGTTGGTGGAAGGGGAAGAGAGGTGGGAGGCCCCTGACCACCCCTCAGGGTGTTCTCCCTCAAAATTGGGGTGGAACCGAGCAAAATAGTTCTGTCACCTGCATGGTGCTCAAAAACTAAGGCTAACGACAGGCGTAAAAATCTGGCCGTTCACTGCGATGAATTTCATGGACCTTGATCTGATGTCACTGTCGATCAGGAGGCATAAGTAACAACAACAATTGCCTGAATCTTCAAGGCAATTATGTCAAAATTATGTTTGTTGGGGATATAATTCTTATTTTTTTAATTATGGTCAAATAATGAGGAGGGCATCTAGGGGGGCATCTCATTCTCCAAGCTTCCACAACAGGGAAATTTGAAAAATTTGAGCCTCGACAGATTTAACATGCATCGGCTGCCAAGAAAACATCAAAAACTGCTGTCTCTTCTAACTTCGACAACACATTACATAAGTATTTTGAGGTCCATTTAATACTTTTTATAATAGGCGAGGTTTTATTTAATATATAGCAACTCCCATTATTCCACATGATGGCTCTTAAGTGAAACAAGGAATCGAACTTACAACTCGACAGTTATCTAAAAGGCATATTCATCCCTTATAAATATTGGATTTCAGTATTCTGCAAAAATACAACCAGTGTCCAGAAAGTTCGGTGAATGAGTCTATAGAGGTCGCTGCTGTAGTAGTAGAATATCAACGCGCCACGCGTGGTGAATGTCAATATCTGTTTGAACTTTTTTTTTAATTGGCAAGGTTCTAAGTGCGTTTATTCCCTGTTAGTTTAACGCCGAGCGCAAAAGGTTTATTGTGGATTGTCACGGTGTACAAAATGGTTCAGACAATAAACATGTTGTTTTGTTTCAAACTTGGGAAATCGGCAAAAGAAACTCACGAAATGCTCAGAGAAGTTTATAAAGATGAAGCCATCACATCAATGAGTGTTTATGAATGGTTTAAGCGCTTACGGGAAGGGAGGACCAGCCTGGAAGACACCCCCGAGCCGGCCGGCCAAAAACTACACGCAAACCGAAAAACATTGAAATTGTTAAGCAGCTTGTGGAAAACGATCGTTGTCTGACAAAGCGAATGAATGCGGTGGAACTGGGAATCGGCACAGAAAATGTTTGCTTCATACTCACTGAGGATCTGGGAAAACGAAAACTCTCTTCACGAAAGGACTCTTCTTCACAATAATTCTCGGCCACTTAACGCCTTGGCTGTACGGCAATTCCTGGTCACGAATGGAGTTGTGATACATGATCACCCTTCTTATTCACCTGATTTGGCACCTGTAGACTTCTTCCTCTTCCCCAGAATTTAGTCAGCTTTGAAGGGAAAGAGATTTACGAACATCACCGACATTCAAAGCAAAGTGACGGCCGAGCTGAAAGCCATACCGGAAGAACTGTTTTATAGGAGTTTCCTGGACTAATATACTCGTTCCCAGCAGTGCATTACCATCGATGGAGATTATTTTGAAGGACAGTAAATTGTATTTGATGCTGAAAATATTGTATTTGAAACAATAATTCATTTACCGAACTTTCTGGCCACAGGTTGTATATTATCATTTTAGAGTAAAAAGAGTCTTATCTACAAAAGAAATCGTAAAAATGTTCAATGTTATGACAACCACAGTATTTATAATTATTTTAAAGGATAGTGTTATACTCGTATCTCACTATATTTGAAAAGTAAGTGTCAACACAACTGCCAATTTTTTTATTTTATTGTAAAATATTTTTTGATCTTTTTAGGTGTTGCAAGATATTAAGACTTGGTGGGGTTTCCTTTCGTCATCTTCGGAAACATGTAACTATTAAAAAATAAAAATGTCTTGAAATGGTTGAGTACAACTCTAATAAGGAGTGAAAAACATGTTTTTCAGATGAGTTATGAGATAAGAAAAAGAAACGAAAGAAGTCTTAGAAGTATGTTTCTTTACATCTGATTTATTCTCAAGTTTATATTCCAAATGCATTAATTTGATTTTATGGAACTTGTAAATGAATGAATAACTCATAAAATAAGTTAGGAGTCATTTTCAGATCTCTTTGTCTGATTTAATAAGTTAGAAAACCTCAAAAGGTGTAAAAATTATTCTTCGGTATTCATTCTTAAGAGAGAAAATCATCATACTCAAAATTTAAAAAGGATTATTGAAAGGAAATCAACAGAAATACTTTAGAAAAAATTTATTTTAGTCTAAGTCGTCTTATGAATGAAGCCAATGAATAAGCGGTTTTCATTCGCTTCATTTATAAGATAACTGATGTTTAAATAAATTTAACTGCAGGCTACCACACATGAGCGCCTAAAAGGATATTAGAAATGATCTGTTTTGAATGATTATAAAAATTTGTTGAGTCTAAAAGGGATCGTAAAATTATGAATTATAATTTAATTTGAAGGTTTATTGTTATTATTTATATTATTTTATTATTATTATTGCTATGATTGACAACAGTATTGCTATAGAAATTATTTTTTCTATAGCAATATTGTTGAATTTAGCTTGTTTTTAAGATTGTGCTTTCAAATATTAAGTTAAAATTTCTCCATTGTTCTCCATTTTTTTTCAGTAACCTCTGTAGAAATCAGGATGCCATACAATAAATATATCACTTAGTATTTCTTAAAAATTATCTTCAGTTTTTCAATACTCGTATTCGAAGTAAATTTTATCTCCTTTTAACATTTGCTTCAAAGTTTTTTTGCTGTCGAGTTATGAGAAAAGAAAAAAAAATATGCTTTATTTGGTATAAGCTTTTACTAGATTAGTTTAAGCTTCTTATTATATTTTATAATTAGTGTACTTTTATTTTTTCTTAGAAAGTAGTATTAATATATCATATGCTAACATTTTCAATGAGGTTTGAAAAAGTCAATAAATGTTTGAATAGATATTTCCATTTTTATTTCATTTTGGATTCGTGTTGATTGAGTTAAGGAAAATTGTTTTGTTCAGGAGAATTAGAATAAATATTTTAGCTCGCTCTCATTCGATGTCCTCATTTCCTTATGCGATGCACATATATTTTAACCGCATAAGAATTTTCTGTAATTCAGATAAATTTTAACTTTGGTTAATAGTTTATTAATGTCGCAATTGAAGAGCTGCCAAAGGCTATTTACAATGGACCTCGCAATTTGAGCCAAGTTTAAGTGATAAGGATGACACCTGAAATGACACCATTCTCCAAAGTGAAGATTTTAAGCCTCCATAGTTAAATTTGTCACTCGAAATTCAAATTCTTCATTAGCTCCTCTAGGAGTGTCGTTAGTGGCACCACAGGACTCGAATCCATGACACGAAAAAGCAACTTGATATTGAGTCGGCGACCCTGAATACTTGACTAATGCAGCCGTTTTAAATTTTAAATTTCGAGAAACACTCAGGGGGCATGTTAATAGAAATATAAAATAATTTCACGGGGACTATACTTATTTCTTTTACATATAAAATATTATTTCGTGAAATTTTTCAAAAAATTGACGAATAGTACGAAAAAAAATGAAAGGATTTTTTTTTTAATTAATGGAAGAAACAACGGTTATAAGTTTCATATTCTATATGTAAACTTAATTACTGGTAATCTAACTTCAAGCAAAACAACAAAGAAGCAAACAGAATGGAGTGAGTGAGTGAATATTATAACGTCGCATTATTCAGTTACACGAGAGGTTTTGTTGACGAATCTCGTAATTTTGAACCATGGTCAAGTGAGGAGGGTGACACCTGAGCTGGATCCCCCACTCCTAACTACCACACCAACGGGAAGACGTTTGAGCTGTCGACAGATTTAACGTGCATCGCTGTCCTACACGGCGGGTCTTTAATGGTACAGGGCTCGAACTTATGACATGCCTGCCATGATCCGATACCTTGACCACTGGGCTAAGTTTGACAGTTTTAACACGGTGGGTCTTTAGCGGTAGTAGGCTCGAACTCATGACACACCGGCCCAGAGTCCGTTACCTTGCCCACTAGGTTACTGCCGCCAGAATACGGAATGCAACGAAGTAATATTAGTATATAATAATTTCAGTAATATATTAGCAAACTTTCAAGATGAGGGTTAAGGCTGCGGGGTTAAATAAACTTTTGAGGCGTTAATCTTCTCCTTTATTTGCATACATTATTAGGCTCAAATAAACTTAAGTAGATTATATACATTTGAAAATAATATAAAATGAATTTGTTAAAACGTAAATCACCGTAGTCCAAGAATATCAAAAAACAATCTAAAGTGTAATAAATTTATTACGTATTTATTACATATTTTATACATTTACAAGAAATTTATCGTACTATATAAATACGTTTACATATTACCACCATAAATACCATCTTTATTTTGATTTATAATATTTTAACTCAGCGTTTCTCAAACTGTGGGGCGCCCCCTCCTAGGGGGGGGCAATAACTCTACGAGGGAGGGGCGAGCATATTGAAAAGTCGAAAACAAAAGATTATTTAAAAAAATTATTAATTAACTGAAAGTAAACGAAATACGTTCTGACATAATAAGAAATAAAATTAATATTTACATTGATATAATACACTGCACAATATATTTTATAATTAATTTAACAATACTAAGTTGAGAACAAATTTAATAATTACCATAGTGTCACATATAAATTTATATATAAAAATTAACACTCATCTTGATAATTTATACGGTTTATAAATAATCCCTTCAGTGTCAATTAAAAGTAACGCGATTCATTTCTCAATGCCACCATTTTCCACGTAGGCTCGTGTATCTGATGTATTTGGGAGGGAGAAAAAATAATAAGCAAATCTAAAATAAGTGAGTGAGTGAGTGAGTGAATATTAACGTCGCACTGTTCAGCTACACGAGGGCTTTTGGCGACGGACCACGTAATTTTGAACCATGGTCAAGTGACGTGGACGACACCTGAGCTGGCACCCCCCTCTCCTAACTACCACACCACACCAACGGGAGGACGTTTCAGCTCTCGACAGATTTAACGTGCATCGCTGCCCTACACGGCGGGTCTTTAGTGGTACGGGGCTCGAACTCATGACATGCCTGCCATGGTCCGATACCTTAACCACTGGGCTACCGCAGCCCATCTAAAATAAGTAAATCCTTCGCAAACAGTGTCAATATCCTTTTATTGTATTCCAAAGCCCTTGGAATAGTTTCATGGATTTAGCAGTGCACAGAAATGATCGTACTTCGGAAAGACGTACATATACTCGTCCAGGGCATTTAACGCATCTGTTGAGCGAGATGCATATATACGCTGGTAGCAAGAGGTTAAAGTCATATTGTAGCTTTAGCGTCAAAGTATAGTATTATTGAAATGAATGCATTGTTATTTGTAAAGAGGGGGGGGCAATGAAAATTATGATTGGATATTGGGTCGCAAATATATACAGTTTGAGAAACACTATTTTAACTAATATCGATAACAAAAGATTCTATTCACTAAATTAATAGATCAGATATCTTTGAAAATTACATTCAATACATTTATTCAAAACCTAGCAAAAGCTAATCCATGTATAGCTTTCCTAATAAAATTTTTATATAAAAACTATTTTTTGTTTTACTATGTCAAACCAAGCTGTTGCATTTTATTTTATTACCTCTCAAGTAGAATCAAAATTTATTATTATTCATTTATTTCACCTTAACACAGAAACAAACATGGCCATCACCGCAACATACACCACCACTACAATAACTTACAACTAAATCTATAGAAGTAACAAAATGCTCTATTTTCTGAAACATTCAACACTCGATATGCAAACAATTAACTTTTTGCAACGATACATAATACACTCGATATTTCTATACAAAACCTTATGAAAACAAATCCATATACCACCTTAACAAAACCTTTCATACCTCTATTCTAAAGACCCATTGGGTTATATGTTAAACAAAGTACTTATTAATCAACTGGAAAAAGAACTAGCTACTTCGGTCGCTTACGTGTAATCGATAAATATAGAGTTGAGACAAAGGCATAGGGTTCTCAATGTTCTCTTTATTTAACATTACACGTCTGTTGTTTTGAAGAATCGATGAAAGTATGAATATCGATGTTTTTCTCTTGCTTGCTCCAACAGTTTTCATCTTCTGGGTTGAATTTTTCTATTTGGGGGTCATGTACTTATTGCTCCTTGAATTTATGTTAATAAAGTTATATCTCGAAAGGTTCTTGATGTTCTTGAAGTAGTAAATGTGGGTTTTCTCGATGTCAATAAGAGGGGAGGGGAGAGGTAAAGCGCTTGGGATTTTTGAAGTAGGCTTTAAAAATGTTAAAGCAAAATTTATCAATTGCTACGTAACTTCTTAAATATCTTTCCTATCTTTAAAATTCTTTATAAATACAAATTGAAGCAAACTATAAGTTAAATATATTTTTTTTATTTATATACTATGTCTGTGTTAAGTAGCTGTATATAATTTTTAAGGCAATACTAAGTTTGCAGCGACTTCTTGTAAATAAAATGGTCTAGTTATGAATAGTGAGTGTTCTAAAAGTTCTCTTAATCTAACAATTCACAAATTTACTATACAAAAAAGCTCTCCTGTATCCCCTACTTCTGTAAAAAAAACTTAGTTTCTATAACGTTTTCCCGCAATATCCATGAAAATGTAAAACTCTTAAGGCCTTTTACCCATGTGATGTGACCATTTGTTGGTAAAAACACACCACACATTTATATAGATATTGCACTATCTCTTGTCTAGTATTTTGCACTGTGTCTGGGTAGTAAAAAAATTCGGTCTTCCAATGAATCTGTCCCACGAAATCGCAGAACGAGTTGATCAATTGTATCTTTACCCGGTACTGTATAATCATCTGAATATTTAGTTATGGTAATAGTAATATTTATAGTTATAGTAATATTTATCAAAATTATTTTCATCAAACCACCATGCACTGGGATCCATTGCATGATGCTCTTGCTAAGGAAGCAAGGAAACTTAGCAGTAACGACAACACTGCAACGCTCGTCACCCTAAGCGATATAAATTCAGCAGCAAAATCAACACTTTTTGATAGTAAAATCAAGATGATTCCTGAAATTAATAGAAGTAGAAGCATGAAAAGCATATTAACAAGGCTTAGAACAAGACATTTAAGGGGCAAGCAAATTCAGAAGAAAGGGACAAGAAAGTACTCTTTCTGCAAGCAATGTCCCGACACGGAGCTTAACACAGAACATCTTTTCTACTGCTCTACCATTTTAGTAAAATTGCAAGCACATTAGCAACAACCCTCGCGAGGGCTTAAACGAAGGTAACTGCACCCACATTGCCGATGCTGTCAAAAGGACTTTTGTGGTCCTATTTAATTATTGTCCATAACAAGAGACCTACCAAAATTATTTGCACTAGGGCTATTTTTTAAGTAAGGTCCATTGGTGCATATAGTTCCCTAGTTCACGCATACGCCGCATACGCCGCAACGAGTCTCTGCGTCACTGTCCAACATCCTGTGCGAGCACGCTAGTGCCATTTCCAGCTCTGTAGCATTCGTGTAAGCTTCTCTGTGCTTTATTAAAATGTTTAAGGTGACTGAATCACCCGCGCCAAGTGTGAGATACGGTCTGTTATCCGTTTTTGACTGCGAGAAACATGTCGGCTGCAGACATTCATCGCCACGTAACAGAAGTTTATAGTACTGAAGCAATGAGTGATAGCAAAGTTCGAAAATGGGTCAGGAAGTTTAAAGATGGGTCAGGAAGTTTAAAGATGGGTGAAGAAACGTCCATGACGAAGAACGCTCAGGCCAGCCGTCTGTAATCACTGAAGATTTGATGCAAGCAGTTGAATCTGTGTGACAAGCAAGATTGTGTTTGAGGTACCTTTCAGTACCTCAAACACAGTCTTGGCGGGAAACGCTTCAGTGACAACGAAGAAGTGAAAGCGGCCGTGCACTCTTGGCTGTCCAACCAGGCGGCAGACCTTTTTGAAGAGGTTTTTCAAAACTTAGTTTTAAGGTATGACAAGTACATTTATAAACTCGGCAACTGTGTAGAAAAATAGGCAAAAAAAATATGTACAATCCTAAAATAAAGGTTTTTGAAACATAAAATTGTCGTTATTTTTTAAAAAGCAAACGGATCTTACTTAAAAAATAGCCTTCGTTTCTTTTTCATATCATTTACATCAAAATAAGCCTGAAGCAGCTCAATGCTTTGAATGCGTGATAAACAAATTTGGCAAAGAAAGTGATAGCCTTCCCCTTATTGGATCGTTTATGGGGAACATGTGTCTAGTTTGAAAATCATTTTCAACCTTTCAGCAGTGTCATATGACGGTTATCATTGCTATAAACAGCCATCATTTCATTGTGGATTTGATGGGCACTGTAACCTTTCAAATGAGGAAACTTAATCACTCTGCGTGACTCTGTCTCTTCTCCATATTGCGATTTATTTTAATTTACTGCTTCCTTGAAATCATAAAACCTTACTATCCACACCCAGATAGCAATATGAAATATTTATTACACTAGCTGCATAGCCCGACGTTGTACGGGCTTTATCCATTTTTTTTTTCCTCAGGGAAATTTCCCCTTTTGATGTCATTATTTCCTGGGGATTTCCATATTTGTCATTGAAATTCTCTTTTTCAAAATTTCTTCCACTTTGTTCCTCTCCGTTCTATTTTCAGAATGGAAGGGGAGGAGAGAAGGACCTTACTGAATGGAAATTAAACATGCGTGTACTAAGTTGAACGGAGGGATCTATAAAGTTTTAAATCGTTTTAAGGCTGGAATTTTAAAGTAGGAATTTAATACTCGAAAAACAAAGGTAAATATGGACACACACACACACACACGCACACACACGCACGCACACGCACGCACGCACGCAGCACGCACACACACACACAAGAACATGAAAGCAGTCTTTATTAAATGCAACATAAAATTAAATGCAAATTTTTGGGTGATCAAATTATAACATATTTGTGCATGATTTTTTTTTCCTTGAACAGAATATATTCTTTTAAATATAATCCTCTTAAATTATATATAACATTCTGTGCAAAGAAATATATATATATGTATATGGTTAAGTATAAGATATATTTGAGATGTAATATATATATATTTTTTTACACTAACTTGATGTGTTTCTTGAGTGATATTCGTGTTCTTTAAAAAGTTTATACCTACTTAAGTAGTAACCTATAATTGTTTCCAACTAAAAATAGTACCAATGATTTTTTTTTTATTCAATGATTTTTCAATTCTAAAAAGCTTAGTTTTTCGACTTTATGTGTAATTCAGATTATTCAACTCTTATATTTACCGATAATGTTTTTGGCAATTAATCATTATAAAACAAATTTTGATTAATGAAAGAAAATTCCGATGATAAGTACAACATTTTAAATTCTGTATCAGACTCTGAATTAAATGTGTGTGTGTATAGGAAAATGAAAACAATTATTGTAAAGAAATTCTTTTATAAGAGTTGCCGTATTTTTTTTAAATCCTGGGATATATATGAAAAACAAGTGGAAAAACAGAAACATACAAAACAAACAGAAGAATATAGACATTTTATTATAAATGATGATCCCTGCATAAAACAGAAGGGGTGTGCTGCTTTCCATTCGAGACGGGAATCTATTACAGGCGAAAGTCTGCCTTCTTTTCCGGAAGAAAATACATCCATGCCTTTCTCGGTATTCAAACCTGAACCCACTCGGTTTTCAAACCTAGAGTCATATCCACCATACTGGCTGTGCGGCTGAAGTTCTATTATGTGCATTTTATACTTCTGAATCCTTTATGTAAAGTCTCTTAAGTATGCTTATCAGATTTTCATGGTAAATAATTTTGTTAGCTAAATATTTCGTTTAGCTATTTTTTAATTTTTCAAACTGGTCCTTTAAAAATTAAGCAATCCTCTTAATCTTTATTAGAATACAAATTTATAGAATTTTTATTATTGTATGAACTTTCATTCCGGACCAGAACTCAATTTAAAAGGTTACAGTGATTAACACTGAAAGCAATATAAATAAGTTAATTAATTTACTTCTATAATTTTTGGGAATAAAGATTCTACAGTATATATAAAATTTCTATTAAAAATAAACAAAAAAAGATAGTATTTTCTTTTTCATTACCTCATTTCCATTGTAACAGTTTGCAACAAACTTCACATACAAAAACTATTCCGACAATTTTATGTCTGCAGCACCATAAAAGCGGAAACACATGAAAAATTTACCAACATCCGAAGAGAGCCCAATGCTAACTCTTTTATGACGTTTTATTGCCCAGTTAGCTTTTACGACATTCATTTATATTAAACTATAGGGAAAACGAATTTCCCAGGAACTCAAATGCCCCCCTTTTTTTTTTTTTATATATATTCATTGGGAAGCGTGTGTGTGAAACTCATAAAAAACTCACGATCCTTATGAATAAATCTTTTAAAGGGGTTAAAATTCCGTACCCGGGTCGTAATTTTTTATTTGGCGAAAATCGATTCATACATCCGTCATTTAATCGATATCGAGAACGCTGAGTTAGTGCTGTCTTTAATTTATAAGCAGATACAGAGAAGGGAACGAGCGTCACACAACGAATCTGAACACCTGCAAAAAGAGAGATTATTTAATAACCATTTTTCTTTTTCTATTTAGTCATTGGTGTTTTTTTTTTCTTTCTTTCTCTTTTTATTGATTTGATCCAATCAAAACAGTAATAATTTTTATATTTTCTAAAATGCAGGTGATAAGAGGGAAAAAAAATGCAGCGTTGATGTTTTTTTATTAAAATTTTATTAAAATGCGAATCTTTCCTGTTTTTTTTATAGAAATGAATTTTAAAAATTTTTCTCTTCTAGTATTGGGGTGAATTTTTGGGGTTTAAAAAAATATCATGTTGATAAAAGCATCGTATTAATAACAGCTTATTATTTATACAGCCATTATACTAAAAAAGAATACATTCGCATTAGTCGTATAAAATACGCGTCTTTTGATATTAATAAGAATAGAGAAGTATTATTTTAAGATAAAAATGAACAAATATTAATCAGAAACTCTTTCTCTTTTTCATGGCATGATGCCGAATAGAATAACTGTTTTACAACTGTATGAGTATGTGCTCCAATATTTGGAATTCAAGATACTTATTTTTTTTTTATTGAAAATAAAATTAATACACACTTTCGAGTTAAAAATTAAAATAGATAGGGGATTAGGAGATCTAATTTTAATACAAATCTACATAATTCTAATGCAAATAAAATCGTTTCAGAGTTTCCCAGATATTTAAAATAAAAAAAAAGTCATCTGTATTCTTTATTTTTTATAACTTTTATTTACTACACAATTTTAGACAATTTGAGTGGAAAGTATATGTTCTAAACTAAAAATAAAATTATTAAAATATAACAATATTTCAAATTTCATTTTAAATTAAAAATACATAACTAAAAAACTTATCAAGGATAAGTTTTAAAAATAAAAAATGTGGAATTTCCCACATCCACTTAAAATTTTAATTGGAAGTTACCGACTTAAGGCATGATTTAATTAAAAAAATAATCAGATTCTATAAACAACTCAGGAGATTTGAATGAATTTGAATTCAATGTAAGAATAATTATTTGGAATAATTATCATTAAAGCTTATAACCTTGGTTTTAAGGGGGGTTCTTTAAATTTAATGATTTTTTAAAATTTCAAATTTTAAAACCTTTTTTTTAAAAAATCTTTTTTCTTCTTGATACCAACCTAATTTTAAAATTCGAATGAGACATTTCTTGTATTTGTCTTACCATTAAATCTTTAATGATTTTTTGATCCATAAAATTTCCCGATTACAAAAATTTAAAACCAAAGCCCCCATCCCCTAATTTCCCCCCAAACTTGAAAAAATGATGCCAAAGCTGACGAGTATTTTTTCAGTTTACTGAAATGTTTGGCACAAAAATTTTCCCTTTTTGGCGCTATGACAATAGTCGCAAAAAAAGACAATCAATGCTGGAGATGCCAGGGTTTTTTCCATTCTTTGGGAGTCTGCCATCTCCCAATTAAATGCCTTAAATGCGCAAGGCCTCACGGGGCTAAAACTGTAATCGGGCTTTTGGGGGGGCCCACTAATTTGGGGGCCAACTGCGGTGGGGGAATGGGGGAATTTGGGCCCCAATCCCCCTTTTTTCCGAAGACAAAAATGCGCCTAAAAAGGGCAATCAAAAAAAAAATAACATTCAAAGGGGGAAAAAACCCCAAATAACTTGCCAAAAATAAAATTCAAGAAAATTTTTTGGCACTCTTAAAAAACCCAAAATTTTAAAAGTTTTTCCCATGCGTAAAAAATTCCGGGAATCCAGCAGCCTCAATCAAACTACCGCGCTGTCTTTCCCCTCTGTCTCGTTTTCCCCAAAAATTTTTTTCCCCTGGGACAGATCAGGGAGATTAGTCATGTTAATACCCCAAATTCAATTTTTAAACCATTTTCAAAAAATGTAATTCAGATTGCTAATGATAAAGGGAGTCGATGGGGAACTTTTGGGCCCCAGGCTTTCGGGGCAGCACTCCCAGCACTCAAAAACCTTTTTCATCCTGACGATAAGGCCTTTTGGAAATTTTTTTCAGGCATATGTCGCGTTAAAAATGGGCGTAATTATGTTCCCCCAAATTCGGCCTAACCAATCGTGCAAACGTGCAATCAATCTCAATTGGTTTTTTGGAAACCCAAAACGGTCTGCGCCCCCAAAATTCATGAAGTTGGGAATTTTCGTTTTGGAGCAAAATCTTGATTTGTTTCTGGCCCAAAAACCAAACTAGAACCTGGTCAGGACCCCTGATTGCAAATTATCATCTTTAAAAGATGATCGTGAAATTTTTCCCTAGAATTCGTAGTGCAGGGGGTCCCCGCTATATAATGTAAAAGTAATTTCGTTCAAGCAGAGCCTTTACCGGGAATACGGTATATGGATGTTTGCTATCGAAATTAAAATTAATAATTCCCTCCCCTCAGTAGTTTCTGCTTATGCTCGTTTTTGTGGGAAATAAAGAAAAAATTTCCCCCAAAAAGGGTTTTCTTAAAATTCTAAATTCAGGTAATAACTTAATCATTGCTGGAGACCTTAACGCTGCTCACAAAACGGGGGAAAACACCAGGTCGAACAATTTTGGCTTTCCTCTTAAAAAATTATTAAAAATTACCCTAATGCAAGGATTGTTGCACCTTACACCCCGCCCATATTAATTCACGTTCCCCAGCCGGGGGCACGTGACCCCAATTATCTACCTGGCTTTTTTAAAAAATACCCCTTTTAATTATGACATTAGAGTTATAGATGATCTTTTTTCCCGGATCATCACCGGCCCCAAACTCTATACACTAATTTGCTACCATTAAAATTCCGGGTAACTCTCCCCAATTGGGAGAACTTTCGATTCCTTCTTAAAAAAAACCCCACTCCCCTTTCCCGGAGTCCCCCCAAAAATGAGCATCTCGATTTTGCGAATTGGGTCGGCTTGGGGAAAATATCTCCGAAGCATTTGGGCTGTTTCAAAAAACCCAAATTTTAAAAAACCGCACCTTTTAAAATTACCTCCAGATATTCGCCCCAAAATTCGCCACAGAAACGGGGGTCAGGAGATTTTTGGCAAAGATCAAAACCCTGCTTTTAAAAAATAAACCCTCCGTACTATCAGAAACGAGATAGCCAGTGATATAGACACCTGCCCCATCAAGATGGGAGAAAACAATTGAGGGGTTATCTCCCGAAACAGGCACTCTTTGGGGGGTCCTCCCTTTTCAAAAGCCTTTTCATCACATTCCCCTAAAAGGGGGGCTCTCGGGCCCTATCGCAAGTTGGGCCGAGGTAATTGCGGACAGCCTTCAAAAACAATTTGAACCAAATACTGATGTAGAAAAACCCAGTTTTTCTGCACATATACAAAGGAAGGTCAAAAAATTCCTTTACTCCCCCACCTGTATGGATCTGGAAAAACATCTCCCTCTGAAAACAGGAATTCATTTAAAAAACTCAAATCAAACAAATCTCCTGGTATTGATCTCATCACAAATCGTATCCTTAAAAAAACTTCCCACTAAATTTTTTCATTTTTTATTGCTTTTCGTTTTAACATGCTTTTTGGGAAAAATTTCTCTTCCCCAAAAGTTGGAGGATGGCCGTGGTAATCCCCCTTCTTAAGCCCAATTCCCGATGATTCTAATCCTCAAAATTTTCGTCCAATTTACTACTCAGTAGTTTGAGGGAAAAACATACGAATTTGATTTTGAACCGCCTGAACCAACACTGCTTAGCCAGGAATATTATTATTCCCGAACAAAACATGGCTTTTTGTAACTAAGTGCTCTACAGTAATCCAGTTACTCAGAGTCACTGAATTGGTTTCCCCACAGGCTTCCCAAAAAACCCCGGCCACGGGGATCTTTTTTTGTGGACATAGCCAAAGCCCCTTTTACAAAATTTGGCATGATGGCTTAAATATCCAAAGATGATGAGACTTGGATTTTTGGACCAAATCCTAAAATTATTTACTCTCCTAAACTCGGGGGAGTTTAGAGTTAGGGGATCAAAAATTTTCCTCTCCAGCCCTCGTCCGGTAAAAAGGGGGTTCCCCAAGGGGAAAATTTTGCGGGGCCCCCCTTTTTTTAAACCCGGAGATTCCGACATTTTCCCAAGGGGTTTACAATGTCCATTTAGCTATGTATGCGGATGACACTGCTATATTTAGTCAACACACTTGTAATCTCAAAATTATTGAAAAAATTACAAAAATTAAACCAAGGCTTCAAAAAATTTGGGTTGCTTGGAAAATCAAAATTAATGCATCAAAAAGGGAAAGGGTCCTCTTTACGAAACAAAAAGGGGTATGGAAACTTCCCCAAAATCAACATTTTTTAAACCCCTCCCCCCGGGTCACTGAAATTTTAAATACCTAGGGTTCATTCTCAAAAAAATTGAACTTCTCCTCTCACATCCCTGCTGCACTTCAAAAAAATGGCGGGGAAAGAGAAACCCCTCAATTGCTTAATTTCTCGAAAGAGTAAGCTCCCAATCAGACACAAGGTTTTGCTGTATAAATTATTTCTCCGACCAATTTTTTTTATATGCATCCCCATCTGGGGGTTCTGCTGCAGTAACTCCAAAAAAATTGGGGTTTATCAAAATTAAAAACCCCCAAAAAAAATTTACTAATGCTCCCCGGTTTGTCAGAAACAAAAACTTGCACAAAAATCTCAAAATTGATCCCAAATTTTTGATTTCATTAAAATCAGTCTACAAAGTTTTTGACAGATTACCTCAAATTCCCAACCCAAACTATCCGAGTCATCCCTGCCTATTTATAACTCGGGGGCTCTGAAAAAAACCTAGAGCTGCTCTTCACCACATATATCAGCTTTCCCGGGCCAAAAGGGGGTTTGGAGATCCTGAATATAGTCTTTAAAATTTTTTAAAATTTTTTTTTTTTCTTATTTATTTATTTAAAAAAATAATTAAAAAAATAAAAAAAAATCCCCCAATTTTTCTTTTTGTCATTTTGTGCAAAATTTCACCTCCATTAAATTACTTCGACTTAAACCCACATTCTTCTGAATCGGTCTTGTTTGGGAGTTTAATTCCATGTCAATTATTCTCCTTTTTTTCCCCATCTTTTTTTGGATCATCTTTTTTTTTTGCTCATCTTTTCCCCGCAGATGGCATCACATTATGGACACTTTTTTGTGTCAACTCCTTCTCTTTTCGTTCGCTGTTCAGCGGCCCCCTCCCCCTGTCATCACTACACTATTCAGCGGGGTTTATCCTTCCCCTTTATTTTAACATCATGTACCCGAACACCACCCGGGATTAATTGCTTTTATTCTCCATTTTATCTTTTTTTTCTTTAAAAATTTTGTGTCCCCCTTTTTATTTCGTTTCCCGCAAAGAAAAGACGAATTAGAAGAGCACAGATTTCTGCCCACCTCCCTCCCGGGGAAGGGGGCCTCATTAAATATGTTCCATACTTGCCAAATTTAAAATTTTTTCTTGGCCCCTCTCACCGGTAGTATGACCTCAGCTACAGGTGAAAGCCCCCTTTAGGAAAAAGGGTCTGAGCTGTTGTTAATAAGTTTGATAGCATCTTTTTAAATTTTAAAAGGGAAATTTAAAATTTAAATTTTTCTCTTTTTTTTAAAAATTATGATGAGAGGGTAATACCGTTTTTTGGTAAGGTCCTCAGTAGAAGCCGTGCGCCCCCTGGGCTTTTAATGTGATTTTTATTCACATGCGCACACAATCAACAATTCACTCTAATTTAATAAAATGAATCAATCATTCTATTTTCTTTATTTGTAAATAAAATAATTTTAAGACAAACATTATGAATTGCAATGGAATATAAATATTTTTCTAACCAAATTACAAACAAAAAGCAACATTTTCATTATATGAGATAAGATAAATTGAAGATTTTTTTGCGGATAAAAACCAGATATACTTTTTCCCAAAAGGAAAAAAAGTTTTGAGAAGAAAAATCATCCTTCTATCTTCATCATCTTCACATTTGAATTCGCTGAAAAAATATTATTGCCAAATGAAACCACACAGATATATATAATTATATTAATAATACCACTATAATTAGATATAGCAAGTAAAAACGGTAGTTTTATAGGATAACAGAAAGTGCCATGCGCTTTTAAATACAAGAAAACGTTATTCCCTTTGAGCAGGGATGGGCAGACTTTTCCAGGGTACGGGCGGCTACTCAAAATTTTTTCAAGGTGTTGCAGTGCACCCAGTCTCCAGTCATTGGTATTTTACAAACATGTTTCTTTTAGTATTCACGTCTTAATAAAGGCGGTTTGCCCCAAAATATCTTGGTGGTCCATCGGTCGATCGCGATCGACTTAATGATCCCCTCTGCTTTAGAGCAATGAAGAATAAAGTATACGAAGAAGATTTTACACAAATTAGTTTCAACTTTGTTTTGTTGAGCAATTTTCTCTCATCAGGAATGATCACTTCAAATCAATTAACTGTTTTTTTGCATCTTTTTTATTTATGCCCTGCAAGGGGTTATCCTAAGTTTTGATTATTATTAACAAGTAATATAGAAAAATATTTTTTAAGTCAATTCCTACTTAGATCAACACTACTTTTTTATTAAATAGTTACAATTAATATAAATATGTATATACGTATGACAGAATCACAACATTAAATGGTAATTCATTTTTTTTTAATTATCATTTTAAAGGGATCTATTGTCATCCCCCAAAAAATCGTGTATAGAAAATTTCAGTTCAACTGAATGCTTTGAAACGTGGGAAAAAAAACCCCTTTTAAGTTTTGACACAAGTCCCAAAAAAGGGGCTCTAAGTCCCCAAACGTGGCTGTATTTTAATTCTTTTTTAAAAAATTAGGTTTAATCAATTAAAATTTTTTTTAATTATAATTTAAATATTGTGTTGTCATCCCAAAAAAACCATGTATATAAAATTTCAGCTCAATTGAGCGCTTTAAAATTATTTTATTTTTCGGTTTAAAATTCCCCTTTTAAATAAACAAATAAATATATAGAGGTGTGAGGGTTAATGGGAGAGGTTTAAAAATAACAGAGATAAAAACTCAATTTTTTTTATTACCATTAAGATCTCAACATAATCATCATACGATGTTATACAATTATTCCAAGATTTCTTCACCATTCGCAGGCATTGTGTAACCCAGTAGATTGCGTTTGAAAATCATTGTTCCATCTCACGAATGACGTCATTTGTGTTGTAAAAACCCTGATCACGCAATGATTCTTTGAGTTCTGGGAATAAGAAGAAGTTTCTTATGATGAGAAAGGGAGAATATAGTGGCGGTGAAAAATTTTATAAGCCACATCGGTTTGATTCTCTTATCATAACTCCAGATGATTGAGCAGACGCAATTTTCTCATGCTTTTAGTGAAGTTTTAATCACGCAATATGTTCAGTAGTGTGTACTACTGTGTGTGTGTGAACATACTGACATAAATTATAGTAAAAATTTCATTCTTTCAAAAATCATTTAAAATATTTTTATAAGTTAGATAAAGTAAATGATATAAAAACAACTTAAAAAACTCTCTAGTTTTGTGTATTAGTCCTTCTTCCTCAATGATTCCCTAATTCCCCACCGAACATCTAACACCTAAAAAGCGTTTTTTCAACCTAAGTCGGATAACTTAAGTCTAATATTTGAAAGACGGTAACATTTATCTATAACGCCCTTACGCCCTCGCAACCCCTTTTGGGGGTCGATTTTTAAAACCCCTTTTGTAGTGGATCTCTACTCCATGAAAGGAACATGCTTGTCAGATTTCAAGTCTGTTGGTTAATAGTTGAAAAAACGGAATTCTCTTTTATCTCTTTAATCCCCCGCCACTTTCCTTGGAGGTCTATCTCTGCAAAATTTCTTTTGTAGTGGATCTCTATTCTATAAAAAGAACATGCCTGCCAAATTTCAAATCTGTAGGTTGAAATCTGTTTGTAGTTGAAAAACGGGAATATTTATCTGTAACGGCACGTAACCCCTCGCAATCCCCCTTCGGGTCAATTTTCTCAAAACCCTTTCTTAGCGGATTTCTACTCTATGAAAGGAACACGCCTGCCAAATTTTAAGTCTGTAGGCCAAATAGATCCGAAGATATTGTGGTGAGGGAATGAATGAAGGAGTGTTGGAGAGAGTCTCGCTTTTCTCCTTTATACATATACTTGTATAGTAAAAATCGCTTAACACGAAACTGAAGGGACTGAAATATTTTTTCGTGTTAAAGGGTATTGTAAAAAAAACATATATTCAACAAAATTAAGTTTATTGTACATTTTATTTACACAGATATGTATATATGAATATATTTACAAAAATATTCTTAAGAACTTTATAGAAATTTAAAACAAACGTTTCAAATTTTATGAAAACATCATTTATAGAGTTTTTGAAAAATGGTCTGATATTTTTCTTTGCATTGTATTTTTTAGCATTAAATTGTTCGGTGTCGTTCATTTTGTTATTCATATCGCCATTGGAATGTGCGTCTAAATATAATTGTGCATATTTTTCATGACGTTCTTCATTTCGGATGACGAGGAAATAGGAGCTGCACACATCATACATTTCATTCTCGTCTTCGGAACCTGTATCAATGATATTGTTTGAGCTTTGAACAAACTTCAAACTCTTTGGCTGCCGTATTGGGGCTGTACACACATTATCATTATCGGGTTTTTTTATTATTATTATTATTTCTAATGGGTTGTGGATTGGAGTTTTACCATTTTAGCCCTGAGTACATTCCCCGAAAGCTGGTTTCTTTCTTAACCGGCACATAAAGCGATACCCATATTGGTACCATTCCCCAGTTTCCTCCTAGGGATTGGCCGCGGTAGCCGTATGGTATCAGGTTATCGGACTTGGCTACCTGTCTCCTTGCATTCCAGTACCATAAGACCCATGTTTGGCAGCGATGCACGTTAAACTGTCGATGGGTGAAACGTGCCTCCCTTGGTGTTTGGTTTTTGGATGGTCAGCTCGGTTGGTTCCCTTCAGACCATGGTTCAAAATTACTGGTCCGTCGCCAAACCACGTGTAGCCATATGAACAGATGCGACGTTAGGTATTAATCCAAGTCTCCTCCCTAGGGAGGCACCTGAGCTCTGATGATGCGAACCTGTACTAGGATTTAATTTTTCCGAGAGGAACCCAAGACAAACAGACGCTCTAGGGATATTTTACTTGCTATATAATCATACGACATGGCCACTGTCGATTTTCTGTATCGTGAAAATCCACCGACTTGAGCCGGGGTCGAACCCGCAACCTTGAGTGTAGAAAGTCAACGACAAACCATCCACGCCACCCAACAAGCCATTTTCATTATCTACTACAATGAATTCTTTCGATAATACAATAGGACAGTTCAATCAAACTAGTGTTTTCCGTATTTTGCTCATTCTTAGAAAGGAAATGTTTTCGTGTCAAGCGATTTTCGTTTCGTGTTAAGAGAAAATGTGCATCGAAATACGTAGTTTGTTTGGACCGTACTATTATTTCGTGTTAACCGATATTTCGTCTTAAGCGTTTTCGTGTTAAATGTATTTCACTGAAGATCTATAGTGTTTTACAAATGAATAATAATTCTTATACATTAAGTTCATTATTAAGGTATTCAACTACGTTCGGAACCTTGATTTTAAAAAAGCACATAAATGGACAATTTTCATAATATTTAGTGTCACTTAGATTAGAATACATGTATAGAATTGTTTTAAGGACATTGTGACAAAAAAAAATTATTTAAATGCAATATTTTCGGGAAAAAATTAACTTAGAATAATCATTTTTCAAAATGCTCTCCTCTTATAAAAAACGCTTCTAACATAATAATATTTCGTTTATATAAAGAAAAGACTTCACCAGAGAGTCTGAACTAGGATTTTTGAAAAATTCACATTATTTTCAGGTTATCACCCATTCAGTGACGCACACATGGGAGGGGTCCTGAGGGTCCGGACCCCCCCCCAAATCCCTTGATTTTTTTTCCGATTGTGATTATAATTCTAAGTATATAGTACGTAAAATGTAACTAAGTATTTGTTATTAATGATTAATTTTATTAATTAATGCTATAATTATTTATTCAATAATTAGTTTTTTACTGTGTTTTGTTCCTGAAAATCGACAAAATCAAAAGGAGCATGATACAAGATTGGTGAACTTTCGACCCCGGACCCCCCCGTTGAAAAATTCCTGTGTGCGCTACTGCACCCATTGAAATAATTATCGGCGTTTTTTTCTTAAATTTTCTCCCCTCTGTTGTCGTAAAACATGGATAAACCCACTTCTAAGTTATATATTTCAAAAATTCTAGTTGAGCCTCTGTACATAGGTCTGAGCTACATACAGGCAAAATAGTATATAATAGAATAATTGTTCACAAAAGGAGAATATAATTTTGAAAATGGGTCATTCTATGTTCATTTTTTGTCAAAATATTGTACTTAAGGTATCCGACTACTTTCGGAACCGTGATTTTAAAAAAGCACATAAATGGATAATTTTCATGATATTTAGTGTCACTTAGGTTAGACTACATGTATAAAATTGTTTTAAGGACATTTTGGTAAATAAATTTATTTAAATACAATATTTTGGCAAAAAATGAACTTTGAATAATCATTTTTCCAAATGTCCTCCTTTTGTGAAAAATGCTTCTATTATTATAATATTTTGCCTGTTTATAGCTAAGACCTCTGTACAGAGGTTCAACTATGATTTTTGAAAAATTCACATTATTTTCAGAGTTACAACCCATTGAAACAATTATAGGCGCTTTTTTCTTAAAATTGCTCCCCTCTGTTGTCGTAAAACATGGATAAACCCACTTCTAAGTTATATATATTCAAAATTCTAGTTGAGCCTCTGTGCAGAGGTCTGAGCTATATACAAGACAAATATTATTACAATAGAAGCCTTTTTCACAAAAGAAGGATATTTTGAAAATGGGTCATTTTATGTTCATTTTTTTGTCAAAATATTGTACTTAAATAATTTTCTATTGTAATACTATTCTTGAAACAATTTTATATACGTTTTCTAATCTAAGTGACACTATAAATATCATAAATATTATCCATTCATACGCTTTTGCAATATCACGGTTCCGAACGTAGTCGGATACCTTAAAATCGTTTCAAGAAAGTTATTTCTTAATATAAAGAGGATATTGTGATTACAAACCATGAATTCACTCTAATATTGATAGATCTAATATTCCATAAAGCACGTTATAATTCAATATCTTAGATACCAATATTGATTAGATACTGTTCAACAAATGCTCTGAAGACAGGACTTCCTTATATCTCATTCATAATCAACCAAAGTGGGCACACAAATTTATGCAGAAAAATTGCTTTTCGACCACGTCATGTTCTCTTGCGTGCAAGGGTCTTCGTGCGTACGTGGAATAGAATATTCAAAGGTTGAAGGAAGGCCCTCTTCGGAATGGCTTCCTGTGCATTAGAATAATCGTAATTACTTTGCTAGTACAAAGGGACTGTGTACGGTAGGAAGTACCTTTTGTTTTAGAGAGAATTTTAAGTAATAAAAGACTGGGTCCGATGATAAATTATGGTAATTGTAGACAGTTTAACTTATGGAGTTATAAAAGATTTCACTAGTTCCTAATTTGGGGGGGAAAAAAATTAAATAACATTATAGCGTGAGAAACGTATGTTTTTTGATTTATAGAAAGGAAAAAGTAAAAATGACTTGGACGCTGCGAAAAATTATTATTTTTATTTATGGCATGAACACTGCATACATAAAAACAGGACATAGGAACAACTTGTAACGGTAGCTCTTTTTTTTCTCCACCCTGAAGCTTGTGTAGGTAAGTTCTAATATTCCTGTCTTGAAAAACCTCCAATCGAGAATAAATTAATTTCCATTTATTATTATTAATATCAAGTTATTAATATAAGGGTTGCCCAAATGAAAAGTGGACAAGTTGAATAAAAAGAATACCCTTCTTGGTTACCGAAAAAAAAAGAAGAAAAAATGGGTGTTGTAACACGGATCCCATCATTCGATAGCAGGTTTGTGCCTTCACCCTCGAAAGAACGTGGTTTATTCGTGAGGAATTCCTGCCCAGCTTCCTACACTTCTTCGTCCAAATAGAAACGCAATGCTCCCTTAAGTGGCCTAAGAGCGCAAAAATCACAGGGTGACAAATCCGGACTGTACGGGAGGTGTTTTAACATTTCCAAACAGATTTTTAAAGTTACCTTGGTTTCACAGGAGAGGTGTGGTTGGACATTGGCATGGAGATTCTATATCGTTTGCCACCCTTCTCGAAAACTGTAACACCAAATATTACCAGATCTTTCGACCTAAACAATGCTCACCATATATTCCCACTATTCGTCGATAGATGTCCCCATTAAACTCACCTCCTGTGATCAGAAACCATAATAACAAGATGTGAAGCCCTCGCTCATGGGGACCTCAGTTCTACATTATCTACGCGACCTGTTTCGGTGCGGAAGAACGAAGAACCACTCAAATCGTTCATTCTAAAATCTGTTTATTAAGGTCTTAGTTTAAACACAATACACAACAATAATAATTAAATAAGTTGATTTAGAATGAGAAGACGCAACATGCATTACCAAATAGTAGCGTACTTGACCACTGAATTTAACTTTATAGATTAATTCCACTATCACTAATATGCGCCCTTTCCTTATAGCTTATATAAATTAGCTTACCACTATATCCTTGGTAAACAGCTACGTTCCTTATCTGTTCTGATGTTTCTTTAATCCGACAGTGTTCCTTTTGGCCTCGAACCTACTTTTGGTTCGTCAGTACCCCGGCACGGCTATACTATTTCACGGAGTTAAGATTCTTCTAAACTTTATCTCAAATCACTTTACAGCCAACTCTCTACTTAGCGACTTCACTTTCCTCTTAGCAATCACTTCTGCACATAGACATAGACCCGAACATAGACACCGCTTTACTGCTAACTTCCAATATATATATAATTCCTAATTTACATAACCACGTTCTTCTTCTTGAGTTGGTTGAAAGGAATTGCCATTCTGGCCCCAAAGAAACCCCAAGAGGACATTAATAGAAATCGTGATAAAAGCCCGTCACAAAGCGTTGTTCCGATCTGGAAGCATCCTTATATGGCACGACTTTACTTTCGATTAATTTCCTCTACCGCTA
The DNA here is from genome assembly GCA_019973955.1 of Trichonephila inaurata madagascariensis. Classification (NCBI taxonomy): domain Eukaryota; kingdom Metazoa; phylum Arthropoda; class Arachnida; order Araneae; family Nephilidae; genus Trichonephila; species Trichonephila inaurata. Next base: position 82,555 of record BMAV01026525.1, on the reverse strand, counting down.
ACAGGTTTCACAGTTAAACGTCGTATGCAGTGTACTCTACCTACCATTCTTCGTGCCTCTATTTGGCGGCTGTGCTATAGCTACCCTCAATCTGACGCAATCACATATGTTCACTTTTCATTTGGGTAACCCTTATAAAATAACTTAAATGTATAGTGTCAAGACCTTTTCGCAGGAATAATGCATACTAATCGAAATCTGTTTTTTTCAGGAATCTAGCTTAAATGGATTAAGGATGATCCCAAATTCAGAACACTCATAATCTTTAACTAAATGAACGACAAGAATTTTTCTGAAGGACCATTAGAATTTTAATTGAAATATCGCTTTTCTTCAGAAGAAGATGGAAATTAAATCAGCAATAACTTTGGAGAAAACCCCAGGTTAGTGTTAAGAGAAACCACGCGAGATAGCCCGTTACAAGTTCATATATACAGGATGTGATGTGTCATGCTTATTAACTGACATGATTTTAAATGGTAAAATAAGTAATTGCGAAAGACTTGAATTTAAGGAGTGTAAAAAGAATCAAAAGGATTTTTTAAAAATTTATTTTTATTTGAAACAGAACATGATGAACAATCAATACATACTTGCATAATGACTTATAAACAGCAGAAGATGTAACAAATGTAATACATTGCTATCTTTAGAATAAATACAGAAGAATCTCAATATATATATAAGTAAAAGAAATAAAAAAATAAATTAAATTTTAATTTCAGTTAGCTTAATTAACAGCACAAGCATGAACCAAACGATATATATCAATAACACCCCCTCCCCATTCAAAAAATGGAATATAATGATCCTTCCGAAAGATGAAAACAGGCTGTTACTCAGTGAAATAAGCATCTTAATTTTCAAGATTGGAAAAAATGTACCTAACTTTGTTTAATACATAAAATAGGACGAATAGAAGTGATTATTGACAACCCTTATGCATAAGGTGCAATACATCGTCTAGCTTTGGATTTCTGAATCGACAGAATTTGGGATATGAAAGGATAAATAAAAAACACTTTCAACTTAAATTGATGAAAGAAACAACAAAGTAACACCCAAGACATTTTTGAAAAATATTTCCTTTTTATTCAATATGTATAAAAATTCATTTTTCTTTTTCAAATATCATATACACAAGCACACACACAAGAACATATTGATAGTCGTGCATAGGAAAATCTTACAGTTATAAATTTTACTAAGAAAAGACTAAATATCTGGACAAATCTTATTCTAAACATCATTAACTGATTCTTGTGTATATAATATTGTAAATTACTGCTACAAACAGTGTTCTCTTGGCTTCAGGAAGCCAAAGATTGAAGTAAACCATACAGAACGAAGAAGATAGAGACTCACAGGGCAGTGTGATTAAATTCCTGTATTTGAAAGGTTTCAGAGGTAGGAAAACCTACAATGAAATGACGTCTGCTTCTGGAAATGATAGCCCGTTATATATGGCACTGTTGTGAAGTGGGAAATGAATTTTCAAATTGTCCCCATATCCCTCTCAAATAATCCAAGAAGTGGACAATCACCACTCACAGATGCTGCTGCCACAGTGAAGAAAGTGATAGACTTTATCTATTTAGACAGAAAAGCAACCATCCATATGATTATGAATGAGTGGGTCTTAGTTAAGGCAGTGAGTGGAAAATTATTCAAGAGGAACAATACATGACAAAGGTATCAGCACACTGGGTTTCATGATTGCTGACTTTTTTTAAAGAAGCAAATGCAACATGATCCGTCAAAGAAGATATTGAATCTTTTGAAGCCTGTCGATGAAGATTGTTTTTGGTCGTCTGGTAACTATGAAAGAATCTCTTATTTATCAATGTGGTCCAGAAACCAAAGAGAGGAGCCAAAAATGCAAGAACAGTGACTTACTATTTCTCATAAGGGCTAAGGTGCAGAAATCTTCAGGTAACTTTATGCTGTTTTGATTGGAAGTCATATTATCAGATCACCTGAAGAAAGGTCGGACTGAAACAGTCCAGACCTCAATCCTATTGAAAAATTGTGGCACCGTTTGAAAACTCTTGTTGGAATGAGGTATCCATGAAATAAAAAGGAAGTAATTGAGGATATAATTGTTTCCTGGCATCATGTAACAACGAAGGAAAAGCTTAAAACTATTTTCAGATCAATGAAACATCGATTTTGAAGCTGTAAGAAAGAATAACGCAACCTCACTAAGCTCTGATAACTCTCTGCTATCATCATTATCCAATATATATCGACAGTTATCGCAGCATACCTTTTTTTGCGTTGCAAATATTTGAATTTTCTTTTTTGTATTCAAATTTAGCATTAAATTCTCTTTAAAAAGATATAAAATACTTAGCCTTTTGTGCAATGTAAAATTTTCTATAAGCATGCAAAGTTAAAAAAGTGTCCACAATTTTAGCCACCACTGTACATACCAAATTTCATTCTAAAATCTGTCGAGCAGTTCTAGAGAGAGAAATGTTAGAATCTAAAAATTCTCTTAAGGTATCCGACTACGTTCGGAACCGTGATTTTGCAAAAGTGTATAAATGGATAATATTTATGATATTTAGTGTCACTTCGATTAAAAAATGTATATAAATTTGTTTTAAGAATAGTATTACAATAAAAAATTATTTAAGTACAATATTTTGACAAAAAATGAACATAGTATGACCCGTTTTCAAAATAGTCTCCTTTTGTGAAATATGCTTCTATTATATAATAATATTTTGCCTGTCTATAGCTCAGACCTCTGTACAGAGGATCAACTAGACTTTTTGAAATATATAACTTAGAAGTGGGTTTATCCATGCTTTACGACAACAAAGGGGAGAAATTTTAAGAAAAAAAAATGCCTATAATTATTTCAATGGGTTGTAACTCTGAAAATAATGTGAAATTTTCCCAAATCGTACTTGAGCCTCTGTACATAGGTCTGAGCTATGTACAGGCAAAATATTATTATAATAGAAGCATTTTTCACAAAAGGAAAGCATTTTGAAAAAAGGTTATTCTAAGTTAATTTTTCGCCGAAATATTGTATTGAAATAATGTTTTTTGTCACAATGTCCTTAAAACAATTTTATACACGTATTCTAATCTAAGTGACACTAAATATCATGAAAATTATCCATTTATGCACTTTTTTAAAATCACGGTTCCGAACGTAGTCGGATACCTTAATTTAGGACACCTGTGCATTGTAAATACTACATCTTAAAAAAGTGTAATTACAAATATAAATGTGAAGCAATGATTTTAAGGTGCAAAATAATTAAATAGCTAAATTATTGATCTTAAACTGTATTTGTATCCAAAAGCTATTCTAAGACTAATATTTCATGAGTTCTGCTTCGTCGTTGGGGGAATTTATTTAAACTAATGCGCAAATCAAATTTATGCTAACAGTATAGCTGAAAACTAACAATTTATCATTTCTGACACGGAGCATAAGTTCCTATTTAGTGCTGAGAATTTAATGAGTAAAGCTTTCTAGAAGCCAAATATTTAACGAGATCAATGAAGGATGGTAATACAGGTGTGGTTTGGAATTTAAATTCCAGTTGTTTATATGGAAATAAGCGAATTGACTTTCCCCCTTCAATCTCTCAGAGGTTAACGTCGTATATTGTTAAGAAACGGTCACATATTAAGGTGATTTTAAAAGTAGATTAGTAAATTATAAAATGACTACATGCGAAGGGGAGGATTCTTATAAATTTAGGAAAATTCTTTTTTGTTAAGATTAATTTAAAAGTTATGTCGAGTTCCAGTGACGTAACGTACACCACGCACTAGGAATGATGATTCTTTTTGAAAAGTATCGATTTTTAAAACGATTCGAATCGTAACCCGATGAATCGATAGACAAAAAAAAATCGAGATCTAAAAGATCGATTTCTAAAAAATCGATTTTTTCAAGTCTGTATTTACGATGTAAATATGAATCCATTTTAAGAAAAACAAGAAAGATACCATAATAAATTATCTCTCATCAGTAAAATCAGGGAATTTTTTTTTAGTTCAGGGAATTTGACAATTACAATTATTTTTATTACCATATCAAAGAGTATGAGGTATAAAAGAAGACATTTATTTTCTATAAATGTATTTGTTACATTCAAAAGTTTAGAAAATAGATAATATAGCTTACAGTCCCCAATGCTTAATATCTAAGTTTTTTAAAAACAATCTGTCAAGGAAGTCTACTGGGATCCAAGCGGTTCCGTTCATCACTTGCGATGTTGCCGGCAATCGAAAAAAAGGCGCTCACAAGGCACAGATCATCCCACGATACTCATATACATCATGGCTTTTGAGTGAACGTGATGATAAATAGATTTTTTTAGTTTTTGCCAGCAAAAGTATAGATAAATTTAACTAATTGTATAGTACATTTTAACTAATTATATTTTAAAGATAGTACGTTTAACTAATTGTAAATAATTTTATGGTTTTGACCAAAACAGAAAAAATAGAATGTCGATTTTCTAGGATGAAATATCGATTCACAGAATCGATTCAGTGCTACATATCGGTTTAAAAAAAATCGATTTTTTGGACCGAGAAATCAATTCCTTGATTAATCGATCTCAGATCGCCATCCCTACCAAGCATCCCCGTACATCCCAATGCCTGACTGGCACCAAATTGTAATTCTTTGTAAGATCCGCCTTGGGGCCCATAACTTGAGTTTGCAGGGGCGCCCTAGTATTTTTCGTTATGCCACTGCTGAGTTTTACATAATTATTCATGTAGAAAGTTCAAGTTTTGAAATAAGATCTTGATTCATATGATTAAAATTTCAAAACCCTTAACTAGTTTGCCCGTACCGAAAGCTGTCCACAAAGAGTTTGCCCGTACACTGTACGGTCACTGATATTTTCTTCTTTCTGTCTTTGATCTCCTCATATTTTTAATTTTTTCCAGTGAGATTATTAGTACAGTGGAACGTCGTTTACCGGAATCAATTGGGACCAGACACCGTTCGGATACGCGATTGTTCGGATAACCGAAAACCGAATGCGATCCATGCAGTATATGAAACCGGACACTATAAGAATATTGAAAATTATACGAACATGCGGGAAGCGTGCTTGAAGGAAAGCAAAATAGGTGAAAAATGTCACTTTACCTTTATTTTGGAAAATACATCACTTATTTTTCACTGTACCATTGTACGCCTTCGTTTTTTCGCTGCAATGTCTCTGATTCTCTGGAGCAGCAGTAGTTGAATTGGACAGCAGCACTCTGATTACTGTTCGTACCACTACATAGCTGTCTCTAACGCAGAAAACGCGTCAGCATTTGATGGACCTCGCTACTTTCGTTGTTATTGTTGTTGTCTCGTCTTCATCGTCGACAGGGTCGGATTCTTCTTGCACGGAAGTCACAATCTCGTCATCATTTAGCATTTGAAATCGACAGTCTTCTGCATCGCATGCCATGCAGGTTTCTATATCTTCTTCATCGCATTCTTAAAATCATGGGATCGATTGGACACAGTTGGTAAATTCCTCCCTGTGGTCATTATTGAAGCCTTTTCCCCTTTCTAAATCTGCATTGCACTTTTCGAAAACATATTCATATACAGGACATGTAGTAGGCAAAAAAACCTGGTTTGGATATTTGACTCTCTGGATAATAAACGTTTGGATAAACGGCGTTCTACTTACTGTACTAGTATTTGTATGAGATACAGTTTGTGACCATGGTACTGAAGTACTTCTCATCCGGTTTTTTCTTCATGATGAAGGCGGGAATTTTTCATTGAAGGCAGGAATTTAGATTCTTGAAAATATTCAATAAAGATCAGGAATTGGCAAGGCAATGTGTAATTTGTTGCTTGAGTAGAAATGAAAATAAAAAAGATAATCCCCAAAAGCCGATACATATCTGTCCCATTGCAATGTAAGGGTTACTATTATACCATTCTTCAAATTGTGCGTGCATATTTCACAAAATTCTCAAACCGTTTGAAAAATAGGTACGAACATGAAAATTTTTGTAAGTATAAGAGAAATTCTTTTAAAATATATGAAATATTCTTCATAGCATGCAGAGACTTATAAAACGCAAACATTTAGGGTTTTTTGTGTTCCACAATTAAAAATTTAAAAAATGTGCGAAAACTTTAGAATATAAAATTAAAATAAAATTCTTCTGTTTTCGTATTCTGTTAAGCATTATGCTTAGTTATATGCAATAAAATATGTGCCTTTTTTTTTTGGTAAAATTTTGGGCAAAAAAAAAATTGACCGCTTAAGGGCATTCATACAATGTTAAATAAGAACTTAAACTATTATTTTTATTTAAATAAATAATTTCATAGATTTCAACTTCTGAGGTAAAGTAAAAAAAAAAGTATACCTCTCTCAACTAGTGAGAGCATCATAATTAGCCAACTTAATACGAAAAATGAAAAATATGAATAGTTTACAACACGATGCATTACCTGAAATTCAATCATGTATTCTATGTTTAATATATTAAAAATTACAATGATGGATAAAAGCTATCTCCATTTGCTTGATCCTACATTAGATACTTGCCAATTTTTTGTACGTGTAATCTATTATAGTCTTTGCAAGTTGTTCTGGACGGTGTTAGCACAGTATAAATCCAACAATGAGAATGTGCTGCTGTTAAAGAACATCTTTTGTCTGATCATTTTTTACTCATAAGCCAATCCTAAAACAGTCAATGCCATTGCTCTTCCTTAGAAATTTGCATACACTCCGCACTTAACGATGATGTTTTAGAGATGTGGTACCGCACTAAGATGAAAGAAATGACATCAGAAGTGGCGACTTGGTCCTTTAGTCGTGTTCCGAAATCACTCATTTTGCTCCTCTAAACAGTGACATCTTAAGATTTCTTGAGGCCCTGATCTGGGCGCCTATTTAAAAGTAGATTCCCATGCGACGCTTTTAAGGAGACAATGTATGGCATACGTTGTCAAGGTAACCCGAAACAATAAATGCGTGTAATTCCCAATCACAATCCTAGGCACAAACCGACTTGACCAACTGCCGTCTTTTGACCAAATGAGTAATGATGGTGTATAGTTGTAGGCCTAGGCTTATACACGGACAATAGGCATGACATAATAATGCAGTTCTGCAAATGTTGCCAGTTTGAATATATAAGGTGTCTCAGGATCACAAGAACATACAAAAAATATACATACATTACCGCAGCCATTTAAGTCATCATCAGACACAGAGGATTATGAAATTTTACAAGCACCGAGATGGCAGTTATGCATCCTGATTTATTTATTGGCCGAAGGAAGTGCACGAGTAGCAGAAAGATTGTATCGCAAAAGGTACCCACTGAGAAATGCATCGAGCAGCCGGGTGTTTACTAATTTGCATTACAATTTGTGGCGATACTCTTTGAAGATTATATGAGAGCAATTACTTACCTTTGTTTCAAAACACAATGAACACTACTCTAAAATCTTCGCACGGCAGCAGCGACGTCTCGCACGCTGGTACTCGGATTCCTTCGAACGTATCCCACACATTTTGTTCCATGCATGGGATTCCATGCATGGGACAAAGTTTGTGGGATACCGTTCGAAGGAATACGAATATTAGGGAGTATGGGTCAAAGTGACCCACTCTTACTATGCCTATTACCTCGTAATGATCCATATTCACTCCAATTAAGAGGCAAATTAAAAAACATCCGGCGGTTCGGTGCATCTCTTTGTAGGCTCTTTCGCAATACAATCTTTCTGCTGCTCTTGTATTTCCTTCTGCCAATCCGTAAATCAGGTGCATATCTGCCAGTTCGGTGTTGGTAAAGTGTTCCATACTCCTCTATGGGCAATGACCACTCAAATGACTTCGGTAATGTGTGTCTATTTCCTAAAATGCTCATGTGAACAACGCTACTCAGCTTCGAACGAAGACGTTTCCGACCCTGGGTTGCCATGCAAATCTGAATCCTTGTGATGTCCCCTACCTCTCCTCGAAGTTTGTTCCAATGATCTTGGGACCCCTGTAGTTCGAAATGTCCAGTTTTTAAGAGAATCCCCTCACGGGGCTCACCTTCTTTCGGTGGGTACGGGTGTCACAATCCCGAGGTACCCTTGTGATCTTTTCCTTTTCCCAAGGGGTTTACTATTTTTGGTAAACACGGGTGTCACGATCCCGGGGTACCCCAGTGATCCTTCTCTATTTTCGACCAAGCATCTTGTCATCCAGTTTCTCCTTTTATTCTTTTCCCGTCCAGACCCCAGACCTATGAATGTTTGGCGCAGTATGGCCAAAACTGGCTCTTGCGCCATAAAACATCCAAACTCACTCAAACTCACTTTTAAGAGAATATGTCCGATAATAGAATTTGGCGATAAAAATTATTCGGATTATGATCATACAGAGGCCTAGTTGGTAACAAGACGAGGCTCTTGCTAGGTCGAGGCTCTGGTTTGAGCCCAGTTGGTCCGTGTCTTAAAACTTCTCTGACTCGAAACTGAATTTGCTTGTGGGCTTTTTTGCTCGTAAGCTTTGGCTGTTTACTGGGATACGATCCAAAGACTTACTGCCTTGAGGTCCAACCTTCAACCTTTTAGCCCCCACGGTCTTTTTGCTGTTAAGAGTGGAATATATCTTAGGTTCCATAGTAAATGTTAGTCGTCTTGATGGATAAAATCACTCCTTTACTTTTTAAAAACCTTGAACACCTTATATATACATATGAAGTCCATAAAATATGTATCCATAACACTACGTTATAAAAATATATAGCTTGGGCTATATTTAGAAATCAATTTTGAGCTAGGTAACAAGTAATAAGAGCTGTGGAAACCAAATAATTTTTCTTTTCAATACTCGTAAAATAAACTCAAAACACATAAAAATCAATATTACCTAAGATATCGATTCGAATTTAAAATTTAAGCTGTATTAACTTCTGAAGGATGTTGGAAGAATAAAGATATTGAAACAGCGATCGAAAATTGAGAAAACAATATTTTATGGATATTTCAAAAGTTATCTAAATTGTGTATCGTTATTTTTGCAACATCGAGTTCCTTTCCTTATATTAAATCAAAAATGCAATTTTTCAAAGAGAAAGGAGATGCTTCAGCTTAGAAATAAATAGAATCGCTTATCGAGAGGTTTGAGAAGTGAAATGCGATTTTTTTTCTTGTGAGCATCGATTCGTTTTGTTACAACTACACGTGCAATAAATTTCACATTCTTCTTGGTGTTGGAATCATTGTTACCAATCACGTTTTTCCATAGTTGCGAAATTTACACTTTTAATTCTATATTCTTTACTTGTGAAATTTTATTTTGTCCTATCGATTATAATTTTTTTCAGGGAGTTTACATTCATGTCCTGAAGTTATAATGAAAATATGTAATATCGAAGTGAAATGTATTTTCCTGATTTTGTATATAATGATGTTCTTGAACACATTTGAAGTAAGTTACTGAATATGTAAATTACGCTATTTATTAAAAGAAAAACAAAGATTGTAATTATATCGGCCTCGGAAATGTAACTAGAAAGTAGATTCAGATTAGTCTTGTATTGAAAATATTTCGATTACAACTCAGCTAATCGAAATACATATAGCTGAAACCTGAAATACCCTCAGAATAGAGAGTTTAGATCAGTGCACATCTCAAACTTTCAATACTTGCGACCCAATATTCAATCAGAATTTCCATCGCGACTCCCTTTCATACAATAACAATGTTTTGAATTCAATAATACTATATTTTGACGCTAAAGTTACAATACGATTTTAACCTATAAAGTGTTAATGGCGTATATGTACGTCTTGCTCAGCCAAAACATTTATTGTCCTGGGCGTATATATACGTCGTTCCGAATTACGATCTTTTCTGTGCATTGCTATCCATAAAATTATTCCGAAGACTCTTTGGAATGCCTTAAAAGGATTTTGTCAGAGTTTGAGAAGGATTTACTTATTTCAGAGGATTTGCTTATATATTCCTTTTCTCCCCCCACCTTTCAATTCATCACATGCGCCACATAGCGCGTCTACGTAGAAAAAGGTGTCACTGGGGAGTGAACTGCGTAACTTTTAATCAGCTGTTAAGAGATTAATAATAAACATTACAAATTATTAAGATAATTTTTAATTTTCGTATATAATTTTATATATGCCAAGCCCATGGGGTCTCACTGGTACTTATTAAACTTGTTCTTAACTTAGTATTGTTAAATTAATTCTAAAATACATCGTGTAGTACTGAAACATTTGTAAGCTTATTATATCAGTGTAAATGTGTATTTTATTTTTAATTATGTCAGAAAGGGGTTTTTTTGTTTACTTTCAGTAAATTTATAATTTTTTAAAATAATTTTTTGTTTTTGATTTTTCTATATGCTCGCACCCCCCTCATAGAATTATCCCGCCTCCCTAGGGAGGTGCGCCCCACAGTTTGAGAACGGGATTAGATACAAGGGCTTAAAAACCCTTGTTATACTATTTTCATTAAGTAATATTTATATAGTTGTTGGTGTTCTCGTGTCCATGGATTTGGCAAAGCAAAATAGTATAAGAACAATAGATTCCACCAAAGGTGGCAACAACTGCGGCTGTCAATGCTGGAGCTTCTTGACTATGGAGGATCTCCGAAAGTGGATTCATGAGTGGAATTAGACTAAGCTCTTTGGTACTCTTGGGGGGAAAGCTGGGCACTCGAAAATATGTTTTGGTGTGAGCGGTTGGATTTCTGAGCAGTTTTTACACTGTATATAAGATCTTGTTTCATCGGGATGGATTTTCATGCACTTGTAATGATGAGTTCTTAGTCTTGTGATTGTGGATGTTATAATTCTTGGAGATTAAAGTCTGTTGTGTGAAGGGTTTCTTAAAAGAATGGGGTAAAAGTCTAGATCTGGCGACAGTGTTTGCATTAGCAAGTGTGATGGTGGTACTAGGTTGGACACGATTCCTGGCTTCTTTGGTTAAAGAATCAGCAAACTTATTTTCTTCGATACTTACATGCGCAGGTATCCATTGTAGCACAGAAGATTTCCCCGTGTGATGCAGCTGCTCGAATATTAAATTTATGGAGGAAGTGATGTTTTTCTTGTGAGGCATCACCCCGTGGGTGCATTTCTACATTATCTAGAAACCTGTATCTGTAGGAAAGAACGAAAAATCACGCAAATCTGTCATCTTAATATTTGTTTATTAACATCTGAACTTAAACACTATATACAATAAGAATAATAATCAAATTAAGCAAATCTGGAGTGAGAAGACACAATTTGTGTTACCAAATAATCGCGTAATTGAGATATATCTAACTTTACAGATACTCTAACTACACTATATCTAACTTTACAGATTACCTCTATTCTCATTAATACACGCAGTTTCCTTATATCTTAATTTAAGACGCTTACCACTGTATCCTAGGTAACAGCTATTCACTTGGTTCTAACTGACGTGGCTTTACTCCTTGGGGAATGGTATCCACCTATAGCTTGAATACACAGGTATGGGTAGGTTAATTCTTGAACTTGGAATTTCCTCTAACTTTAACTTAATCACTTCTAATCATAAACATAGACCTCATATAGCAACTTCCCATAACTACCCCGCAAACGCTTTTCTACTTTATATAAGATTTCTAATGTGCATTTTCTCACGTTCTTCTTCTCGAGTTGGTTGGAAAGAATTGCCATTCTGGCCCCAAAGAACCCCAAGAGGACATTAATGGAAATCGCGATGAAAGCCCGTCACAATCTCTCCGTTTATGATGTCTTCTAAGACCGATTTAGAATCTGAAAAGATTATCAATCTTTCTGAAGTATCCATAGCTATTTTATACAGTAATTAAGTAATATTTAATACAAAACATTCATTTCATTAAGTAATATTTAATAAGAAATATTGTTTTCATTCTAGTTATATTATATTCATCTTCATCCCTGGAAATCTACACTTGCCAATGTGAGAAGCACATCTTCAGACGCTAGGTACATCAACCACAGCCAACACGTCTAATAATTTTGAATCAAGATCAAGTGACGAAGTCGACATTTCCGCTGGCACCCCTCTCTCCATATTCACGTACGTCAACTTGATGATTCTGAGTCCCAACAGATTAAACGTATATTAATGTTTTTACTCAAAGGACTCCTTTACTTACAAAATAGTGACGATATTTGAATAGTTAGGACTAGAATTTAGCTCACTTATTTACTCCACAAGAAATAACTGTAGATTGATTTAAATATAAAAAAATGATTTTGTATTGTTATGTATTTTGCATATCAAAATAAAAGTAAACCAAAACATAAGCATTGAAATAACTTAAAAAGTAATTATAACTTTTGATAAAAAAAAATAAATCACAATAGATCTGGAATTTGAAATTACGTACTTTAAAACCTGTTTTTGTTCGGGTCCTTTTTCATGCAATTTTATTTTTGTGGTATATGGATTTTAACAGCTTTGGCAACACTTGAATGTTTTCTGTCATTGTAGATATATATATTTCAAGACGCTATATCCATTTGTTATGTGTAGTCTCCCGACAATGCACATTAAATATTACGCAATAATCAGTAATTTGTTTGACAATAACAATAATTTGATAGATAATGAATAAGAGCAAGAAGAACCCGATTCTAAGACAGCGGATAAAATGTATGCAGGGAGTTTCCAACAAGTTCGAAAAACATTTTTTTAAAATAGATACACCAATTCCGAAAAAGAGCTTCGATCATGCTTATCTAGCTAAAGCAGCGTTTCTCAAACTGTGGGGCATGCCCTCTTGGGGGGCGTGATATCCTTACTAGAGGGGCACGAGCATGTCGAAAATAAAAGATTTAAAGTAATTATCAATTTACTGAAAGGTAGCAAAAAAAAATATTCATTCTGACATAACGAAAAATAAAATACATATTCACTCTGATTTAAGATAGTTATAAATGTATCAATACGGCAAAATGTATTTGGTAATAAACTTATCAATATTAAATTAAAAACAAGTTTAGTAATTACTAGTGACTTCTATGGGTTTGTCATATATAAAATCATGTACAAAATATAACTCCTATCTTGATAATTCGTGCAGTTTATAATTGAAGTCGCATTGTAGCATTAGCGTCGAAGTACATTATTATTACATTCAATACATAGTTGTTGTATGAGGGGGGCGCGATGAAATTTATGACTGAAAATTGGGTCGCCAATATTGAAAGTTTGAGAAGCACTGGGCTAAGGAGATGTTTACAAGCAACTGACCAACCTACCGTATTCGTAGAAACTTATGACTGACAATGGTTCGAAAAAATGAATGTACTGAAATTGTTTCTTCAAGTGAAGAAAGGGATCTTGAACCAATTTGTCGATGAAGAAGTGCGTTTTGGAGTACGGTGAGTAGCAGTGAATAATTATGTACGTGTTATCTGAAAGCTTCTTTGAATACGTAATGAGAAATTAAATATTTGAAAATGTTAATGGTTTTTAATTATTTATATTTTTTGAAAGCATTTTCATGTGTATTGTGCAAGTAGCTGATGTATTTTCCAAATGCGAAATTTTTTATGCGGTCCCTCTCCACCGCATACAAAAATATTCTGCAGTATCTCTTACAAAGCTGTTTGTTATGTGTAAATATTTATGAAATTTTCGAATATTTTTTATGGGCGAGTTTTTTTGATGCGGTCCCTATCTACCACACAAAAAAAGGTTTTACTGTAGTGCTTTTCAACACCACATGTAGCGAAATTACTTTTTTTTGTAATTTTCAATGATATTTTCAAGTCCGACGCTAATCTTATTGCACCTTCTCCCTAATAGTTTAATACCTATAACGAGTATTATTAGGGTTTTTTTCTAATCCTCTTTGAGAGAATATTCTTCAATTGTAATTTTAGTTTAAAAATCCACTTTTCTTAGAAATGACTTCATTTTATGCAAATGTAACTTCTATTTAAGCTCCGTCATTGGATAAAATGAGGTTAACGGTTAATCATCAATCGTCAAGCGTGAAATCCAAGTATTATAAAAGGTCAACAGCGACTAGGTGGTTGCGCGTCTTGAGATTAATAATCGATGTTGAATCCAACAGGAATTATGGAAGTAAATAATATTGAAGCTGACCGAGCTATCGGGATTCGAGAAGGACCATAGCAAGGAGCTCTAATTCCAGAAAGGTGAATTTCAAAAATCTAATATAATCAGTTAAGTGTTAGGATTTCAAGTTGCTCCCAGAGTTAAGCTATACATAAAATTGTATATTTCATAACGGTAGATTAAAAGTAGCTATTTTTAAGATCATGTCTGCTTCTTCCCCGAACCCTCTTGCACCCGCGAGCTAGGTCTGCGGTAGCCCAGTGGTCAAGGTATCGGATCATTGCAGGCATGCCATGAATTCGAGCCCAGTACCACTAAAGACCCGCTGTGTGGAGCAGCGATGCACGTTAAATCTGCCGAGAGCTGAAACGTCCTCTCGTTGGTGTGGTAGTTAGGAGAAGGTGCCAGTCGGGTTTCCCCCTCCACGTCACTTGACCTGGTTCAAAATTACGGGGGCGTCCCCAAAAAGCCCTCGTGCTGAACAGGGGACTTTAAATATTCATTCACTCACTCACGCCCCGTGAGTTTGGGGGCCAAAATACTTACCGTTTTTTTTAAATTAAACACCTTTTTCTTTTCGAATTTTGAAGTTAATAATTATTATCAGATTTTTTTGCCATTGAACCAAGTATTTTTTAAAATTTTATTTACGTAGTTAGTTACAAGAAGTTACTGTCGATTTTATAAAATGAGGCTACTCCCCATGTATAAAAAAACCATTTCTCTTAGAAAATAATAAATAAAAACTACATGTATTTATCGCATTTTAAAGTAAATAAATTATTTCAGTTAATTCATACAGAGTGAGCTCTGGCATTAATTTGTCACAGTACTTAAGAAAAAAAAAATTTGATTTAAAGGAGATAAATCCCACCAATTTAATTTCAAAAAGTTTTTTTTTAAAGAGAAAATTTTTAAAAATTTTAAAATATCAATAATCTTTTGTTTTTTCTTTACGAGGGAAATTTTTTGGTTTTTATTTAAGGAAAAGTTTTTTTTTTTCTGAATGAACAAAAACAAAGTTTTGCATTTTTCTTACGTAAGTACGTTTAACAACCTGAATTCTGTAAATGATTTAATGCTTTTAAAATTCTTTTTTATTCTTTGACCATTTTTAAAAAATTAACTTCTTTATATTTTAGAAGTTTCCTCTCTTAACGATAAGTCTTCTATATTTTGTTTGTCACTGGGTACGTACTCTAGACCCCAATTTCTGAAGGGCCAGAACTTTTGAAATATTTTAAAAATTCCTCAGATTTATACTTAATGCTTAAAATTATTTAAAATAAAATATAGTGAAATATTTTCTATTAAAACTCAAATGTGCGTGTTTAAAAAACTGTGATTAATATGTATCTTTTTATTTTACATATATCTCCCTTTATTCAAAAGGCCCGAACAGGTTTCTTTTAATTTCGGGACCTTAATCGACCTTAATCTTAAGCACGCATTCATGCACACAACACAAAAAACACACATGTAAAACAGTCGAACATCTATTTTTGGAATTTTTTTTTATGTAGCGAATTTTTTCCCGGGAACCTTGAACATTTCACCTTTTTTTTTTGAAATAACCTCTCTATGGCAAAGGGTGCTTTTTCTATATAACGAATTTTTTATTTTTTGTTTCCAATTTTTGTTCCCCCTTTTTTAAGAGTATTTCTGAAAATTTTTCCCCAAGCTATTCTCATTTTTAACACTTTTTTATGGTAGTAAATTAAATTTTGAACGGGTTTTTTATTAGATCCTTACTGCGCCGAGAGTAATAGAGTTCGGGACTTTTCCCATCCAAGAGGTGAAACCCTTTTTTAATCCCCATTGCCCAGTTCACTAGAAACATCTTCGATTTTCCCCCCTTTATTTCCCTTTTTGGGGAAGTTGTCCCTCATGTTTTAATTAAAAAATAATGTATTTTTTAATATTACTTGTATGTTTTAAATTGTATAAAAGTGTCCTAAAAATTCAAATTTTAGTATAAAATTATTTTTTAATATTAAAAAAATATAGTAAATTTCCCTTTCGACTTTTTTTTTACCTTGTTTTCCTTTGCAGTTTTTTTTTTCTTTTCTTTTTTTTTTTGATGGGTAAGATTTATAAAAAAAAACATATTTTAAATTTTAAAAAATGGTGTGAATAATTATTTTTTTTTTAATATATAGTGTTCATAAATTTTAAAATTTGTTTTATGTGGTTTTTTCCCTTTATTAAAAGATAAACCCTCTATAAAACGTTTTTTCCAAATAACGAACTTTTTTCCGTTTTGGGGCGACTTTTATAGGGTCCGACTGTATATATATATATATATATATATATACATACGTACAAATATAAAATTATTAATAAAATGTTAAACACCCTGCTATATAATGTAACTAATGCTGAACAATATATAGAAATCTAGCTAGAAACATTACAGGTCAAAATAGCATAGCCGCAGTAATACAAAAACAAACTCTTAGGCTTAAAACCACAGAGAGAGAGAGAGAGAGGAGAAAAGTGACTCACTCTACCTCGTCACGAAATCTCTTGAACTCTAAATCTACAGACTTTAAATTTGGCAGACCTGTTTCTTATAAAAAATTGACCTAAAAGGGTTTTTGAGGAGGCTTTAAAAGAAAAAAAACCCCATTTTTAAGCTGGAAAAGGCGTTTTTTTTTGTTGAATAGAAAACTTTAAAGAGCGTTTAGTGGAAATCACCTCCCAAGAACGAGATAAGAGTGTTTCGAAGGCGTAATAGATAAAAATTCCAATTTATGAATTATTGACTTGAAATTAAGTATGCACGTTTCTCTTGTTGAATAGAGAACCATTAACATGCTTTGCGAAATTCGTCTCCTACAACTGCGTAAGATAATACTTATATATTTGCTTTAGAAAGTATTTATATATTGATTGATAGAGGTTTAAACCCCCGGGAGAAGGGGTTACCAGCAATTTTTCATTTGTTTTGCTTCTATTTTATTTTCTAAATCATTCCTTCATCAGAATTTAATTCGCAATTTACTTAAAATTTTTCCAAATATTTATTAAAAGTTTTGACCTAAAATAAACATTTTTTTAATACTTTTACCTTGATTGTTATATTTTTCAATTCACCCGTGCGAAGAACAAGTATATATATAAAATAAAGTGGCATTGGTCTAATTGACAACAACGATAGATACGAAGAAATATTTTAAAAAAACCCGACTTTCCCGATGACACAAAATGAGAAAAAATTTTTTTGAAAGAAAAATTATTTTCAAAACAGAAAGACTCCATAAAAAAAAAAATTTGTGTCATACAATATATATTTTTTTTTCTTAATATACTACAACATAAAATTATTAAATATAAAAAAATATTTTAAGAAATAAAAGGGTTTCTTACACCCCAAAAAAGTTTTCGGATACAGGGGCCTTTTGGGGTACATGTATTTTTCCTTTTTATAACATATAAACACCAAAAAAACATGCTGTTTTAGTTAAAAAATTTTCCCCCCCTATTTAAATGTAAAGTTCTTTTATTTTTCCCCTTTGCACAAAATTTTTTTAAAAAAATTTTTGAATTTTGATTTTTTCAAATTTTTTAAAAATGGCTTTTTTTTTAGAAATGGAGCAATAAAAGAAAAAAATATTAAATTTCAGAAAAAAAAAATTAGTAGCATTAAATACATTATCATGACAAAAAATACTCATACCAAGTTTCTTTAAAAAATATAACAAATAGTTTTTTTTCCACAATTACCAAAAAAACTAAAAAAACACTTTTTGGGAGAAAAAAAAAAAACCAAATAAATGATGCACTTACCTAAGATTTTATTTTAAAAAATTTTCCAGCACTGTACCATCTTGCATTGACTGTTCTAAAGCATCCTGTTTCCCCTTTTAATTTCCCTTTTTTATTTTTTTTGGTTTTTTGGTTTTTAGAACAGCTTTTTTCCCCAGCTTCCCCAAATTTTTTACGTAGTCAATTTTGCGAAGGCCTTCCAAGTGTTGATGCCTGGGTTGATTTTTAATGCTTTTTAAAACTTTGTCCTTTCGTATTAAAACCCTTTATTGAAGATATAACTGCGTCCATAACACCCATTTGCAAAGTTCTTTTTCTCACAAATGTGTTTTTTTGGCACACGATTCCAAACCCCAGTTAAAAGCTTTTTGGGGGTTTTTGAGTTTAGCCATGCAGACATTTTAATAACAGTTCTTTTGCAGTTAAGCCCCAAAAATTTTTTTAAATTTTTAAAAAAAACCCGCTTCTTTGGGGGGGAATGTTTTGGGGGGTATTTTTTTACCTGATACAATGTTTATTGTACCCGCACCAACTTTCTTTTTCCCATAGGGGACAAAGCATTTCGGATTTTCATCTGTCGACAGTTTATGGAAAATATATTGTCCAGATGGTTTTGGACATATCTGGACTGATTTTCCAACATTTCTTCTTTTGGCTAGGCCATAATATTTTTTTCAGCAGAAGAATTTTTGCATCAGTGAGCCTTCCTCGCCAGATATTTTGGGTTTTTTGTCTGACAGCTTGGTGGATTTTTAAAATTTTTCCCTTTTGGGGTCTCAGCCCTTTCTCCCATCCTTTTTTTGGGCGTGGCCGATGCACTTTTGTTTTTCAACAGGAAATTCATCACCGTATATGTTTGATTCTTGAACTTTTAGGAACCCCTTCGAATTTCCATCTCCAAGGTACTTAACATACCGAACATTGTAACTAATTTTAAAAAAAACACTTAAAATCCGCAATGCTCCCTTTACTCTCCATTCCCGGGACTAAACCGGAAATTTAACTGGCAATTATCACAGGTTTTGTTCGTATTTTTTCATTCAAAGCAATATTTTGATAGGCACTCAAAATCAATAACTTTTCCATTATCGAGAGAAATTGCAGTTACAACGCCATTCTTCGGGAAAAGTGTCCCTTTTTTGCCAGGTCCCATCAAGAGCAATTGCTATGTTTTACTGTGTTCATTTTCAAATGATAGCTTCATTAACGCCGTTAAAACCCTTGAACGAGATGAAACAGTTTCCAACGCTTTAAAAAAATTTGGGGTATACAGTCTTTTCAAATTTAGCTGGAGGAGGAGGTAAGTTCATCAGTGCAAAAATATCTGAGCTGCACTTTTCCCAAATTTCCCAAAGCAACCCCATGCCATAAACAAACCTCAGATTTACTTCATATCCATCTGACACGGGATTTGAAGTCATTGAAGAATGACCAGAACCACAAACTTGCAAGTTGCTGAAAACTGGGAGCAAGGCCTTTTCGACTACTTTTATTTTCAGCAACATCAAAAAAGAAAAATCTATCACAATATCTGCATTTTGCCCAAAATTGTTGAAAATATCATTGAGCAAAATTTAAGTCAATAATAACATACCTGCTTTGAGTTTTCAACTGAAAAATTATCTTCATAGTCCTTAAAAAAATACTTCACTCTTCTCAATTTTCTTTTAATTTAATTGACATCAACTCGTTCACCCTCAGCATTTACTGAAGTGTTTTTAAAATTTAAAAGACGTTTAACCCTTCCCAAACCTTTTTTTCGAGGCATTTCAAATGTTTAAAATTCTCGCAAATTGCAAAAAAAATTGAATGTAAACAAAAAAAAAGCAGTCAAAAAACGAAGTTCGTAACTCCCTGTTTGTAACTCAAGCACGAGAAAGCAAAATGTTTAAAAAATTTGCACACACAGCTTGGGTATAAAAAAGATTGAGTTGAGTAGTTATAGTCCTTTCCCAAAACCACCAAGAATAAAATAAATAAATCGGGATTAAGTGATATAAAAACCGATCTACAAAAAAAATATGCTTCGGCCAGCTGAAAAATTGGGCGAAAGAAGTTGACGTGGATAACGTAAACAACAGGCGTGACAGCTGTTGTTTAAAATTTTTAAAACCGCAATTACCGGATATTAAGTTTTTAAACCTATACATGTTATACATTTTGGAATCAGCATTAAATCTATTTTTTTAAATGAAAATTGAAAAATCGATTTTTTGAAGGGTTAGAACGTCTCTGTTCCCTTAACGAGGTGATATTATAATGAATGAAACATTTAATTCTAGAAAACAATTCATTACAGTTAAACTAATCCATTATTTTCGATTATACAATCGTACTTCAAAATATACCTGCCAACATTTCCTTTAAAGAAAAAAAAAAAAAAAAATGGTAATTGTTCTTTTATAAGAATATAAAAGGAATTAAATCTTCTGCACTTTAGTATAATTATGAAACAAAAAAGAAGGTGGGAAAATAAAGTGGAAAACGATTAAATTATTCAACCCTTAAAAGCTGCAACAAGTAACACTGAATACAAAATGTAAAAACAAAACAAAAGTTGAACCACTCGCGGTCAAACGAGTTCGCACGATTCTTTAACCATAATTCTTGCGAGCAAACGATTTCTAATTCTCTAACGATAGAACGATTGAAAATCCCTTCTCCTTAATTAACGGCGTTCCGAACTTACAGAGGGTCATCTTTAAAAGTGGTTCACGCGCACCTGCAAAGCCAGCTCGATACATTTATGTCGCCTTAACTAATAATTCGTGACAGTAGATCAATACATCGTTTAAAAAGAAGCGGTTTTTAATTTGACAGCTCAGAGGAGATTTATGTGCTGCATTAAGGAGATAAAAAAAATGGCGCATTTATCGTCTGAGCTATCCTTTCGAACACTTTGAATGATTCAAATGGAATCTTATCCAGACTTAGCCTTTGTTTTCATGTTGTAATGAAATACAGAAAGATTTTTTTTTGGACTGTGGCTAGATTTATTATAATTCTTGCTGTTACAAATAAGAGGAAATACAGGGTATCCGAAAAATGTGACTAATCTCTTAAAAATCAATTAAAAGTAAACGAACACAGATTTCCTTTCGGTTTCTTATGTTCCATAAAGAAAATATTAAACTTTCTGTTATTGTTACTAATGCAGCCTGATCGGCAAAAGCTAGATTGAGGCCGACGAAATTCATTATGGCAAAGGGCTAAGTGCCGGTCGTTAGCCGTATTCTTGAGCCGAGGTGCCAGCACGATTTCGCTGGGTTTCACTCCAATTATTAGGGCCCCTGGGGGTGGTCAGGGGCCTCCCACCTCTCTTTTTCTTCCACCAAACTCCCAAAAGGACTTGCGGCTAGACGGCTATTTAGAGTATACATTTCAAGCATCTAAACTTTATACGGTATTCGAACCCAGGCATTACGGTGCAGCAGTCAGCGTCATTAACCACTATACCGGATGGGCGACTTAAAGTTTCTGTTTTATTAAATGCAAACTAGTCGGCACAATGTCCCTTTTTTCAACATTCTCGGTTTAAAATGACTTCGCAACAAGAACAAGCGCAATTTGTAGCATGGTTTATCGAATTTAAATCTATAACACAGGTACAACATAATTGGAGCTAGTACCTTCACACCAGAGTTTTGAAGTGCGAAAAAGTTCTCCGGGTGATGGATGGAATTATTTTTGATATTTTGGTTTATATTGGGTCGTAAAAATGATAATGTAACTCTCATTTCGATATCTACATTTAAAAGTCTCAATCTCTTTTTCATTTTTATATTTGTTAAGGTATCCGACTGCGTTCGGAACCGTGATTTTCAAAAGCATATAAACGGATAATATTTATGATATTTAGTGTCACTTAGATTAGAAAATGTATATAAAATTGTTTTAAGAATAGTATTACAATAGAAAATTATTTAAGTACACTATTTTGACAAAAAAGGAACATAGAATGACCCATTTTCAAAATATTCTCCTTTTGTGAAAAATGCTTCTATTATAATATTTTGCCTGTCTATAGCTCAGACCTCTGTACAGAGGCTCAACTAGAATTTTTGAAATATATAACTTAGAAGTGGGTTTATCCCTGTTTTACGACTACGTAGGGGAGAAATTTTAAGAAAAAAAACGCTGATAATTATTTCAATTGGTTGTAAGTCAGAGAATAATGTGAATTTTTCAAAAATGATAGTTGAGCCTCTGTACAGAGGTCCGAGCTATATACAGGCAAAATATTATGATAATAGAAGCATTTTTCACAAAAGGAGAACATTTTAAAAAAAAGGTTATTCTAAGTTAATTTTCTGCCGAAATTTTGGGCATTTAAATATTTTTTGTCAAAATGTCCTTAAAACAATTTTATCTTTATTCTAATCTAAGTGACACTAAATATCATGAAAATTATCCATTTATAGCTTTTTTAAAATCACGGTTCCGAACGTAGTCAGATACCTTGATGCTGAAAATCCGAGTTCACGCAAATAAGATGTAGAAAATTGTAATAATATTTTAAAAGCTATTTTTGGTTATTATGAGATAATCACCTCTAATTTTAAACCAAAATGATCTGATTGACTCTTCTAAATGTTTTGAAATTAAATCTCGATTATTATAGAGCACGAAATTAGGTCTTCCTCATCATTCAAAGTTAATTCATATACAGATATATCCATTATCGCGAATGGGTTCGAACCCAGTGAAATATTTTTAAATTCATCTATCCACGAAGGATAAGTTAAATATACCACGAATATCCTTAGTTTCTTTTTATAAAATGACCCAACTTTTGAGGACTTTTTTTGTAGGGATACATGACAATCATTGTTTACCAATCTTCAATTAGTAACACTGATGAAATGATAAGTCAAATTACAATAACCATTGAGACTGTTGATCCTACAATGCCTAATAGAACGAGGCTCGTAATCTTGTATACATTTAATGAGTTGCTCGCTACTAATTGTGCGCTCATTGGAATCGTGCAAAAAAGCTTTGTAAAAAAACTATAATGTTTTGCTTTTAGAACAAAAAAAAAACACCGTAGTGAATGTTTTTATTTATTTATTTGTAATTAATATTTGAAAGTGTAGCTATACACTTTTCGGACACCCTGTATATTTATTGAAAAGATTAAAATTAGGAATTTTTTAAAAATATTTTGTCCGTAAAAATTCCATTAATTTTTAATGAAGACAAAATAAATAATTGGGATGCATCGTTAATAAAAACCTGGAAGATTCATTCGAATTTGGTTTATTTGATTCTTGAATACTTAAAATGCTGTAAATTAAATTTTTTGAAGTCCAACATACGATAAAGAAAACAAATACACTTGAAATTTTAATACCGTATTTAAGTACTTTAATTTCTTTTAATATACTTTTTATAAACATTTTCAGTTCTATCGAATTCCATTTTAGTTACTGAAGCACAGTAAAAAGAGAAAATAGTATTTTGTCACACGTTTTTTGAAAAATAAATAATGTAAAAGTGAATTGACTTTTTAATACAATTTGTTTACTAAAATACAAGAATATAAAAATAATCACGTAATTAGGTGTTTTTGTGTTCATATAGATTAGGTAAAACGTCTACTACAACTACAGCAAAATATTAACCATTTTTGTGTATAGGAATTTTTTTAATTCATAAAAAACATTTCGTGTTTATTTTTTTTTATGGTTATTTATAGTTTTTTTTATAGTTTTGTAGTTAAATATTTTCTGAACAAACATATTATTTTGTATAACAGGAGAAAATCTTTTTAAAAATTCTCATTAGTGAATTTCCTTTGTTTAGTGTACTTATCAAAAACAGCAAAATTCTTTTGGGACAAATATGTTATGGAATTAACTTTCGTTCCATTCTTTTTTAGAATTAAGCTTAAAAATTTCAAAAATAATGACGCTGCCTTCCTTTCCCCCTTACAAATGAAAATTAAATAAATAATGACGTACTTTTAAAATTATCTATTTTAAGCACTCTAAAATTAGTTACAGGATTAAATATAGGCATTTGTATTGTTATTTATTTGAATGAAAAATATCATATTGATTTGTATCATTGGGCTCTTTTTTATTATAAATTAAGAGATATCTTAATTTTAATTATTCACCATCTATATTGTTAATGGAAATTTTTTTATTTTAAAATATATTTCTAAAGAAAGATTTTAAAATGAAGTGATATAAATAGCATGAAAAGAGATATTTTGGTTTATTACGATTATTTATTCTAAACTACATTTACGCACAGAAAAGATTAAATATAAAAATAAGCTGAAAAACAACGCTGATACTGCCATAAGATGAAAGTTGTTACATTTTCTAAAACTTTATACTAATTAAACTTATTTTTATGATTAAATATAAAGTTTATGTAAAATAAATAATTAAAATAGACTCTTTTCAATGATAAACCAAATATATACACCAACTCAATTTTATTTCATGAGTATTTATTTATTATATATGAATAATAGTTATATCTTTAGTTTTTATATAAAAATACAACATTTATAATCACAATTTCTTTTTTATTATGAAAAACGCTCTTAAAATATTCATTGAACAAATACTTATTTTTATAAAATAAGTCAAGTTTTAAAAATGAACAAAACTCTGAAATTTTGAAAAAAAATTTAATGAAACTACTCAAAATATTTGAATATTACTTTTTGTATCAAATAACTTAAGGTATCCGACTGTCGAACCGTGATTTTGCAAAAGCCTATAAATGGATAATTTTTATGATATTTAGTGTCACTTAGAATAGAAAATGTATATAAAACTGTTTTAAGAATAGTATTACAATAAAAAATTATTTAATTACGATATTTTGACAAAAAATAAACATAGAAAGACCCATTTTAAAAATATTCTCCTTTTGCGAAAAATGCTTCTATTATAATAATATTTTGCCTGTATATAGCTCAAACCTCTGTACAGAGGCTCAACTAGAATTTTTGAAATATATGACTTAGAAGGGGGTTTATCCATGTTTTACGACAACAGAGGGGAGAAATTTTAAGAAAAAACCACCGATAATTATTTTAATGGGTTGTAACTCTGAAAATAATGTGAATTTTTCAAAAATCATAGTTGAGTCTCTGTACAGAGGTCTGAGCTATATACAGGCAAAATATTATTATAATAGAAGCCTTTTTCACAAAAGGAGAACATTTTGAAGAAAGATTATTCTAAGTTAATTTTTAGCCGAAATATTGTATTTAAATAAATTTTTTCAAAATGTCCTTAAAACAATTTTATACATATATTCTAATCTAAGTGACACTAAATATCATGAAAATTATCCATTTATGCGCTTTTTTAAAATCACGGTTCCGAACGTAGTCGAATACCTTAAAATATACTTAAAATTCTAATCATATACATAAAACATATACATCGCCAAAAGCTCTCGTGTAGCTTGGCAGTGTGATGTTAATATTCACTCATTCACTCACCTAGAGAAGGCGAGCACTCGAATGGTCAAGCGGGTTGACTGAGTGACACCAATCCTTTTTTTTTAGTAATTATTTTTACTGTACACGATAAAAATTATATAATTCCAGTGAATAATTCATTTAAGAGGAAATATATTTACCTAATTTTAAGGACTTTTCAATTTTTCTTTAATAATTTGAGAAAAAATCGAATCAAACGCTTCAAATGTGCGTGATTTAATAAAGGACACAAATCACAGACACTTTTCGCTAACATTACAGAAATGATATTTTCAGGCAAAACTACCATATTTTGTTTAAGTTATTGTAGTTTTATTGTCCTTTGATGATCGACAAATATGGTGAACTTTTTCTCGCTTGTGTCTTTTTGACAGGGTGCAGTGTCTTATGGTACACTAGTGGTTTCTTATCTTTTTTGATTGAGTTTTTTAGGTAGCATTTGAAAACTTTCCTTTCAACTCAAACATTCCATGCTCATCGCTTTTCTCAAATTTACTTTCACTATCATGATTAATATCCATTATTTCATCAGATTCTTCACCCCTTGCTTGATCAGTTTCAACTTCATCTTATCGCATCATCGAAATCACACCATTTCTTTCTTTGCACATTTACATTTTATATTATGTTCATTTACATTTATAAACCATAATGAGTCGTACAACACAGCAATCAAAACCCTAAGTCATTCACAAGGTAAAAACGTAACATGTTCATGGAAAATAGTTTGAAACATAGGTGGTTTCGCGGGGAACTTAGTCTCACTCCAAGTACCTTAAGATTGTAAGAAAACGTTTACCACTCCCAAAAAAGAGGGAGATATGTGACAAATACACTTCAGTTCCCAAGAAGAATGTCATATAGATAAGCTCATTGGTAACAAATAAACAGTTTTCCCAGAGTTAACGATTTCGTGATCTTGGGGGTGACTCTGTGCCCCGCGCTCTCTCTCCCGGGTTAATGGTAGCAAAAAATAAATCAATTGAAATCCTGTCTTCAAGTGACGAACGGGATTTTGAGCCATTTCGTCAATGAATATGCACGCTATGGATTACGACGAGTAGCAGTGAATTATGTATGTGTTATTTGAAAACTTCGCTGCTCTATACATTGAGAAATTAAATGTTTTGAAAATATTTCCATGTGTAATTTAACTATTTGTTTTGTTTGGAAGCACTTTCATATGAATTTTGTAAATTATTGAAGTATTTTCTAAGTGCGACTTTTTTATGCGGTCCCTCTCCACCGCATGCAAAGGCTTTCTGTAGTATGTGTACAAAGCTGTTTGTTATGAGTAAATACTTATGCAATGACAAGGTCACTGGTAAGAAATAAACAGTTTTCCCCAAATAAAAGATTTCTTGAGCCTGGGGTGTCTTTGTGCCCCGTACGACCACCCTCCGGTAAAAATTATCTGAATATAATTATATGTATGTCTACATACACACTAACAAGATTCCATTTAAATATTATCTTAATATTGAAATTCATTAATATTTGAATATTAACGTATTGATTTCCTGAATGTTATACTACGACTTATTGAAAGAGTTGATGTAAGACCTATTTTAATTGGACAAAAAATAAAAATTATTGGCTTGAATTTAAGAGCAATTGAGGTAAGAAATGCTGTGTAATAAATACAAATTTTTTATTCGTATTCAAGAATTCAGTATTAGTTTTTCCAATGAGATTTGTTTCCTCCACTGTTTTGAGACCTTTTATATAGAAGATATATTCTTGATTCTCAAAGGACGGCTCTTAATGGACTTTCAGCCGGATGATGAAATGTCTAGTTAAACCTAATTATATGTATTACGGCACAAACATTACTTTTCTAGGGAAAAAAAAGGAACAAATTATTACAGACACAGAAATTGCTATGACAAATGATAAAAATTACGGACAGGTGCAGTTTTTAACCTATATATATAGCTGCATGTTAGAATTCCTTGGAACATTTAATTTTTATTCTATTTTTAAAATACTATTTTCGAATTTTTTATTTGTTTTGCCGATGAGATTTTTTTCGCAAATTTTATTACAGTAACTGAATAGAAATAATATATATTTCCTGCCCAAAGCAATAACAATACCCGCTTAATAATAGATCCCTATTCGAGTGAACAAAGATTTGGAACAATAAATTAGATGCTATAGACAAAAGTGTAATACCAGAAAGCAGCTGTACAGTCGGTTAAACTACAGGACGGCTGAACCGAAATTAATTCAGAGGAAATACAGAAAATCAATGTTAGAATTATATAGTTCCTTAAAGAAAGGTACAATATATGAAAATTGACAATATTAAATGACTAAATTTTAGTTATTTACAGTAACTTTTAATTGAAGAAACTCGAATATCCGTCTTAGTACTGGAGGGAGAATAAAATACGTTTTTCTCTTCACATAACGTTGAACTAAAACATAAGCCTAGAAGTGAAACATTTTGCCAAAAGAAGGTCTGTTCTTTTTAAAATAGATGTAGCCTTCATTTTAAATTAAAAAACATTTTTTATATATATGCTTAAGATAGTTTACTATACTTAATACTTGCTTCGCAAATTTAAAATTGCATAGTATTAAAAATAATTTTTAATGCGAATCTTCGAAGCAAAGAGACTTAACATTAAACATATTTATAATTACAATATATTATGCAGAGATTTTACAATAATAGGAGAAGAATAAACAAATAAATTTTAAAAAATGACAATTTTTATGAATATTAAAATCGTTTTTGGACTTAAAAAAATATTGAAAAGAAAGCCAAATTGCAAGAAGAAATCACTTGAAGATTTAGAAACAAAATGGCGCCATGCAATTGTCTTAAAGTTCTAAATAATTTGTCCTTATTTCTAGTTATTTCTTTGATACATTATTTACTAATTAGGGAAAATACATGAATGTATAAGTAAAAAGTATTCAATTATTTATTTGAGAAATTTGGATTTAAAGAGAACTCTAATTGAATTTGTGAGTTTAGTATAACATATTTTTAAACATTCGGAAGTAAAAACTTTCTCAATTTGGCTTAAAAAAACTACATTCTATTCAAAATATTCAGAAGTTGAACATGCACACAATAATTTATGCACAATTGAATAGGTAAATCAAACAAAATTTATATTGTTAAAAAATCTTGTAACACATACAATATGTTTTATAGATTGTTCAACTACTTGTAAATCTGATATAGAAAAAATTTTTACTCAAATTATCACATTACAATAACGTGACTACTTTTCTTCTTGTTGATTTGGTTGTCATGGAAATGGCTGGTGAATTAATCAAACAATTCATTCAGAAAAAGATGTTCAAAGAAGATATTTGAAATAAAGTTTTATTTGAATAGCTTTTGTAAAAAGCAAATTATGATAATTAGTTTTATCACTATGTAATTTTTAGTTAAAAGAGTATTATTAGTACCCATAAGATCATTGTGCGTCTAACTATTTAATGTTTTTCTCTCTAAGTTAAAATTCTACAACATGTTTTTACTAATGCTTAGATTTATAATTTTCAATAAATTAGGTTTACAATTCTTATGCGTACAACACGCCAAATCAATTAAAAAGTAAAGAATATTTATCCACCAATCATTTTTAAAAATGAACGAAGAGATTACGCATCAGTTAAGAATTATATATCGTTTTAAATTTGCGTGAGGGAAAATCAGCCGATGACTCCAAATTATTTGAATAATATCAGATTTATTAACAGACAAGGACGAACAGATAACTCCACAAAGAAGTTTGAGTAAAGTATGAAATAGGCACTCGAAAGTTCTTTGAATCGATTCTAGCTGCTTTTAGTCAATTTTGAATCACTTACATGGGAACATGATATTTTAGTGCTGGAGCCCCTCTAAACCTACTAAATGGGGATAAATGGATGAGCCTCTCCGAGGGGAACCTATGGTTCAAATCTCAAAACAGAGACTCAAATATATTTCAAAATATTACAGATTTAAAAAAATTTAGAAAAAGTTGAAAACGTTGAAATAAAATACAAGGAAGGGCCCTATGAGCAAGAAATTTGGTGAGATTATACAATGGAGGCAGAGGGATCGAATGAGCCAAGCCCGAGCGGAATGGGAGGCTCAAGTGTCGAGCTATTGGCGAAATGCTGTCCAGGGTGGGATGCCCATGGGGAAGGGGTCGAGTCCTTGTACTTCCTAATCAAACAGGTAGTAATATCGATCCCCCAAATATCAACCCCATATCATCAAAAAAATGGCACCATAGGATTAACAAGGAGATTTATATTTTAGTGTACAAGCCCTTCCTGCCCAAAGCAGGTTATCATTAGTAAAGAAACTAAAATATTTATTTTTCACTTTAACGGTCATCATTAGTTATTTCATAGAATAACTAGTTATTTCATAGAATAAGTAGTTATTTCATAGAATAACAAGTTATTTCTTTCATAGAATAACTAGCTATTTCATAGAATAAGTAGTTATTTCATAGAATAACTAGTTATTTCATAGAATAAGTAGTTATTTCATAGAATAACAAGTTATTTCTTTCATAGAATAACCAGTTATTTCTATCATAGAATAACTAGTTATTTCATAAAATAACTAGGTAAAGTACGAAATATTTCATCTATTATATACTTTAACTGACTTGTGTATTTATTTCGTGAAATACCTAGTTATTCTATGAAAAAACTGAATTATACATTTTAACTGTAACATATACACAAAGAAATATTAAAACAAATTCTTTACGATTGAGCAGAACGTACTCGTCGTAAACAAACCTTACAACTTCCCAGAAACGATTCTCTAGAACAGTTCCTTTAGCAGGAACTCAGTCTCTTTCTCTTATCACAGTCAAAGAACAAGCAGATTCTGATTTCGACTGCACTCTCGTCTGAACTCCACCGACCTTTGTTTCAAAGGTCCGAAAGATAGCTATATGAAAATTTCTAGAGGGGTTAATCCTAGAGCCTTATCGATGATTCCTTCGCGTTATCTTATTTCAGCTAAATTTGTCAGTAAGGGAGATAGAGTTGGTTTGTCTATCACATGGTCTCTAACTTCAGTCTGGTCACATCTTCTAAGATTATTAAAATCTTATTTTTCGAGTTCACATTATGAAGCTAACTTTGCCTGTAAAACTAAATTTCCCACAAGAAACATAAGTGCTACAGGAAAAATAGCAAACGTGGTTTGTTTCAACATTCGAAATGTGTTTAAGACATTAGGATGTACACATACTAATTTTAAAAACTTGTGTCTAACCGAGGTTTTATACTTTTTCACTTCTATTTAAGTTTACAATGATCTACAGCAGCTAAAAAACTTTCATTAAGGTATCAAACTACGTTCGGAACCGTGATTTTAAAAAAGTGCATAAATGGATAATTTTAATGATATTTAGTGTCATTTAGATTATAATACATGTATAAAATTGTTTTAAGGACACATTTTGACAAAAAAATTATTTAAATACTATATTTAGGCAAAAAATTAACAGAATAACCTTTTTCAAAATGTTCTCCTTTTGTGAAAAATGCTTCTATTATAATAATATTTTGCCTGTATATGGCTCAGACCTCTGTACAGAGGCTCAACCATGATTTTTGAAAAATTCATATTATTTTCAGAGTTACAACCCATTAAAATAATTATCGGCGTTTTTTCTTAACATTTCTCCTCTGTTGTCGTAAAACATGGATAAACCCCCTTCTAAGTTATATATTTCAAAAATTCTAGTTGAGCCTCTGTACAGAGGTCTGAGCTATATGTAGACAAAATATTATTATAATAGACGCATTTTTCACAAAAAGAGAATATTTTGAAAACGGGTAATTCTATGTTCATTTTTGTCAAAATATTGTACTTAAATAATTTTTTATTGTAATACTATTCTTAAAACAATTTTATATACATTTTCTAATCTAAGTGACACTAAATATCATAAATATTATCCATTTATACGCTTTTGTAAAATCACGGTTTCGAACATAGTCGGATACAATGACGATCTCAAGGAACAAATCGTGTATTGTATAAAATATTCAACTTTAAACTGTAACTTTGCTTGCTTATCTTGTTATAAAATGTAAAACTATTATTGCAACGACTTCTGTGCATTTTTTGTTGTTGTTAGTATTCAAGGCAATTTTGGTTGTATAATGTAAAAAAGAACGATGTAATTATTTTGAAGCTAATATAAGAACAAACACAGTATAAATGTTGAATGATAACTTACCATTAGCTTTTAATAAGTGAAAACTTGTTTTTGTTTTCGAAAAATGTAATAAAAGAAAAACAATTTGGAAGAAAAAACATTGATAGAGTTTACTTAATTGTAATTCAGCCTTAAAAATAAATTGCTTATGTTTGTAATTAGAAATGTTAGTAGCAATTTTATTTAAATTGAAACATTATGAAAGAAATTTGCTACATAAAAACACACTAAGGAAAATGTTGTATGCTTTCACTTTTTTATTGATATTATTTTAAAGCAATTTAATACCCATGATGAATAGTTGCTATCTTAAGCCGCTGGTAACTGGTAACGTAATTTAGGAAAAAATAATTATTAAAAAATGAAATAATAATTATGCTTTTAATCCCTTTTAAAGGATTAAACGTCTGACAGTTTTTTTTTATAATAAAAGGAATCCAGAAAGTTTAAACTTTTCGTTCAAATAAGCTTAACTTTTTTTTCTATGCACTTTTTTACACAATATTGGATGTTAAAACTATTTTCGTAAGTTTCTGCAAAAAACAAAACAAAAAAAGCATGGAGGAAATAGGATAATAATAATAATAAATTTTATTACTAACTACATGAAAAAAACCTTTAAAATTCCTAACATCCAACTTTTTACAGTGTATAAATAGGGAATTTCAATTAATAATAAAAAAATATTATTCAAGATTAAATATGCATTTTTTCTAAAATATCGTATTTTTAATAATTGCGTCTTGTATTTTTCTGAGCAATAAACATAACTATTATTCACTTTAAATTTGAAACAAAAAGTAAAAGAAAACTTAGAGCTCTTATTTTCTTTTGAAATATATAAAATTTAGTGAAATACATTTAACATGAAAACGCGCTTAAGACAAACTATCGGTTAACACGAAATAATACAACGGTCCCGACGAACTACTAAGTATTTTTCTGCATTTTTTTCTCTTAACACGAAACGAAAACCGCTTAACACGAAAAGATTTCCCCACTGGGAATGAACAAAATACGGAGAACACCAGACGAAGTTTGAGAAAGTTTCTGTATTATTGGACTGTCCTACAGCATCATCGGAAGAATTCGTTGCAGTAGAGGATGATAATGTCAATTATGGAAGACAAAGGCATTTTAGAGTTTGTTCAAAGCTAAAACAAAACAAAAAAAAAACCGTTGATGTAGATTCTAATGACGAAAATGAAATGAATATTGCAGCTCCTGTTCCCCCGTTATCGGAAACGAGGAACATCATGAAAACAATGCGAAATTATTTACCCTCTCATTCTAACGGTAAAATGAATTACAAATTGAACCACATCGAACCATTTGTTGACGATTTGATGCTAAAAAAGGCAATGCAAAGAAAACTATCAGATTATTATCCCAAAATTCAATAAATGTTTTGTTTTTCAAAAAACTTAGAAAATTTGTATTAAATTTTATTAAGTTCTCGTGATTTTTTTTTAACGTGAAAAAATATTTTAGTCCCTTCAATTTCGCGTAGAGCGAATTTTGCTGTAAATAACAGCAAAACAACAAAGCAAGAATTATTGTTACGTAGATCGTGATTCGTGGATTCCATACCATCAGTTCCAAAGATTAAAACAGTTCTTTAAGAGCGATGAAAATTTATTGCAGAAAAACAATCCTGTAAATACAAGATATAGCAGCAAAATTCGTACAATAAATTCCAGAACGTTTTCACCCTTTCTATAGCAACCACACGCAACTATCAATGGCTAAAAATACTTATCCGTAAGCAAATACTAGCTAGTGACTTCTTCAACAGCTGAAGCAAAAAAACTGACTCAGTTTCGGCGAGCGACCGCTTTTTGTAAGCAGCGCTGCTACTTCCGAGTGCTTTCTCGAAAAATCCACTTACGTCGTAGAGTTTGATGCTATAGATTTCTCCAGGGATATTCAGTAGCATCCATGAGATCACCAAGTCACCAAAAATGATGCTAACTTTCATGTATCTCCCATATTCCGCCAAGTTTCCATTGAAACGCCATTATTATGTAAGGGACGGTGTTGCTGGCGAATATTAAATTTTATCATAAAATAAACACAACAAAAAGCAATATAAACGTATTAAACATCTAGATACAAATTACTTACACTATTTTAAGATAAAGTTAAGCATTACTTATAAAAAATTCTTATCAATATATTCACATTTGAAAGATATATAATTTTTAAACATGAAATTTGAAACTATGCAAAAAGCTATTAATTATTTTTTGAAATTACTCTAAATAATTCATTGAATTATTATTTTGTTCAATGCATTTAAACCATAAATTTTGATGAATTATTTCTGAAATTCTAAACATTATTTCGTAATTGACTTTTCTAATAATTTACAATTTTTAAAAAAAAATCCTTTCTAGTAAAATAGTTTATTACATTTAATAACAAAAATAATGTATTTTAATCAATCAAATAAACATTTAAAATAGTATTTAAAGTGAAATGGGGTTTATATTTATTTTAGTAATTAAAGTTTTGCGAAATAAACAGGAATTTTATATATATATATATATATATATATATTGCAATTTCTAGCTTTTAATGACTTAATTAATAAATAGTCTTAACTGTTAAAAACTGAAAAAATGCAGAAATACATGTAAAAATTAAACTAATTTGAGTTATTTTTAAACGTTCCAATAAAATTTTAATAATCAACATGATTTTCTCTTTTTAAGTTTGGGAATATTTTTGAAAGTTGCAGAAAATATAATTTTTTATTTTACGATATTTAAATTAATATGGAAGAGACTTATTGAAAACTATAAAAAAATTTCAACTTAAATACAAATAGATAATTAAAAACAAATATGACATGTTAATAATTTTTCACTTTTTATTTTTAAGTAAGCACTCAATAAACTATTCTTTGTGATGAAAGTTTCATTATTCTTTATCTAAAATTATAAATTATTCATTGCAAATTTTGAAAAATAATAATTGAGAGGTTGAAAACGATTTGAATATTTTATATGTTTTCGCATATTTTTATTTTCATTATTTTAACATATTTTTCCTACTTTTAATTATTGTAAAGTATTATACAGGTTTTCTATCATAATATATTCATGTGTGAATCTTTTTCATCAATAAACATAAAATTGAAATAATTCTAAAATGTAATATAACAGCAATTTACAATGCATATTTTAATCTTTTTTATGCTTCGTGCACAATGTCTTACAAAAATATGTTTAACAAAATTCAAATTTAATATGAATACAAACGATTATTTGTGATTTTAAATAAAAAAGTCGCAAACGATAGTTCTATCAACGAATCATTATATAAAGACTAAGTCATAAAATTCCAGATAGTATTTAAGTAAAAAGAATGAAATTGAATAACATATTTCGCCAAAGGCACTACATTTTAATAAAAGCACGGCTGTAAAAAATGCATTAAGCTTACATATTTTATGCATTTGTTGTGCTTTAAAAGTTTATTTTAGATTTATTTTGTGAAGATTTATTCAGTTACATTTAAAATTTATTTTCGTATAATTCCGACCTTTTTTTTGTTTTTGTTTTTGAGTTTTAGTTAAGCCTTGGTTATAGTTATAATCAGGGAAAGCATTGAAGCAAGAAGCATCACTAAACAAA
This sequence comes from Trichonephila inaurata madagascariensis, assembly GCA_019973955.1. Classification (NCBI taxonomy): domain Eukaryota; kingdom Metazoa; phylum Arthropoda; class Arachnida; order Araneae; family Nephilidae; genus Trichonephila; species Trichonephila inaurata. The sequence continues at coordinate 47,389 of BMAV01026525.1, read as the reverse complement.
TGTATTATTACTATTTTCATATTTTAGTATTTTATAAGAAGTAACATTAAAATATTCCGTTACTCTTTATCTTTCGATTATTTTATGCATTTTATATAAATATAATCAGTTCGTTATCAATGCTTTGTCATATTATTTTTCCTTGTTAAATCTGAAATGTTGGATGTAATAGATGAACTTAAAATATGTTTAATATTATATGCTATATAATAATTTAATAAATAGCAATAAATAAATACTTTCTTTTGATAGTTTGAAGGTATTGCCTTTTCTTATAAAATGTTTTTAAGTTGTTATTTATCAATTTTTAAAGGTATTCCATGACTTCTGAAAATCCTCAAGTTATTATCGTAATTAAATTTAATATTTATATTTTGTGATATCGGTCTAAATATTTCAGTATTATTAAATATTCTAAGTAATATTAAAGTGCAGTATATGTAAACAGAAATAATTACTCTGCAATTTCGAGAATAAATATTGTAACAATGAATCTTTTTATGTATACAAAAAAATTATTGTCGTTCCCCCCCCCTTCTTTGGGTATTTCATGATGTTATATGACTGTATACTGTTTTAAGGTTATTGATATCTACATTTTAGCATTAAGGTTTTGATTATATAGAAAAACATACATATATCCCTCACCTCCGGATTTAAAAAAGAAAGGGCTTGAATAATTTCTAAAACCGAAAAAAAATTACTCCTCCATAATTCTCTCTCGCAGAGTGAATTTGTCTTAAATTCATTTTTCGCGCATATCTCTACTCAAAAAAAAAAAAAAAAAAACGCTATGCTTGTCAAATTTTTTAACTCTATATGTAATAATTCTCAAAAACCGGAATTATTTTTATCTATAACATCCCCGCAATCCACCTTGAGAGTTGATTTCCACAAAACCCGTTCTTAGCGGATATCTAAACAAAAGAAACACGCTTGCCAAATTTCTAATATTTACGTCTAATGCCTCAAAAATGATATTTTTTTTAAATCAATACAATTCCTTAAACCACCACAATCCCACATTCCCGTCGATTTCCGCAAATCCCATTTTTAGCGGAACTCTAATTAACAAAAGATACATTCTTACCAAATTTCAAGTTTGTTGGTCTAATAGTTCCAAAGATCTCGTCATAAGTTAAAATCTCTTTTCTCTAAAAATAGAGAAATTTACAAGTTTAGATTCTTCTTTTTTGTACACACAGAAAAATAACTATATTCTGCATATACGGAAATATTCCTTTTTATTTTGCAATGCTCAAAACTTTAAAGTTAGTGATTCAGGTCTGTAAAATATGTATATTTTGTAAATGTGTTTAGGTATAGAAAACTATTCTAAATCTTAGGATTAAGAATCAGATACTCAGCAACTTTTTTGAAAATAAATCATTGCTCTGAAATATTGTTGTAAATAAATCATCGCTCCAGAGAATCAGTAAAAAATCAATGTTCCATATACGATGGTTATAAATAAATAATTACTCAAGACTATTGGAGTAAATAAATAATTTCTCCGGAGAATTGCTGTAAATAAAACCATTGTCCAAGTCATTGTTTTAAATAAGCTATTGCTCTAGGTCAAGGGCTCTTAACGCGGGTTGCCTGCATCTTTAAATGGGCGAAGGAGTTATTTCTGGGTGTGCTAGGAGAAAAAATTATATGTATATATTAATAAATTGGTAATGAAAATTTATAAACATATTATTTGGTAATTTGTATAATTTGGTGTGATGCATTGATAATTTTAAAACTCCAGAAGTTTCCAGGGTTTTTAAATTGGGAATAAATTAATTAAACAAAAATAATGACTAAAACAATATCTTGAATAAATACAAAATAGAAGTATCTTTGAAAAAATTGAGGTGGCATCCATTTTCTAAATGTCTCTTGCAAACAATTATTACATAATTACTCTCAAAAGTTTCTTTTTGAAAATATTTATAATAAATAAATATAAATAGATTATTTCAGAATTTTTAGATGAATCAAAAGAATGAAGAACAAAAAATGAACGAATACTTTAAAGATTCGAATAAATTTCGAAATTATATATCTTTCGAATAAATATAATAGTATGCACTTCTCCGTAATTTTCATTAATTTGAATAAACTTTTATTTAAAAAACTCATTTTATCGAAGACTAAACAAACCGAATGCAAAACGATTTGCTGTAATAAATTTTTGTAACATCACACCTGCTCTTTTCTAAGGCTTCCTTTTTAAAATAAAAATTCTTACAAGGATTTTATTATGACCTGAATGGATTTGTGTGTGTTAAAATTAATGTTAGATTATTCTCAGGCTTCCTTTCTGTATTTTTAGCTTAAATGTAAACAAAAATCTATAAAAATTAAGGAAAAATGTCAAATTAAACCGGTGCATCTAATACAGCAGCGAGATCGCCATTTTTTTTATTGCTTTTCTCGAATTGTACTTTTTTATTTAGTCTACTTTCTTAGAAAATGTATTGGTGAAAATGTGCTCAAAATGTTTTAATGCTGTTGCGAATTGACACAAATCTGCGTTATTTTCATTGCTATTCTGTGTTTTCTATATTTGATAGCTTAAATTTAAACATAAATCTAAGAAAATTAGGGGGAAAGTCAAATCATACAGTTGCATCTTAATACAGTAGTGGGATTGCCATTTTTTTTATCGTGACCCTCAAATTTCTCTTTTTATTTTGACTACTTTTTTTAGAACGGTTAAGATATGCTGAAAATGTTTTAATACTGTTTTGAACTGACATAAATTATTATTATTTTCGTTTCTGTAATTCTTATTTCCATTCCATTGCTGAATCTTTTTATAATCTTCAATTTACGGAATTACAAACATGTTTTATTTTAAGCCTTTTTTTGCAAAAAGTTCTGACACAATTCGTATAATCATATTATAATATATATTACAATTTCAAGTCAAAAAACTTAAAATTACTATAATAGGCGAGAAGAACCACTAACAGAAAATGTACGATGTTGCTTTTTTACATAGTAGTTGATTTAGTTAAACAATTCAAAGAAAATAAGTAAAAATGGTAAAATTTCAAATGGTTCCTGAATTTAAAATTTCCAGGAAATCATAGGATAGCATCTCTTACTCTACAATAGCTATGTTAAAAGTAACCTTTTATATTCTATATCAAAATAAGATAAAACCTTTTTCATATAATGTATTCACATTTCTAAATCTGTATGAAATGATTGACACTTGATGCAGATAACCATTACTTCATAGAAGAGAACGGTTTGATTTTCCAATTGCATTTCTATTCAACACTAGATTGTTTGAAATTCACTTTGAGTAATTCAATTGCAAATGCCTTCCTTGTATAGCACCACTCCTTGACTTTAGAATATTGCTCTGCACGAACTAAGGCCATGACTACATTTACATATTATTTCTCAGAACTGAATGAGTTTAAGATTATTTATAGCTTTTTTAGCATGACCGAAAGTAATGTGTTGCTCCTTGAGCACTAATAGCTAGAACGATTCGATTAGTCGTCCATTTACCTTTCGGAATGAGAAAGGTAGCATCTTCCCGCCACATGCCAGTTATCGTATTCTTTTTTTTCTTCTTTTTAAAGTTTTGACTCGTTGGCACATACACCTCGGAGGTAATCGAAAAGTTGCTACCAGCACAGGTCACTCAATCTGTCAAAATTCGTCAGCCCAAAACGAAATTGAAATCCCGAACACGCGCGCAACGACCTTTTTAAAAATCACGTGAAAAGGTAAGAAGACAAGAGTAGGAAGAAAGGGAAAAAAAGAAGCCAAAGTTGTTTTGTTCGATTCCGTAATAAATCAGTTCTAACTTTCTATATTTCCGAAATAAAAAAATAATAATAATAAATATAGAGTGACAAAGGGTTTAAAAAAATTATTAAAAAAAATGTATATATTTTTCACAAATTTATCATGGTTCATATTCTGAAACTGATGGTCGATACAGCTGCCATTTTTCTATTCAAACTGTCAAGATTGAAACATCGTTTCGCATAAAAGAAAATCCCTTTTTTAATATTTTTTCCCTTCTTTTTTTTACTCCTCTTCCCTTTTTATGTTTAGAGTCCGGGTTTAATCCTTTTTCTTAAAATGCGATATATTTTGCGATTAAAGCCACATTACCGGCGTTCCAAACGACTTTTTCAGCCATCGACATATGGCGCGAGACGTGACTATCCGAATTTATAATTCCAGCAGACGATTATTTCATGATGGATTCCTGCCGCTTGGTTTCGCTTCCATCTACGTGAGTAGAACGTTAAAAATTGTTCTAGCTCTTTAGGCTTAGAATATTCCGAGTTAGTTTTTATTTCTTGGAAGACGAATGCTATAATTGAAGTGTTAAAGGGTTCCGTGTAGTTGTAAATGTAAAAATGAGCATGATCGGCGTTTATTGCTCTTCACCGTTCAACGAATTTTTATTATTTGGCTATCAATTATCAACTAATGATGCAGCAATTCAATTGCTAATTCGAAACAAAGAATTCTGACGCTGGCATATTAATTTTTCCTGAAGCTATCAGAGTGACCGGGTTAAATGACTTATTTTTTTGCATAGTTAAAGCTTTGTAGTGTGCTTTATATAAAGGTTCATTACTATCTGATTTTAGTTTAAAAAATTGATTAAAAAATATTTTTCCCTGCTACAATTTTCAAACTAATAATTTGAAATACATATAAAAAAATTATAAAGTATATATTGCAGACAAAAAGTTCTGAACACACAAACTGATTTTTTAGTTTAATTTTTGTGTTTGACTTAATTTGTCTTTATGAAATTATTGTACTACCTTAAATGTTAATATTGATTCTAATGTATCTTTTAATGTTAATTTCAAATCTTTTACAAATTTTTTTTTTAACACTTCAAGTATTTTTCACAGAACAGCTTGCTGAATACTAGAAAGCATAGTACGTTCAACGTAACACAATATAGAATAACATAATATTCGTGGTACAACAACAAACTTTATAAATGTTTATTAATTATGGTATAACAACAAACTTATTAAATGTAAATTTAATATATGCAGTTTGAAAATTACATGGCTGTGTGTGTGTTACATATTCGAACATTAATATTCTATTGGACAGCCGTTTGCTTTAATTACAGCTCTACGTCATTGTGGCATAGAATGAATGCATCAATTTCACCAGAAGTTCTTTCGTGACAAAATGGTTGTAAAAAAAATTTTAAAAGCTTCATTAACTCACGTTTGTTAGAACGTTTTTCTCTTAAATATCATAAGCAAGTATATATATTCCATGGGTTCTCTGAGGAATTAAGATCTGAAGACTGTTCTGGCTTGGTCATTTTATCCACAGTATTGTCTTCGTACCATTTCTGGACTACCTCTACATGGTGACAAGGAGCATTACCATTTTGAAAAATTAATGAACGATTCCCCCCCAAAATTCTTCCGCTGTTGGTAGCTGTTGTATCATTTTGTAAGATTCCTTCTCTTCTAGCAATGTGAAATCTTCCAAAGCCACGAGATTGCACACATGTAGCCCAGTACTTCTCAAACTTTCAATATTCGCGACCCAATATTTAATCATAATTTTCATCTCGCCCCCCTCCATACAATAACAATGTATTGAATTTAATAATACTATACTTTGACGTTTAAGCTACAACACAACTTTAACGTCTTAAGGGCGTATATAAATGTCTCGCTCAGCCAAAGCATTAATTTTCTGGCTTATATATACGTCATTCCGAAGTACGATCTTTTCTGTGCACACTGCTATTCATAAAATTATTCCAATGGCTTTGGAATGTAATAAAATAACCTTGACAGTGTTTGCGAAGGATTTACTTATTTCAGGGGATTTTCTTAATTATTCCTTTTCCTCCCCCACACCCCAAAAACATTACATACACGCATCTACATGGGAAACGATGTCATTGGGAAGCGAATCGCATAACTTTTAATAGGCAGTTTAGGAATTAACTATAAACCATACAAGAATTATCAAGATAAGTCTAATATAAGCCCATGGGGTCACTGGTAATTATCAAACTTGTTCTTTGTATTGTTAAATTAATTATAAAATGCATTGTGTACAGCACTAATACATTTATAAGTGTATTTTATCAATGAGTGTATTTTATTTTTTTTTATGTCAGAGTGTATTTGTTTGTTTACTTTCAGTAAATAAATAATTTCTTTATATAAGTAATCTTTTGATCTTTGGTTTTCGACTTTTCAATATACTCGCGCCCCCTAGGGGGACGCGCCCAACAGTTTGAGAAACACTGATGTATCCCCATATCAACACTTTTGTCGGTGCTTTGCTGTGGGCTGAATTTCTCAAGAGTGTGTCCTCTTACATAGGTCCTACTTTGCTTATCAGGAACACACGACTTATACTTTCACCAATAAGTATTACCTTTTCCCTGTCTTTAATAGTCCATAATGAGCGATCCCTTGTACAGGCAAATCACTGAAAATCGGTTAGTAATGGTTTCGTAATACGATATCCAGCTGTCTTCCTCGTTCAAATATCTATATATTTTTACCAAGCTAGCCGAGCTATTAATCACAGTTGCAAGTCAGATAAGAAACCTTTCTGGTTTAGTTAAAATTAACGTAGCTTGTTTGAGTCGGGGTTTGAGAAAATGATGTCACACAACTTTGATTCTCTATAAAAAGAAAAACATTACTCACAACCCGAGACAAGCCTCTCAAAAGATGGCTCATTCAGTTAATTTCCAAAATGGTGCAACCTTGTTCTTTTCTACCCATAAAAACTATTGTCAATATTAAATTTCATTATTCTGTACATATTTGAAATTCATCCCAGAATTTGTATGACCTTTCCTTTTCACTAGATGCTTGCTTGAAGTAGTGTTTCAGAACACCTAGTAGCATAATTATAATGCACATACACTATTTTAAAAACATGGTATGACTTCTAGTACAGTATCTGACAGCAATTCTCTAAAATAGAAATAATAGAAATGGGCAGAATGATGAATGATACAGTGTGAGAAAAATTAAAATCATCACACACACAAATCACTTAATTAATTCCATTAAATCATTTAAGACATGTCATTGATTTTAATATTTACTTCGAACCAAGAATCACTCGATATGAAAGAAAAAATCTCTCTAGCATAATTTTTTTTTAATTCCATTTCATTAGTTAATTTTTTTTAAATGCAATTGTTACTGCTTTGTTTGATTCGAACTTTATAAATTACGAGTTCTCCACATAATTAGTACACCTCAGAAATTCAATCAATGCATACGTATATATATATATATATATATGTTTATTATTACTATTAAAATTACAGTCAAAATGAATTGAGTGTCGACACTCGTGCTGTCTTTCCACGTTCCTTTCATACTCCTCTCTTGCTCTGTTTGCAAAACAAAGGCTTTTGGGTTTCTTATGGACAAGATTCTTTATTGCATAGCTGCATTCAAATTACAGATAAAGTTACCGATGTTTGTGCAACGAAACCGACTCTTGAAGCACCATTTAACATTTGTGGATATCAGATATAGAACCAAAGTTCAAAGTTCGTTCAACACATGCAGATTTTCCCTTATATAATAATTTTGGTAATTACGTAGTATACCGTCGATTAAGGTATCCGACTACGTTCAGAACCATGATTTTGCAGAAGCGTATAAATGGATAATATTTATGATATTTAGTGTCTATTAGATTAGAAAATGTAGATAAAATTGTTTTAAGAACATTATTGCAATAAAAAAATTATTTAAGTACAATATTTTGAAAAAAAAATGAACATAGAATAATCAATTTTAAAATATTCTCTTTTTGTGAAAAATGCTTCTATTATAATAATATTTTGCCTGTATATAGCTCAAACCTCTGTACAGAGGCTCAACTAGAATTTTTGAAATATATAACTTAGAAGCTGGTTTATCCATGTCTTACGACAACAGTGGGGAGAAATTTTAAGAAAAAAACGCCGATAGTTATTTCAAATGGCTGTAACTGAAAATAATGTGAATTTTTCAAAAATCATAGTTGAGCCTTTGTATAGTGGTCTGAGCTACATACAGGCAAAATATTATTATAATAGAAGCATTTTTCACAAAAGGAGAACATTTTGAAAAAAGGTTATTCTAAGTTAATTTTTTGCCGAAATATTGTATTTAAATAAATTGTTTTTGTCACAATGTGTCCTTAAAACAATTTTATACATGTAGTCTAATCTAAGTGACACTAAATATCACGAAAATTGTCCATTTACACGCTTTTTTAAAATCACGGTTCCGAACGTAGTCGGATACCTTAATTTCTTCAAATTAAGTAATGTTGCCAATTGTCACTATATGTTACCAATAGTGGAAAACAGTTTCCGTACATGTACGAAATGAATGATAACAACTGAGCGTTTAGCGACGACTGTTAAATAGGAGGCGTCAATTTGTTTTGCAAAATTGATCGATGGTTTAAGTACCTGTTTTTTGGTGTATATGCTACCGTTAAAGTATATGATTCAGTTATTTCATAAAATAACTAGATATTTCATGAAATAACTAGAAAAGTTAGTTTAAAGTATATAATACTTGAAAAATTCCATACTTTACCTAGTTATTCTATGAAATAACTAATTACAGACTGCTTAAGTAAAAAATAAACATTTTCAAAGTTACTTTAAAATTGATTGATCATAAATAGCTAAAGTATCTCGAAAAAGTACATTTTATCCCTATTTTATCGCAGATGATTAATGATAAATAATAAGGAAAAAAGCAGACGATATATAATTTATTATTGGTCATATTACTAACATTAGTTAAGAAGAAAGGGAAACAATACATTTCAGAAATAGTTGTATTTAAATATTATCAAAAAAATACATGCTGGAAAAAAAAAACTGTTGACTCATAATAATATTGAGTAAACATTTTCAAATAAAAATGTAAGATAATGAATTGTGAAGTTTATGAAATACATTTATTTTACTTTTCATTATTTATTAGAGCAAGGATCACTGTGATGACTGAATTACTTTGCATATTATTTTTGAATCTAGTTCACTTTTTACTTTTTCGCATTTCTTTACACGAGCACTTTTTGAATCCTTGTCCAGTGTCACAACTTTGAGCTGTTGCAACAGAAAGAAGCCTTGTGTCAACATTCAGAACAATGGAAAAAAATTCTCGCTCACATGTACTGAACTGAGATCTAGAGTACAATTGTTTTGTTTGGCCATCTCTTGTTCCTAATAGGAAAATTCATTCACCAAAGCAGCTATAAACAGTTTAAAACTGAACTAAAAGCATCAAGAACCAGTCCAAATAACTTTCAAGTGCCGTATTTCATACTTTAACGATCAAGTTGTCGTTATTCTATAGAATACCTATTTAAATCATAGAATTTAATAATTTTATATACTTTAACTGACGACTAGTTATTTCATGAAATACCTAGTAATTCTTGGAAATAACGGATTTCAAACTTTAATGGTAACATATACATATAACGAAAAACAAAAGTTTCAATAGGAACATAAAATCGCGCGCTAGGTGATATATATCACAAAGCAGTGAAATAAATTTGTAATTCAAAAAATAAATTAATAACAACCCTATAATAAATACCATGTAAATGTTTTTTGAAGAGTAAATTAAACATTTATTTTGTTTGCAAGCATTGATAACTGCAGCAACTTTTTAATTTCTTCTACTTGTTTTCTCTACATATACACATCAAAAGTCATTAACATGAAAACATTTGGATATATCCACTTTTCAATAAATGCAATAGAATTTCAGGGTATGTTTTTTATAAGAAATACGAGCTTCAAATTTTTTCAATAAATGCCTATATCTTCGAGCTTATTCATAACAGCAACGAAAATTACGCAACGCAGAAAAAACCCTATGCATTGAATGGTTTGTTTGGCCCTGTGATATCAATTAAACATAAAAATGTTCCGCAAAACTATTCATTGAATTTTCACTTGAAGAGAAAAAAAAATCATGAAAGTGCTGGACTATTTCAAAAACATTTTTCTGAGAGAAAAAAAAGAAAAAAAAAATCAATCGAACGTTTCTACAAAGAGTTCATACACCGATTCTCAAATAATTATTTCATATTAAATTTTTTCGAATGATTTTTTTTATTTCCCATACATTTCTATTCTTTATTTTTTGACACAGGCTTGCTTCCTTTTGAATAAGGGTTCTTCAGGGTCTTTGGAAATCAGTAACCCTACGTAAAAAAAAAGAGTAATAATAATAATAAAGTTTTTTTTTTTAAAAAAATAAATAAAAATGTACCACTTGTTTGTGCCGTTGCGTTATGTATTGACTGTTGCCTCTATTTATTTTTTTCTCTCTCTCTCTCACAAAGAAAGATGGAAGGGAAATAATAATAATAATAAAAACTAAAAATGTGAGAGGAGGGAAAAAAAATTGAATTCTTTCTAACCATAGCGGAATTTCTTTCATCAATAGGAAATAGGGGAAAATGGAGAAGGATGTTCTATAGAAGAACCCGGGAACACACACACAAAAAAAAGTCTGTCGCATAGAAAGAAATGCGAGAAAAACAGTTCTAGAATGAATAGAAAACATAGCGGGAAGTCTGTACTCGTCTGTCAAAGGCACTTGGCGACAATCAGACGACTTCCGAAAGTACTTCTCCTTTAATATCTGACAACATGAATTCGTGGGAAATGGTATACCGAAAGAACAATGGCTGACCACTTCTTCCGCCCTGGTTACATGACGATAAACATGCCATTATTTACACCTGCACTTTGTACATTTACTGTTTATCTGTTTACGGAAAACATTTCAATGTTTATCTGAAAGATTTCTTCAAATGCAACATCATTTTCTGTCTTCATTTTCTGCATGTGGAAGTATATTATTGATAAAGATTTTAACTTAAAAAATAATTATTGTTTTCTTTAAGGCAGTTCTCTAACTTTCAATATTTGCGTTCCAATTTTCAGTCATAATTTTCATCGCGTCCCCTCCCCCTCATACAACTATGTATCGAAACATTAAAAAAATAAATAAAGCTACAATGTGACTTTAATATTAAACTGCATAAATTATCGAGTTAAGTATTATATTTTGTACTTGATAAGCCCATGAAAGTCACTTGTAATTACTTAACTTTTTTTTAATTGAGTATGAATAAATTAATTATCAAAAATACTTTTTACCGTACTGATATATTTATGAGTATCCAATATCGGTGTGAATCTGTATTTTATTTTTTATTATGTCAGAATGTATTTTGTTTTGCTGCTTTTCAAAAAAACTTTGGTAATTATTTTAAATTTTTTATTTTCAACTTTTTAATATGCTCGTACCCCTCACGTAGGGTTATCACGTCCCCCCCCAAGGAGGGAAGCAGCCCATAATTTGAGAAATGCTGCTTTAAGGTGTCTGACTACATTCGAAACCATGATTTTTTGATAAGGTGTACAACTGAATATATAGATATATTTTTTTGGATATTTAGTGTTAGTTAAATTAGAATATACATATATAATCGTTTTAAAAATATTACTACAAGAAAAAAATTATTTAAATGCAGTTTTTTTTCACAAAAAATTAAGAAAGAATGACATGTTTCCAAAACACATTCTCCTTTTATGAAAACTGCTTCTATAATAATAATATTTTGCCTATATATAGTTAGAACTATACAGGCCCTGAATTAGGAGTTTTGTAAAACTCACATTATTTTCAGAGTTTAAATCAATTTAAACAGCAAAAGGTACCTTATTTTGTTGAAATTTCTCAACTTTGATGTAACAAAATATGAATAAATCTAATTCTAATTTATATACAGTCGAACCTCTATATAACGAACCTCTATATTGCGAATTTTTCTATATAGCGAACTTTTTCCTGGAACCTTCAACATTTTACGATTTTCTTCGTAAAATAACCTCTCCATAGCGAAGTACATTTTCTACATAACGAACTTTTTCTTTTGTGATTAATTTTTGTTCACCCTTTTTTAAGTATTTCTGAAAAATTTCAAGTTATTCTCTCTTTAACACATTTTATGGTGGGCATAAATATTGAACAGGTTTTATTAGATCCTAACTCGCCGAGAGCAATAGAGTTCTGGACGTTTCATCCAAGAAATTTAACTTTTAACCCGCATTGCCCAGTTCTCTAGAAACATCTTCGATATCCTCATTCACCCTCAGTAGAGTTGTCCCTCGTGTTTTAATTATAAAATAATGTATGTTTAATATTACCTGTATGCTTTAAATTATAAAATGTCCTTCAAATTCATTAATTTTAGTATAAAATTATTTTCTTAATATTGAAAATATAGTGAATTCTTTGACATTTGCCCGCCCCGTTGTTTTCCTTGCAGTTTTTCTTTCGTTCTTTCTTTTTTGATGGGTAAGATTTATAAAATAAACATATATTAATTTAAAAAAGGTGTGAATAATTACTTTTTTTAATATGTAGTGTTCATTAATTTAAAATTTGTTATATGTGGTTTATAAAGTATATTAAAAGATGTACCTCTATATAACGAATTTTCCATATAATGAACTTTTTTCGGGATTTAGTGACTTCGTTTAGGTCCGACTGTATTTTAAAAATCATACTTCAACCCCGGTGTAGAAGTCTTAGCTATATATAGGCATAATATTATTATTATAGAAGTAATTTTCAGAAAAAGGAGAATGTTTTGAAACATGTGACCCTTTCTTCATTTCTTGCTAAAAAATTGCATTAAAATAATTTTTTTCTTGAAGTAATAATAATCGTAAAACAATTTTATATATGAACATTCTAATTCAAGATCAAGTGTTGTTTTTTTCACTTGACCAAGGCTCTAAATTTCGAGGTCCGCTGCCAACAGGCATCGCGTTGCTTCATAGCACGACGTTAATATATTGCTCTCGCTCAATACTAAGTTGTATTTTTCCATTATGTAACGATTCCCGCCATACAGCTGTGAATCGGCTTATTTGTAGAAATAATTACCGCACGTGCAAAGACACATGTGCAACTTTAAATTATTGCGTAGTACCATCTTGAATTGCTCCAGCAACCTTTGACACCATGAGGGACCCTTTTTTCCCAACTAGCAGGATGAAACTGGAAGCTAAAATGAAACGCTGGCCGCTGATCCCCGAAGCAGTGAGAGGGGAAGATGATCTGAAACCTTCGATGAGAGCCAACTCCCAAAAGAAAACTCCTCCCTCACAAACCACATCATTTGAACTCTAATAATCTTTTAGTAAGTTTAATAACTTCAATGTGTAATCTGTAAATAATAGCTGTGACGTGAATAAAATAAATGTTTAAATTAATCAATATCATGTTAGAGCTATTTATCTCAAACGTCACAGCATAGATGTTTTAGGAGCCAGGCCTTAACGTGCAAAAAAGATTTAATATACATATATGATTCAATTTGTACTTTCGCATATATATTGATGCATTTTTGATGGCTCTAGATTTTAATGGGTTATATTGCGAGAATTGTTTATCTCAGAACCTTTAAGGTATCCGACTATGTTCGGAACCGTGATTTTGCAAAAGCGTATAAATGAATAACATTTATGATATTTAGTGTCACTTAGATTAGAAAATGTATATAAAATTGTTTTAAGAATATTAGTACAATAAAAAATTATTTAAGTGCAATATTTTGACAAAAAATGAACATAGAATGACCCATTTTCAAAATATTCTCCTTTTGTGAAAAATGCTTTTATTATAATAATTTTTTTTCTTGTATATAGCTCAGACCGCTGTACAGAAGCTCAACTAGAATTTTCGAAATATATAACTTAGAAGTGGGTTTATCCATGTTTTACGACAACAGAGGGGAGAAATTTTAAGAAAAAAACGCCGATAATTATTTCAAATGGTTGTAACTCTGAAAACAATGTGAATTTTTCAAAAATCCTAGTTGAGCCTCTGTACAGAGGTCTGAGCTACATACAGGCAAAATATTATTATAATAGAAGCATTTTTCACAAAAGGAGAACATTTTGAAAAAAGCTTATTCTAAGTTGATTTTTTGCCGAAATATTATATTTGAATAATTTTTTTTGTCAAAATGTCCTTAAAACAATTTTATACATGTATTCTAATCTAAGTGACACTCAATAACATGAAAATTATCCATGTATGCGCCTTTTTAAAATCACGGTTCCGAAAGTAGTCGGATACCTTAAATAATTTATTTCAGAACATCGAAGCCTTCGCAATATATCATTCACAGATAGCATGCATAAACTATATCTTTCAGATGATTATTCCGCAATACTCAGGTAATATCAACCTATTATTCTAATAGATGAATATATGTCATATAACATGAAAGATTGCTCTCACTACTATGTATCTAATAGCGTCTCTCATATAGTTCATGAATTGTAGCAGCTCATAATTGCCCATAACATATAGTTAGTAATTGTTCCTGCCTTGTATACATGTAATTGCTATGTATTGTGAAAGCCTTTAAGGAAATTAACTTAAATCTCACTGCTTTCTAAATACGAATACGACATACGAAAGAAAAGGTATGGAAAGTCAAATAAAAGCCAATACACGTATATTAATAATAGAGACAAAGCTTTAATTAATACTTAGAAATTATCGACTTTTTGTATCTGCTTTACAATGTTTTAACTCCTTACAGTCCCAGTTTATTTCGGGATTATGGATTCAAATATGTCAATTTTTTTATGCTTATCTAGAGAAGTAAGCAAAAGCATTCGAAACCATAAAAAGCACATGTGAAATAATTTGGGAAAGACCAATTGTGCAGTGTAAATTTTCGCAGTGCCCGAGGTACGCCGGTTGAACCACGATAGTGCGTTTCACCTGCCCGAGTTCAGCTCGGGAAAAGTCGGGAAGGGAATAGTAATTTCATCAATGAGTGTTTATTAACATCACACACTTTAAAGCCACACGGAGGCTGTTGGCGATGAATCCCATAATTTTAAACCTGGGTTAGGTAACGATAATATCACATGAGGTACCCCTCTTCAAGCTAGCACACCCTACAGGACTTTGAGCCTCGACAGATTTAACGTGCATCAGCTCCTCTACACGACGGGTCTTCAATGGCACTAGGATTCTAACTCATGGCACACCGGCCACGAGTTCGTGACCATAACCACTAGGCTGCTACTGTCACATAGTTTCATCAAATACGATTGTTGGACAAAACATAAATTGAACATCGACCTTCATTTCAAGCTTAGCACTTTCGGGACGACGGACGCAAACGCGTGCGTACCGCCAGGACCTGAGGTTTCCGTCGCGAGTGTCACTCACAAGCCGGAGGGTTACAGACATAGAATGCCATCTATTGCCAAAAAACTGAGCTTACAAAACGTTCCAAATGCCTGGCACACCGGTGAGTCGTTTGGCCTACGAAGAAAAAACACGCTGTCTTTTTTTTAGTCGTTTGGCCTCTGGTGGTGTTTTACGCTGGCTTACATTTGGGACGTTCATCCAGAAGGGGTTAGAGCTGAACAAATTGATTCTAAGTGAGTCGCAATATAAAGAAACAGGAAGGCTATTGGAGATGGAGTATGGTCAAGTGACGGGGACGGCATTTGAGCTAGCACACGATATATAAGACAACAGTACGCTTCATCATTTACTCTTGCAATAACAATTGTTCAACATGGTCTCCAGAACATTGTTCGGCGCAACTTGGTCGACTCGCCACTCTCATTACAGCGGAATGTAAGTACCGTAAAAAAAATCCGGCGTATAATGCGCACTTTGAACATAAAAAATAAGATGGAAATTTAAGGGTGCGCGTTATACGCCGAGTATAAAAACGATAGATTTAAAAATAACAAAAGAGATGAGTAAAAAAAAATTTACTTCTACATATATCGAAGTACTGTTTATTTAAAAGAAATGACTTGCCTTATGAACTAAAAAAAAAAAGTTGTAGCTCTAAAAGTAAACTATTTTTTCAAAAGTTTGGGATAATACATGGAATAAAAATGACTTCAAAACATCAAGTCGCTGGATGTCACTGGGTACATGGCTCGCAAAGTGAGCCTCCAACCCATATCATAGGAGTTAACGGTGCCTGATGAAGTAGCGTCCTTGGTGATAGGAAACGTGGAGAGAGGGCGTGGCTACGAAGCACTTGGAGAAACAAATTCTGAGTTGGAAAAAGTCCATCCTTGAATGGTAGAGAGCTTGTCTTGTGATTGGTTGAGGGGGGAGAGTGATCTGGCTCTAGATTGGCTGCTCTGAAGTTAGTGAGAGAATATTTGAATGGGAAGATTGCCTGTGTGAGTATACCAAATAATTAAAGAAGTAAGCAAAATGGAATTTTAAAAATTTTGAAAATAATAATATTAAATTTAGAAGGTCATTTGCCAACAGGCAAATGTAGACATTTAAAGTTACGGCGGATTGTAGGAGTCAAGGAGAATTCTCCTTGGCCTTTTGGTGTTGTCATGAGCTACATAATTTTCCAGATTTAGAATGTGACAATTATTGACTTCAAAACATAAGAGCAATGTATACTAATATTTCAGGTTTCTTTGTAAAAAAGGTGGTGCGAGTTATACGGCGAATATACCTAAAAATTAAAAACTGCATCTTCAGAGTATGGGTGCGTGTTATACACCGGTGCACGTTATACGCCGGATTTTACGGTGCATTGTAATGAATTGCCAAAATCTAAAGACAGAATCTTTAAGTTCGGTCATTGTTGATGGGGATAAATGGTACACACCATAGCCTCTTAACTAGAAGTCGACTAGAGTGAGGTCGGCTGAACATGATGGCCATGCAATCTTGCAACCTTGAACAATCTCTCTGTCCTCACCAAAGGTAATCAATAAGATTCGAGCTACTGGATTGGCATATTATGGAGATGCACCATTCTGCATGATGCTTATTGCCGATAACACATCTCTTTGTTTTAATGCGAGTAAGACTAAAAACACTTTTGCTGCTAAAAGAATTCCGACTTTTTCGCGAGCCCTTTCTTGTAAACTGCACTTCTTTACCATCATTTCTTCTTCTTTTTTTTTTTATGAATTTTTAATATTTAAATCAGAGGTTCCCAAACATTTTTGCCTAATATGTTTGCCTTGCCATGTTTTTCGTTTTTGGGTAGACCCCTGCTTAATTAATTCTGAATTTTTGCAAATTTATCCATTTATATGTCTTTTTGACAGCTGATACTATTACTACTTTAAAAGAATTAAATTTCTAACCGTAATATAGTATAGTGTTTAAAACTTAAAAAGCACATATCAATTAATTAAATTAATAGTTAATTAATACATAAAATAGCTGCTCCATAAAATAACTAAACGACAAACAAAGGATTTTAATGGGAGGGATGAATCTGGTGCTACAGTAACAAAATTTCAACATTTGGTATCAATCTTGTCAGGTTTAATCTTAAATCCCCTCTGTTATAGTAGTGTCCAGTTGTTGTTTTTCTTTCTTTCTTTTTTTCGTTTTGTAAATTTGGAAACGCGCTGAAACTTCTTCTCACTAAGAAAACAATTAAAAACTTCACGATATTCCATAATTCGGGACAAATAACAGTTTGTCTTTTCAGACCAAATTGCTGACATCCATTTCTAAATTTCACTTTAAGATCTTCGTTAGTGCTTATTCCAACCAGTTTCTTTTGTAACGAGACATTTTTTTCACACAATGTACCATACGAATTCATTTATTGCTGTGGTAATTACCATAGTTGAGAAAATTCGGGACCCCAGTATTTTACTGCTTGAGCTTAATTCTGTAAAGAAACGCTGAAATGGTTCTTTTTTTAATAAAATTTATGCTGTTACTTTGTAAGGCCCAATTAACCTAATTGAAGTTAGTAAATATATAAATCTGTTAAATAGGTAAAATTTGGTTTCCATTTGATTAAATTTTCTTTTAAAATTCAAGTCAAGATCTAGTTTAATGAGAACCACTATAATAAACCCCCATTTACACCTCATGGACCCCCTAATTATTTTTTCGTTGACACGAACCCCTTGCAGGTCGTCGTAGACCTCTGAGGGTCCATATAGACCACTTTTGGAATCACATTGGTTTAAACGAACTTTTGGCTTACCCAGTATTTCATCTCACATAAATATTTCATGAGTTACATTTACTAACGACAATTTAATTTCTGGATCATAAGTCATATTTAGATATCATTATTCAATGTAGATTCAATCATTTCCCTACTAAAATATGGATTTTCCCTAAAAATGTCGAGCTCAATCAATAAAACCAAACAACTTGCACAAAACCCAACCATGATTATACGTTAAATGACATCAAAGACCAAGAAAAATAACGCATAGGTACACTTTTCCAAACAGAATATTAGTAATATCATCTCCGAAGCGAAACAATATTGATTCAAACCCAGTGAAACTCTTAAGATCAATAGAATCTCCTTCAAAAGAATAATAACAACCCTAGCTACAATCGCCATAAAGGGTGAACAAATATATTCGGTTTTTTTCTATGAATATACAGTGGAAATCAATAAAGCAAATATCTTTATCCGATTCGAAGCTATCTCTTGTTTCTTCTCCCAAATATACGGATATTCCAGTTATTATTCTTTTGGTGTATAAGTCATTTTTTCTTCTTTTTTCCCCCCTCTTTGTGCCAATAGGGAAAAAAGTTATCTCATTCAATATCAATTGTTGTTTACGTTACCATCGTTGTGACTAGACCAAACAAAATATTTAAATCATGACATTTTCCTTCTTATTGGATATATTCGTAACAGATTTATTAATTACTAAGCGAACGATAATACAGAGCAATTTATACACAAAAATATAATAACTTGATTACATATTATTACAGTTTGGAAAGAAAATTATATTGTATTTATCTATAAAATTTTAAATTTGATTGTGCTACAGATTCTTAATAATCCCTACGAAAGGGAATTTTAAGCGCATATTCCCTATCTGACGGGGAAATTCCAATATTTAAAAAAATAAATCTTTATCTATTTCGTTTGACACTGTGGCAACGGTAGCTTTTCACCGATTTATTTTTATTCAATAGATTTGCTACATGTAAAATTATCGTCTGATTTTATATTTGTTGTTCTAATAGTTTTCTATATGTGCGTGGTTTAGTCTGTTAATAAAATGACTTAAAGAAAAATTTGCTCTGTCTATTTGGAATTGAATAATACGGAATTTGGTACCCACAAGAAAAAATATTACAGACTTAAGTGTGTGCTTTTATCGTGTAAATAAATTGTGGTAAAAATATATTTTTTAAGGTGTCATTCATTTTAATTTAAAAGACTTCATTTCTTCTGTAGCCAAACATAACAAACAAACAAAAATTCTCATTGTACATCAAATAATTTTCTTTATTTAGATGTAATTATTCTGTTACATTCTTAAATTACCAGATTCTTAGTTGTTTTTTGTATACTTAAAATTTTTAATAATTAAATAAATGAGGGAAATATATTACTTTTTTCTACAAAATATATATAAATGAGTAGAATATAAATGTTTTACTAATGAGTTGTATATTGATTTTCATAGAGGGCTTTTTATATTTAACCCGCGGTCACTCGCGCCTGTTTTTGCTACCTTCGTTACTCGCGGGGTGTAGAGAACACCCCAAACTTTTAACACGTGTATTTAATTATAAAAATAAAAATTAAGTCATTATGATACATATTTATAAAGTACAAGATGTGTTTTGTATTATACAAATAAAATTATTTAATTTATTGCACACAAATGAGACTAACACATTAATTTAAACTAAACATACAAAATTTTCATTTTAAAACACATAATTTTATATTTTTTCATAAACCAGTATATAAAACGTATATGCCAGTAATAAATATACTTTATAATTAATGAGATAATGATAGTAGAAAGTAGAAAAATAATATTTTAATCATTTTCCAAACTTTCAGAGCAGACTGTATACAAATGCTCAACTTCTCGTGGGAGTTCTCAGCCCTCCAGATAAACTTTTCAAGGTCATTACATTCGAAGCGTTCCTTAAAGAGCGATTGCATCACGCCTGAAGGTTCAATGACCTAAAATGTGCAGCTACAGAAAAAATCGTGGTTCTGCACATTCTTTTTAGAAATCTGGGAGGATTTTCTTGTTGCTGGGGTGTACAGAACACCCCGCGCGAGTGATCGCGGGTTAAGTAAATAATTATAAGCTTTATTGCGGAAATATGTTAGAGGTCGTCTATAACTAAAAAATGGCGATTAATATTAGAAAAAGTTCAGTAATATGGAATTAATTTCAAACGATTTTTTTTTTGTCTTAATGTAAGACAAGATACATGGGAGCATAGGTGTTATTTTTAAACAAGTCTGTACATTTTTGATATCATATAATTGGGACATACATTTGAAAATTTTGTTCGGTCAAATAAATAATTATATTCCAAATTTTTATTTATTGTTTGGAACTAGTTGTTTATTTTCTTTTTAGTCAATTCAAATGCAGTTTCGGTAAAGAAATATGTATTTTATTCAATTCTTACTATTAGCTCACACTCTATATATTTAGTTATTTATTTATCTTGGTGGAATTTTCAATCGTTAATAAAATACATTTTAAAGCGCTCAATTGATCTGAAATTTTATATACATGATTATTTTGGATGACAATACAATAATTTAGTTATGGTTAATAAAAATTAATTACCACTTAATGCTGTGATTTTGTCCTATGTGTGTACAATATATACATATAATACTTGTATTAATTGTAACTATTTAATAAAAAGTAGCTAAAATAAAATTTTCTTTGTTGATCTAAGTAGGAATTGACTTAAATTTTTTTAATATTACTTGTTTTTACTATGTTGACTGTAGTTTAATAATATTGGGGAAAGTTCCTTTGAAAAAGCTCCTAACTTAAACTCCACGCCAACGTGAGAATTTTGAGCTACAACCGATTTAACGTGCAACAGCCCTAAAGTTTATCTGCATAAATATGGAAAAATATGTTAATTTGTAAATACTTATAACAGTTTCGGCTCTCCATAAATCTTTGTTTAATTATCAACATTGTTTAAATCTTGTTGTGTTAACTTGGTTTAATTCTAAATCTTCACAACTGTATTCCTTTTCGAATTGATATGTCATAACCTTTAAAAACTACCTACCTCTTTCTTGTCTGTTTTTAAATAAACAAGATTTTCTTTTTTTCTTTATGGAATGATCCCGTAAGTTTGGAAATATTCCTCTACGTTCTCTTGCACAGAAGATAATCTCCAAATTTTAAACATTTTTTCGCAAAATACTAAGGTGACCAACCGTCCTCCTTTAGGGAGGACAGTCCTCCTTTTATAGAAGTTTTGTCCTTCTTCGAAAAATGTCCTCCTTTTTGTCCTCCTTTTCAATATTTTAAAACTGATCTGTTAATCTCTGTATTCAAAGATGAACCAAACATGTTTTCAAAATGTCGAAGAATGGTCTTAAACAAATATCACAGGAAATAACAGTTTTCAATGGTATTTGTCGCAAGTAAATTGGGCAGATATAGAAAATTACCTTGAGTTTTTATTGAAATAATTCCTGATATTAAAATCGATGACAATTGTCTGTTTGAAGTAGAAAGAAGATTGAATGTATTTATAAAATTTAATAAATTAGAAAAATTGAAAAATCTACATGCTGAGAAATTGGTAAAAGATGGGTGAAATTAAAATAATTTCAAAAATGAACACATTCCATATAAAAATGTAATTATTCTTGTTGAATTTATGTTGTGCTACCCTGGAACTAATGCAGCAGTTGAAAGACTTTTTTTCTGTTGGTAATGATTTTTGTGAAGTGACTAGTGAGAAATCAAAATTCAATATTAATATTTTAGCTACAGTGCTTACCGTAAAATTCAGTATGAAGGATATTTTTTGCCTAAACTGTCTGATATATTATAAAATTATATGTTGACAAAAAAAAAAGTTCATTCAATGAAAAAATATTCGTTTAAAATAATAATTAAAAATAATGTAAGCATAATTAGCGTATTTTTGTTTGAATTAATAAAACGTTTCATATATTTAAGTTGTAATTTTTTCTTAAGCTTTTCGTCCTCCTTTTCATTGTAAAAAAAATGGTCACCTTAAAAATACACAAATAGAAAAATGAAGAATGGAGCAGCAAGCGCAGAAACGTTTTGTCACATTTGGCTGTACATTAGCGTGGGCAATTTTTCTTTTTTTTCTTTCAGAACTTAAAAACTTACCTTTGAGGAAAAGATGTTCTCTGGTACATATATGTAGCTAAAAATAAAATAAAAAATTAACTATTATGGTAAGTACTGCCACACAAGGGTAATGAAGTTTAGATATTTGAACCTTATTATGGTAAAAAATCAAAGTAACACTTTTGTTAAAGTGAAGCAATTATTTTAGTACTTTTAAATATCCATTGCGATGAGGGGACACTTACTAGATAGTTTCAAGGAAAAAAAAAAAAAAACACCAGTTTCATTTAGCAGCTTCTCTAATATTGAATTAAAAAAAACAAGTAATATTAAAAAAAATTGTTAAGTCAATTCCTACTTAGATCAGCAAAGAAAAATTTTATTTTAGCTACTTTTTATTAAATAGTTACAATTAATATAAATATGTTGACAGAATCATAACATTAAGTGGTCATTAATTTTTATTAATTATCATTAAAGTATCGTATTGTCATCCAAAACAATCGTGTGTATAAAATTTAAGTTCAACTGAATGCTTTAAAACGTGAGAAAAAGAATCTTTTAAAGTTTTGACCCAAGTCGCTAAAAATGAAACCAACGTGGTTGTATCTGTAATTCTGTAAATAATTAGTTTCAGTCAATTAATTATAATTAAATTATCGTATTTTTACCCAAAACAATAGTGTATAGAAAATTTCAGCTCAAATGAGCTCCTCAAAATGTGAGAAAGAAACCTTTTCAAGTTTTGACACTAGTCGCAAAATGGTCATTAAGTAGCTAAAAATGATGCCAAAGTGGCTGTATTTGTAATTCTTTGAATAATTAGTTTTAATCAATTAATTTTTATTAATAATAATTAAATTACTGTATTGTCATCCTAAATAATCATTTATATAAAATTTCAGTTCAATTGAGCGTTTTAAAATGTATTTTATTAACGATTGAAAATTCCACCAAGATAAATATAGAGTGTGAGCTAATAGTAGGAATTGAAAAAATTGCTAATCGAAATGACAGTGCACGATAAAACGATAGATGAAAAATAGCTTGGATCGTGTGGACTCGACGGTGCTGGGAGAAAAGTCTGGGGTTAAAAAGGAGCGCAACGTACTCCCCCCCCCCTCCCGCATTTCGGAGGAGCACCGGGTTCTAGGAGCTCAAATCCTAATTGACGCTAAGTATATATACCCTTTGTGAGATTCTACTTGGGGCCCAAAACCTGACTTTGCAGGAGGGCCCTAATCATCTCCGTTACGCCACTGGTTGCAGCCTACTATACTACTATACTATTGGAATTAATTGGAACAAATGGTAAAAAAACGATTTTTTTCAAAAACCATAGTTTTTAATCATTACATACCTTAAACAGACCGAAAAATTATATTAGTACGAAGTATGCCCTCCTGTAGCAGAAATGACCTCCTCAATTCGTTTTGGTACTGAGCCCACTAGTGCAACGCACATATTCTTAACTTCGTCATCGTGGAAACACACTAGTACAGCCCTTTTTATCATTTGTTCTGTTGTTTTGCAGCTCATCTTAGTTGAACAATTCTTAGGAATATGTAATAGATTCTCAATAGGATTTAGATATGGTTAATTACCAGGCCAATTAAGCCCCTTTATTTCATTTTATCGCATAAAAATCTGAACCAATATCGAATTGTGACAAAAAGCCAAATCATGTTGAAATGTTCCATAAAATTTTTCTCTATCCATGGAATAATTCTATTGCATAATATTTATATGTATTTGACATAATTCATCATGCCTTTAAAAGGAACTAAGCTTCCAGTGCCTGTTAAGAAAAAAAACCCAAAACATTTGCTTATAAGGGTGTTTTAAAGTATGTAGCATATGATCTGGCAGTGCACAAATAAATGCGTTTCATAGCTGAAAATCGCTTTCTTCTAGTAATTAACAATCCAGGATCGGTATTTTTGGCCCATGCTAAGCGTTTTTTCATTCTGATTTAGAAATTGCCTTTTCCTCGGTCTTGATCCCTTACGGCTAACTCCCAGTACCATTTTCGGTACAGTTTTGATACTCACTTCATCACCATAATCCAATAAATCCCTTCGAAGGTCTGTGCTTTTCCTACTTTAATCTATTTTGATATTTCTTATTAGAATTTCATCAGTGCTTGGAAAAAATTTTCTGTGTGAGCCCACATCTTCCTTTTCTTTTTGGAGACGATCATCAGAAATCTTTAAATGTACATAAAATTCTTGAAACAATTGATTTGCCCACACCAACTACCGGAGCTTTATCTCTCACAGTCATAGAAGTGTGTTCCTTAAGAACGATTGTTTTAGAAGGCTTCCTCGGAGTAATACCTATCTCTGAACAAATAAAAGTAACACGTGGTACGTGGAACGCAAAATTATAACCACCAGCTACCACACTGAAAGGCTCACAACTGAGCTACTGATACACTAAAACCAATCAAATGGGTAAATTATAGTCAATGCTAATCCGTCACATTACTTCTGGGCAGATATAAACGGTTTGAGGTGGTTTGGGTCATAACTGGTAATCACATACCAAATTAGATAAGAAAAGGTTTGTCCCAATAAATTCGAACAGAGTATAGTACATTCATTACTCAGTACTCACTTATCAATTGCCATCGCTTTTGATTATTAAAAAGCAAAAAAATTAATTTTATTTTTATTCTAAAATCATTTAATCTAAACTAAGTCTTTTTCCATTTTTTCGAAAAGTCAATTCCTTTGGAGCAATATTATAAATCTTGAGATCATTTTTTTTATTTTTTTTCCTTCTAATTTCTTTGCCATAGAACATCTTTTCGTCATAAGTAGGTTTCGATTAATATTAATTGTTTTACTGCATATAACCACGATCCAACTTACTATATATCAGTAGTCCCCAACACTGAAGCCGCGGACCGAAACCGGTGGATCAAATAGTACCGGGCTGCCTAAGGAACATTTAATTATTTATATTTTATTTACTGTGTTGTATTTCTTTCATGTTTGGGCGACTTTTTATGGAAATCACTTCATATTCCATGTTACGGGAACCAGGACATCGTACAATAGTGCATATTTTTCAATTATAGTATTAAAAAACAGTGGATATTTTTCTGAATCTAAAAATGTATAACACTTATATGTTATTTGATAAAATAACCTTAAAATGTGAAAAAAAGTAATTGACAAAAATGTAACCGACGTTTACAAATGTTTAGTTTTTTCACTTTTTCTCCAAAACATAATTTTTTGCTTTTAGGTACGCTTTAAAAAAATACTCTTGCACTATATGGTTCCAAATTTTTATACTTCTACACAGGATACCTGTGCATATAGTGAACCTATTTTTTCAGTGTAAGTAGCATACAGATTTTAAAAAATAGTTTTATGTATGAAAAAGGGGGGGGAAAATCAAAAACTTTCAAAATTACAAAGTTTTATAATTTTTTTAAAGAAACTATCTTTTTTAATATTTTACTAAAAAAAATATGTTCACTATATGAGGTGTACTGTTTTATATGTGTGCAAAAATATTTTACATATTTAAGACATACTTTTTTAAAAAATGATACCTAAACAGGAGCATGTATTATGAGATCTCAAAACTTATGTCCAATTTAAATTAAACAGAAAAAAAATTTTAACTAAAAAATTACTTTTGTATTTCTACAGAATGATTAAAATATCTTTATTAAGGTCTCAAAAAAAATCTACTGTACTGGAACTTTTTAAAGATTCCATAAGCAGAGTCTTAATTTTGGCCTTTTTCTATTTCGAACATGTCCTGGTATTCTTAAATCACTTTATATTCATTTTTTAGTGTAACTGTATTTTAATTTAAAGGCATACTATAGGTGACTACTTTAATTTGACAATTAAATTAAGATTATTAAATCAATACTATCTAAAATATAAACAATCAACTTCTTTCTCCCAGTGGGCTATGGCAAAATTATCAAACATTTACCGGTCTTGGCGATAAATAGAATGGGGACACTGCTGTATATCATAGGAGTTGGCGACGGTTTTTAATTTGGGGAAACTATTCGACGGGACAATAAGTAGAAATTTATTTTCCATTGTTTTTCAACATATATGCACAAAATTTTTAAGGAAATTAATGCTGACTTAGTTGAGGAAGTGACAAACAATTGTAGTTCGAAATCGTTCGAAATATAGCAAGGAAATTAAAAAAACGCAGCATATAAGGATTTACATAATGAGCAGGCGCATTATTAAATAATTACCGCACATTCATCCTGTAAATTAATTTTCAATATTACATTCTGTAGAGTATTAAAACAATTGTGGAAGAGTAATTTATTATTAATCAAAACAAACATCAAATGATTCTATTTTGTGTCATTAAGAAACAAAAAGAAATTCTGATAATGCAAAATAAATGCAAAATTAAACGAAAATAAATGAATTCAGTAATGCCTTTCGAGCGAATGTAATTGCAAAAAATACTTCTACCATTTTGGGAAATTATGCTTCGAAAAACAAATGAGATGGGGAAAAAAATGAATTAATTTCAATATCTAAGTATATTAAGATGTCATAAACATGCTCCGATTCTTCTGTTTTATTTTTCGAAAGTAATCTTCAAGTTTTTCGCTTTTACTTTTGATCAGCATATCGCGTGACGGTCAAACGTCTTCGAATTTTTTAAGCTATTTGTTTTCCGACTACTTATTAAAAGTTACTACTCTAAATTCCCTCTCAAATCACGAATAATAGTAGATAATGACACCACAAAATGTGCTATTTCATTATCACATCCGTCTTTTAAAACTTCGCCAAAAACGAGTTAGGAGAAAAGATATCTTAATTTGTTTTTGAAAATTTCTTTCGCCAAACGAGAATCGCGGCGGCATAAAAAAGAATAACTCGTCATATTTAATGCAAACTGTTTGCATAATTTTTCCATTACTCAATTCCGAAGTTGATTATAGATGGGAAAAATTTTCGCTTCACTAAGAGCACGTTAGGTTTTATTTTGTTGAATTTTTATCACTTCACTTCAGTTAATCACAGCGTAACGAGTTTCTGAAAAGAGAAACTGAAGAGTTTTTCATTTTTTTTTTTAATTTGGCGTACGAATACCGTTTTCATACTTCTATTTAGATAGATTTATTCCAACTTTTTGTTAATTTTCGCGGAGAATCGGCAGATAATTGGAAATTAGAATTATTTACATGTCTTATTAAGATAGATGTTGATGTTAATTTTGGGCCGCCAAATCCAGATATGGTTTCTTTTCCCTCGCTTAATTCTCTCCAGTGACGTCACGTTTCCTTGGTAACCAATCAAGGCAAGTGTGCTTGATTTGACACTAGATAAAATGAGAAGAAAAAAAAATCAAATTGTTCTATTCGAAGGCAATTAAATGTGCACTTGAATCCATATCTCATTCTTTTGGAAATGGAGTATAAAAAATTAAGAATTTTTTCTTTAGTTTCTCATGCGTATGAGTTCTGGAAAGAATTATTCAGCAAAATCGCGATTGTTGCACTGAGTATAAGGTTTTTACTAATTAAAATCTCACTGAGTAAAAAATAAAAATAAAAAAAAAAATAAATCGCTTAATTGAATAACTTTTTTTTTTTTCATTTTCACCCAATTTTTTTGATGAATAAGTGAATAGTTTTGGTTTCAGATAAAAATTTAATAGCCCTCTTTTTTAATCATCGAGGTTATATTATAAAAATAATTATGATTTATAAATCAGTGAAAATATCTGGAATATAAGTAAATATTAATTAACTAATATAAATGCTTTAATTAAATGTCTTTGTCTTAAATAATTTGTATAATTTTGCTTTAAGAACATAAAGTGAAAAAAATCAAAGGAATTTGTTCCACTATGTAGAAAAAATTTCTTATTCAGCTTCAATTATACTATTTTAATGAAATAATAAAAGAAGCATCACGATGTAAATGAGTGAATTATTGAAATTGAAATTAAATGCGCTAAGATCATATTTAAATAAGGAAATGATTAAAAATTCAAAGCCGTTGGACTCACTGGCTAGCTTGCTAATGGAATGTTAAAATCAGTAATTGGCTAAATTCATAACGGTCATATGATAAATGCAATCACTGACAAATGTAATGCCTGGCTGGGTCGCGTGGTTGGTTTGTCGCTGGCTATCTGCACCCAAGGTGGCGGATTCGACCCCGGCTCAAGTCGATGGATTTTCATGATACAGAAAATCGACAGCGGCCATGTCGAATGATTATACGGCATGTAAAATATCCCAAGAGCAGGGGTGGCGAACCTTTATGGATCAACGTGAAATTTTTTCTCAAGAAATGTTTGAAGAGGTATAGGCGCGCCGTCAAATAATTTTGACTTGTAATTATTGGAAAAATAATGTTACGAATTTTGTGTAAATAGTGTAAATAATTTGTATTTGAGTGTTTAATGCTTTCATATTACTCTATGTTATATTTATTTCATGTTAAAGTTGTGCTACTCACAAGCAATGCCGCCCCTTGCGTTATAATGGCGATTCAAAGAGAACTTGGCGAAATCTTGGTGGTAGAGCCAAGTTGGCATCATTTTTGGCGACCAAGTGGGCGGCCAATTTGGCTACTTTGGCGACCATTTTGGCGTCATTGGCGACCCTGTTGGTGAGTTCGGAACCCCCTGGAATCTTCTAGAAAGTAGTGGATCTCTCCACTAGTGTCACGTTCAATGACACGAGCGGTTATATTTTTGGAAGTTTCTGTCGCGGCAATAAATAAAGATGCTCGCCGGTGTGGTGATCAGTCTGATTTTAACCAGCGAATAGTGAGGATTGTTTTGACTAGCGATTAGCTCGGTTGTACTTGTGAATAATCTTTTACTTACATGTATTTTTAAACACTGAAGATTGTGTTTGATTGCTGTTGAAGGTGTGAAGACCTTCGGAGATTTACTCTGTGAATATCGCTGCTGAATACTGTATTTACAGGATTGGATTTTTGATAATAAATTCGCATTGCTCGTAAAGAACTGTTTATTTTCTTTGTGATTGTTTTTGCATAAAATCCTAGAACCCGGATCTAAGTAACAATAATAAAGCTAAATACTAAAAACTCATAACTCTTTATTCACTACGAAAAATATATTTTGCACTGTATAGTAGTAAATGTTTTAGTTATACGTATGATTCAAATTATAAGGTAACATTGGTGTGACTTTTGATGTTGCAGATTAGATGGCAAATAACTTGTGATAGGAATGTAAGATGTTACTTTCAGTAAAATGCATGTTGAATTGGAGTCATCCGTAAAACGGTTTCTGAGTGAGGCTTTAATGTTATTCATCTCTGAAAATAATGACTCGTACACATAGGTAGATGAAAACGTGGTTATAAAACAGCGCGAGTCAGCTTCTTCAAACAGTTAAATGTGTCTGGAATCGAATTCCATGTTTCCAAACTTTCATTACTGGCATTTCTACTGTATATCAATTCCAACTTTTTCCTTGCTTCAATAAGCTTTTGAATCCATATTGAACTATACTGAAAATCAATCAGTTGCGTATCAAATTCTTCAATTTCCAACCAGTAGAACTGGGACAAGATTAGTTTATCAAGTAAAGTCTCATCAGGGTACATAATGAACTTGAGCGTTTCCGGTAATTATTTGAACTGAGAACATCTCGCTGAAATTCCTTGATTGAAGAATCAATTACGGAAATAAATTCTTTTATAACTTTTTCTTCGTCTAGTTTCTCATTTATATCTAAATCTTTGATACTTTTTTCATGTTTGGGAAGTATTTGTAACTTCTTGTAATAAAATCGTTTATTAAAATATGCTGTTTAGCGTCAAAAGCACGAATGAAATCCCTCATGAGCATTACTTCATAGTGAACTTTGTTATTTTGGAATAAAATACAAATTATTTTGATCGTGGTGGCATGCCCAAAATATTGTGTCGCGTGCCACTGATGGCACGCGTGTCATTGGTTCGCCATCCCTGCCCAAGAGCGTCTGTTTGGCTTGGGTGCTCTCAGCAAAATTAAATCCTAGTGCAGGTTCGCATCGTCAGAGCTCATGTGCCTCCCTCTGGGGAGGAAAATGGGTGTCAAAGTTACTTGTGGTAATTGGTATCGCCTATATGGTGCCGCGCTAAAAAGTGATACCAGCTCCTGGGGAACGTACTCGGTCTGTAAGGGTTAAATACCAATACGCAGCCTATTAGAAAAAAAAAAGATGCAATTACCTGCTCTCTAATGAATTTAAAACTGATATTATATTTGCATCAGTTCTACTTGTAAATTTTAGACGAAATTTCGAATTTGATAATTGGATATAAAAAAGTTATTTAACATATTAAGATTCTTCGAAGAGTTTCCCAAAATCTAAACAAAAAAAAATTCTTTTATTGTGCATACATTTTAAAATCATATGCGTTATTGTTGTTGATAAATAGGTGCTTTTAAAAAGAAAGTTTTCGGAAAAAGAAAATTTGACAACAGCGAAGCACATCAACTGATTGGCTGGAAACACGTGATTGACTTTATGATGTGTTTATGACCTCGTACAAATTTATGAGCTGATTGGCAAGAAGCACATGATTGTATTTATCATGTGATTATGACGTCACACGAATTAATCCCAATGGTGCCCCTGGCATCGATACATCGATACATGCATACACTCGTTCCCAAAAGCGATTAAATATTTCTAATCTCTTCGTACGATACATTGTGCAAGACATTCATGAATTGTTCCTACAAATCTGTGACTTTTGGGCCTATTTTTTGCTTATAACCTAATCTTGTGTCTATAAAGCCTTCAGCAACCTCATAATGTTATTATTAATTGTATGTCCAATGAATTGCTGTTCCTACAGTAAGAACATAACTTTGAAATTGTTGCTTATTTTACAATGTATTTTCAGGGTAGAAAAGCATGCTATGACTGAAAGTAACATTCATTGGCCCTCAAAATTTAATCATTTACAAGTAGGTATTTCAAAAAGTAAGGCAACATGAGCTCTGACGGTGTGCAAATTACCCGTATGGGTTAAAGTCCTTATAAAATAACCAACAGGATCACACCATTCAAACCGTACCAGTAGATGGTGGTGGTTCTCCAGTAATATGACAAATCTTAGTTAGAAGGTGGTACGCGTTGTAGGACATAGTCCACGATTGAAACAAGATATGTTTTTGCATTGAAGAGAAAAATTCTGTCGCTGAAATTCATCAGCAATTGGTAAAAGTGTTATGTCACAAAAACAAGTATGGTTTTGGTGCACGGAATTTGATAAAGTCAAAACAGATGTGCGAGATGAAGAAAGAGCAAGGTGACCAAGCACATACACCGCAGATAATAATGTTTGCCGTGTCGAAACTTTGATTCAAGGTGTTGGCCAAATTACTCTGAGAAAAATTGCACAAGAACTCATTACCTCCATTGGCAATGCGCCCAATATTGTGCATGCACAACTTTGACGCGGATTTCTACGATGCTGGCATTGATGGTTTGGTGTACCGAAGGAACAAATGCCTTGATAAGTATGGTGACCATGTAGAGAAATAATATGTACCCAAGCCTTCCTCTACAATGTATTTACAATTAATTAAATATAAATTTTTCTGCAATTTATTTTTATTTCCTGAATAGACATTTACTCTGAATGGGATTTTGTTACGTTACTTTTTAAAACCCGTACATAAATTTATAGTATAAAGGAATTTATATGCGAAAATCTGTATGCATTCTGCTGTATTATTTTTGGGAATGCTTCGTTTTTTTCTTTCTTTTCTTTTTGTTTAAATTAATACTTAAGAGGAAAAGAAATGCAATAACATCTTGTTCTTTTCAGTTTTTTCAATTCAGCATAATCTCAGTTTATTCCAATATGTATAAGCCAAATTTGAGAAATAAATGTGGTTTGTTGGAAAAAGTAGAATATGTAAAACGGAATAAAATCATCATAACGTAATTAAAATGGACCACACAAAATTCTATGGAAATTTGTTTTAAGCGAACTCAAGATGCAAAATAATAGAAAAATTTTTGTGTTCGATTTCCATTAAATTTGGCGAAATTATACTTAGTATGTATTTTTATTGATACAGTTTTGGAAAAATAATATTCGAACTAATCAAAAATTTTCTCCTGTGGCCCCCCCCCCCTAGTATTGTTTAAATTAGTCCCTTGTGATTTGAAATTTAAAGTAACGTTTTTATAAAATTTCTAACGATATATTTTTTAAAAAAATAAAGAGAAAATAAAGAATTTGACTTTTAATGTGCCTCATTATTAATGGAGAAGCAAAAATTTCTGACTTTGCTGACTAATTGCAGACGATCATGGAATTTTTAAGCAAAAGATCAAAATAATCAAATAATTATGTATAATTATCTTAATATATAAAAAAAAACCCGTAATTTTAAAACATTGTAACCTTTAACAAAAAATTTGAATCTTAAAAAGCTTTTTTGAAAAAAAAAAGAATGACAAGTAAGTAATGAATGTAATCAAAATGAAAAATATTGAAGATTTTAATACAAAATTAATGAGAAATAGTCCGATATTTTTATTGTTAATTTGATAGAAAACTTTTTATATATTTTTATATTTTTTCAATCAAAATTATTTTCATAAACTAACCTTTTTTGTTTTTTCCCCCTCAAAACTTCTTTTCTGTTACTGAAGTGTAACCAATATAAAAAGCTATCTTAAATGTTGCTCATATTTGGAAACTGATGCACAATTTCTTTCGTAATTAATAGAAATACGTAAGGAACTTGTATATGTAGTCACTAACCTATTTTAATTTGGTAATGTATGTATTGAAAACGGGCCCTTTTTGGTATAGTTATATAGTTAATCTCATATTATAAAATCCACCTCATTAATTTTGAAAAATGATTAACTGAACAAAAAATTATATATATAAATATATATACCTGTATTAATATTTAAATTTGTTGATTTTTACCACCTCATTTGAGCATGTTCAGAAAATCTAGCTATTTTTAAAACGCACTTATCCCAATTATTTTGGGGGAAAAACATCCAGGAAAACTATTCTGAGCAATTAAGAGTTTCCGGTTATTAAAATTGTAACACTGAATTCGAATTATAACTGTGGAATTTTTTTTACTCTAATATTAATTAATTCAATATTAATTACAGTCGCACTTCGAAACAACACAAGGGCTATTAGTGAAAACCCTCGAAAACAGAACCTCGATTAAGTGACGAGGATGATATCTGAGTTGTCATTCCATTATTCAAATGTCCACACTACGCCAGTGAATGGGCTCTGACAGATTTAAACGTGCATCTGCCTTGTACATAGCGGATCTTAACTTAAGTGCTAGAAAGATGAGAAGGAATAATGTCGATAACCGTGTCCACTCAGCTCTACTGTGGCTAATATATCTGAAGGAAGGAAGATTCGATCTGAATACCTTCCGTTCCGTACGCGAGTACTCTATCGACCACGCCAAGACGATCGTCTTCGCGTGATGTTTAGTACTAGTTTATATAGACATCACACCACCACATACCCCCATGTCAGTGATTCGGTGAATAGGCGAACGAACGACACCATATTCGTGGAGAGCATGTGAGCAGTGACTTTGTGGGTTGCGTCATTCGTGCGTGACGGCTTAATTGCGTCATTTGTGTCTGACGGCTTAGTTGCCTTGCGGTGGATAGATGGCGCCACGAGTGCGGTTCACTTTGCACGGCCAGGGTCACCAATGTAGGAAGGAAGATTCGATCTGGGTACCTTCCGTACCGTATGCGAGTACTTTATCAACCAGGCCAAAGCGATCGTCAATGCATGATGTTTAGTACTAGTTTATATAGATATCATACCGCCACATATCAAATATTATAAATATTTTTAAAAGTTGATTTTCTTCTTCATATGCTCAATATTCTTTTGCAGGGAAAGACTGACTTGCTGATCCTCCTCCAATTGACTCTATGAGTTACGATGGCTTTTCATCGGTTGATTCCCATTAGTTGAAGTCCTTTTCAACATCGTCTAACCCTCGTGTAGATGGTCGTCCTCTACGTCTGGTCCCTTCGATTTTCAAAAAAGTTACTTTTTTGGTAGAAAAAGCATTGGCATATCTGTACAAATGACCCAGCCACCTAATACGTGATGCTTTTATAGTTCTCGCAATGTTAGTCCCTCCATATTCCCTGTAAATTTCATATTTGTATAGAACTCTCCACTCATTGTTCTCTTGAATAGGTCCAAAGAATTTCCTTTCAAAAACTAGCAACTGTTCTTCGTCTGCTTTATTGAGGGTCCAACATTCATTAACATCAGAGCAATAGGCCTGAATAAAGTTTTATATATGCTCAACGGTGAAATCGAGGCTATTCATTTGGCCCTTCATCAACTTTCTGCCCGTCACTCCACTCTTGATAAGGCCGTAATTTTATCAGATTCAAGTTCTGCTCTTCAGGCCTTGGCAAATAACTAAGACAAACAAAGTTCCAGAGTCCAGGATTGCAGGGAGCTGCTGAGCAGAATTCCGACAAAGGTTGTCTTCCAGTGGGTGCCTTCCCATTGTGGCTTTTAGGGAAATGAAATGGCGGACCTTTTAGCAAAACGAGGTGCGGATATTCTCCAAAGATCTACTAGAAACATGCCTCTTCACTCAGCAAAACTTGAAATTAATTGGATTTATAAAAAAATCTTTCGAAATACTATTACCAGTGCTGCTAAAAATAAATCATGGAGGGTGCTAATAAGACCTAATTGTGTCTCGGACTCTCCTTATGCTGCTGTGGCTGAGTTTAGATTATTGACTGAATATGACTGGTTTTTTGCTCATTTGTATCGTTATTTGTACTCTCCTTTTTGTGTTTTGTGTGCTTTTGGACAAGTCATGGATGCTTCTCATCTAGAAGTGTGCTCTGCACTTAAGAGTTGTGACGTCTCTCGCGTCCTTCTGCTAACATAACTCCTATGTTCTTTGACGGCCACGATTAATGGCAAAACTTTTCCAACCCAATACCAAGAAGAGAAACGGATCAAATATGTAAATGAGATAGACTTTAAAAGGATAGAAGCTTTGATGATAGGAGATAGCGCGGCAAGCTTAGAGATAGTAGTGTGGAATCTTTCAGATCAAGAGTTAGCAGTCCGATAGCTTTGGAAGGAATAGAAACCCAATATAAAGAAGTTGGAATCTTCGTATATAAAGTGAATTATAAATATCTCTCTATAGGTGAAGGAAGGAGATCTGCAAAAGGTAATATTTGACATAGGTATTTAGATAAATCGGTTTATTAACTATAATTAAGATAAAGGATCTAGTTGCGTGATCTGACTTAAATACAAGGTTTAATTGGGTGTTAACTCTCACTTTAAATATAGTTGTCAAATTAGAATTAAGTAATATAAGTTATTCTTAATAAAAGTTGTATTAAGAACTACTATGTCTCATCATTTTGATAATCCCACACCTCTAGCTTACGCGGAACCGGAACGACATAGTCATCACAGGATGGCTATGTCGCAGAGTTTGGACTGTATTGTGAAGAAATATTGGAGAGCTCGTTGCCTATCGACCTGATGGTCAATGGCCAGGCATTAGATAAATAAAAATATGCTCAACTTGGTGTTTATAGAAATAAACTCGAATTGACTTGAATTGATTTCTGAGGCCATGAAAACTTTTATTAGTCAACCAAATTCTACTGTTTATTTCAATTTTCAGATTATTGCTACATGAGATCAGAGTTCCTAAGTAAGTAAACTGTTTTATAGTTTCGTTGAGATTTTCAGATTTTTCTTAACATTTCTAAAACACAATGATTAAGCATTTTTTTATTCTTGTCATTTAATGATGTATTACATACGGATGCAAAAGAGAAATTAAAATTCCTTCCAGTCATGTATTTGCCCAAATGTAAAGAAATACAAAATATTCTAAGAATCTAATAAATTTAAATTTAGGAAAACAAAAAAATAACAGATGGGCAGCACATCAACATAGGAATCGCGTAAAAACAATTTTAGAACATTTTATTTTTGAATAAATTTATTTTTGTAATACTTGTAAGTTCATTCTCGTGTTTTAATATTTTTTGTATGGAGTTCGTATTTAAAATTTAAATAAATAATTTTGTATTCATTATTTGAATGTTTGAAGTACTAAATGCTTATTAAAACCTAAGTCAGTGGTTCTCAAACTTACAATATCTGCGACCCAATATTCAGTCATTTTTTTTCATCGCACCCCTTTCCATACAATAACAATGTATTGAGTTCAATAATACTATACATTGAAACTAAATCTGCAAAATGAATTTAATGTTTTAAGTGCCACTGGCGTATATAAACGTCTCGTTCAGCCAAAGTGTTAATTACCCCCTGACGTATATATACATCTTACCGAAGTACGATCTTTTCTGTGCACTGCTATTCACAAAATTATTCTAAAAGCTTTGGAACGCAAAAAAGAGAAAAAAAAAAGACCTTGACAGTGTTTGCAAAGGTTTGCTTATTTCAGAAGATTTGCTTACATATGCCTTTTCTTGCCCCCCTCCCTCAAAAATACATCACATATGTACGCCTACGTGGAAAACGGAGGCAATGGGGGAGCGAATGGGGTGCTTTTTTATGGGATTAATTATAAACCGTACAAATCATCAAGATAAGTGTTAATTTTTGTATATAATTTTATATATGAAAAGCTCATGGAGTCAATGGTAATTATTAAACTTATTCTTAACTTAGTATTGCTAAATTAATTATAAAATACATTCTGCAGTCGTGATATATTTATAAGTGCATTATATCAGTGTAAATTCGCAATTATTTCTTATTATGTCAGAATGTATTTGTTTTCTTTGATCTAATTAATAATTTTTTTAAATACTCAATATGCTCGCGCCCTCCTTATATAGTTATCACGTCCCCCACAGTTTGAGAAATGCTGACCTAAGTGAAAATATTCTTGAAAACTTGATATTTATACATAGAAACGTTAAATTTACAATCCGTATACAATAATACCCCGAACTTATTCGACAGGTGGGACTGAGTGATAACCGCGTAAGTCGGGGTAAGATTTCGCATATAAATACATATAAATTATTTTTAGTTTGGTTGATTGATTGAATATTAACGTCACACTGTTCAGCTACACGAGGGCTTTTGGCTACGGACCACGTAATTTTAAACCATGGTCAAGTGACGTGGACGCGGCACCTGAGATGACACTCCCCTCTCCTAACTACCACACCACACCAACGAGATGACGTTTCAGCTCTCGACAGATTTAATGTGCTTCGCTGCACTACGCGGTGGGTCTTTAGTGGTACTGGGCTCGAACTCGTGACAAGGCAAGCCACGATCTGATACCTATACCACTTGGCTACCGAGGCCACTATTTTTAGTTGGGGCTGGTGAAGAAAGAAAATAATAATTAAAAAAAAAATGTTATACAAAAACACGAATGCAAAATCACAAACTACAAAGTTATTTGGATGTAGAAGGCTTCGTAATATCTAACAAGTAGTCTGACGGCTGAAATATTTTTTTTTCCTCCCCCAAAATTTACTCGTGGCACACTTTTATTTATTATTATTTTTTTATTTCTTGTTTTGTTGATAAAATACATCCAAAATTTTTAACCTTTTTTCAATTCTTACTATTGTGTGTGGCTCACACTCTCTATATATTTATTTATTTATTTATTTTGGTGTAATTTTCAATCGTTAATACATTTTAAAGCGCTTAATTGAGCTGAAATTTTATATACATGATTATTTTGGATGACAATACAGTAATTTAATTATAATTAATAAAAATTAATTGATTAAAACTAATTATTTAAAGAATTACAAATACAGCCACGTTGGCATCATTTTTGGTGACTTAACGACCCTTTAGGCGTGTCAAAACTTGAAAAGGTTTTTTTCTCACTTTTTAAAGCATTCAGCTGAACTGAAATTTCATAGACACGGTTGTTTTAGATGACAATACAATACTTTAATGAGATAATTAATAAAGATGAATTACCACTTAATGTTGTGATTCTATCTAATGTATATACAATTTAATATTAATTGTAACTCTTTAATAAAAAGTAAGTAAAATAAATTTTTACTTTGGTGATCAAAGTAGGAATTGACTTAAATTTTTTTTTAAAATTACTTGTTCAGTTAAACTGAGGCCTTCTATCAAATAACCGTCATTTGTTCTTCTGATTTAACTGGGTCTGAAGACCCAAGTTCTCTTCAATGTCTGGCTCTTGCTCATGTATTTGTGTGAGCTCATCGATCCTCAGTTCCTGAATGTGGGAAAGCAGCAGTTCTTGATTATATTATGGTAAATAAAAATAAATTTTTCTGGCTGAGCGTCTATTCCACACGATACGTCCGAACATGTACATTAGTTAAACAGGAAGCGGCGAGTGAGTAATGCAGTTGTGTAGCGCTCAGGCAAAAGATGAATCAACGAGGTTTGAAAATCGCGTAACTCCGAGTTCACGTTAGTCGAGGTATTACTGTATTTTAATATAACTTTAAGCATGGCAAAACAGGAGTAAAAAATACTGGGTGACTCAAAACATTTGAAAATTCAATAATTCATAGAATAATGTAGATCATGGGTGGGCAGATTTTTCCTGGATACGGGCTACTTCTAATTTTTTCAAGGTGTTGCAGTCCACTCATGGTCAGTTGCGAACACAAGGGGGGAGGCGCCAGTCCTCCCCCTCCCCCATAGCCCTTGATTTTTTTCCGAATTGATTATATTCCCATGTATTTACTACATAAAATTTAAATAGCATTTATTGTTAATAATTTTTTATTAATTAATGGTAATTATTTATTCAGTAGTTTATTTTTACTGTTTTTTGTTCCCTATTATCTGCAAAATAAAAATAAAAAATATATTTGACTTCGTATTGGGGTAAGATACGAGAATGGTAGACTTTTGACCCTCGCCCCCCCCCTTGAAAAATTCTTGTGTGTGCCACTACCCAGTGTCATAGGTGTGGTGATGTAAGGAAAAGTTCTACACAATATTTATTATAACTAAATTATAAATACGAAATGTGTACTTACCTACAGAACTAAAATAAAAAAAACAAACAACTAACACGTTTTAAGCAAAACGCAAGATACAAACATAATAATAATAGCCACAAAAATAATAATATTGGATGATGCATTTATTATCAAACAATTCAAAATACATTAAAAAATAAAACTTTTCTATCTAAAATTAGCTTTCGTTGTTATAGTTAGTAGAAGACTTATAGCCTGCATACAGTCAGCCAATCTTGAATATTTCCGTATATAATTACTAACTACTAAAATCTTCAGGCGGTCACCCCAAAATGTCTTGGAGGTCCACCGGTCGATCGCAATCGACGTAATGCCCACCCCGGATGTAGGCAGAGCGGTAAAAACTGACACACATGCCTGGAGTGACATGGGGTTTTATTGAAATCAAACTAAAAGTGCAAAAAATGGCCAGGAGAAGGAGCTGGATAATAAATCGTCAGGGATGCTGCATTGAAATCGTGTATAAAATGAGCTGTAGTCAGAGAGTAAACAGCTGCATCTGTAATTGTAACATGTTGAATTTACCAGAAAGAGCATTGTTGGTAAAGCTGTACTATCAGAATGGAGAATCTGTTACTCCAGCCTTACGATCCTATCGTCATAAGAAAATTGTGAAATATGTCTTGCTCACATCGTTTGATGAGTATCTTGTGCTGAGTTGTCACTTCCACCATGCGTGGTCTCCCAAGTCCCTAGACCTCAATCCGTGTGATTATTGGGTGAGGGGTTTTCTGAATTCGTAAGTCAACCGACCTCATTAGGGATGCTAAAAGACAACACCTTAACAGCATGTTCTCACCGTATCTACAGATGTGCTGTTCTGAGCTGTTCTCAACATTATCCCTCGAATACAGGTATTGTAGATGAATGACGGCTGACATGTTGAACATTTGTTACAAAAAACATAATTTATTGTAAAAAATCAGTTGTTCTTCTAATTATTTATTTTGTTTTACAGGGTGTTTCGAAGCTTTGTGATACCCCAAGGACCGGGGGTATCATCTCTTCATCTAAGCGACCTAGATTCGTAGGAATAAATGATTGATCACTCAAATTTTCCGTAATAAACCTAATTTATTATTGTCTAAATATATATTGATCAACGTAACACAAGTCTTACTAGAAGGATATGATTAGGAGTGATATTACGTAATTATCAATTCTAAGTAAATAGCGCCTGAAATCCTACTCACTATCTTTACGAGAAATTAACCTCAGAATCTTTATCTACTGTAGATTCCTAAATAAACTAAAGTCCATTCTATAATTAATCTCTTACCAATATCTCACGGCGATCAGCTCCTCGGCTTTCTATCTCTTCTTGTATTCTATTCTAAATATCCATCTACTAGTATTCTTCCATTCTATTACAATCCGACTTCTATTCCCCTAACTCGCGAATGCTAAAGCTCCATTATATATTTATTCCCTAATCTGCATATCACGGTTTCTTCCTGAGAGGCTTGGATTGAAATAATGCCATTCTGGCCCCAAAGATTTCCCAAGAGGATTAGTGAGAAGGCGCGATAAAGCCCCGTCACAACCTAACGATAACCGGGCACGAGGGGACAGGTAACGCCCCCACCCCTCCCGGGGGGGGGACTTCCTAGCACTTGATTAAGTCAGAACGAGCACATTTTTGAAAATGTGGAAAATTGACATACTTCATCACATCATTAGCTACTGTGACCACAAATTTCTTAATTTTATGATGAGATATCCACTAACGTTATCTTACATAGCCGTACTATTAATCGCAGTCACACACAAGTCCGACTAAAAACTTGTTTTAGTTAAAATTAACGTAGTTTGTGTGAGTTGGTGTTTGGAAGAAAGATGTCCCATAACTTTGACTCTCCATAAAAATAAAACGCTACACACACACAACCCCAGGAAAATTTCTCAAAAGTTGACCCATTTAGTTAAGATTCTAAAATGATACAACACTTGTTCTTTTCTAATAACAATCATAAAGATTTTTTTTTTGCAGAACATTTTTATTTTAAAAACACCACTATTGATACCTTTCATCACATTATTAGGTACTGTGACCGTAAATTCCCCAATTTTACAGTGATTTTTTCACTAATATGTCCTTTCATAGCCGTGCTGTTAATCACAGTCAAAAATGAAGTAAAAATCCTTTGCTGGTTTGTTAAAATTATTGTGAATGAGTAAACGTAAAGTTATTCCATGAATTAATGAATTTTCAAATGTTAATGGAGTTTTAGGTCATCTAGTACTTTAAATCAATTATTCTTTTTTTTTCTAAAAAAAAGAAAATATTATGGACATATTTAGAAATGCAAAAGTGCAATAGTATGAATTAATGGATCTTGAAACAATTAGAGGAAAATGAATTGTTTTTTTCCTCCCTAAATACATGGCTTTATTCCAGAATTAGTTTTTGAAGGAAAAAAAGACCCCTTTTCAAACATGGCTGAAAATAAGGCAAACAAATTAAATTCATTACTAAAATGCATACCTTGCAACTACTTAAATTAAAACCAACGTAGAAACAAAATAGGAGTCAGAGCTGCAAAAAAAAAAAAAAAAAAAAAAACCTTAAAAGAACTTAAAATGAATGTGTTCCATTAAAAAAACTTTACAAGATGGTTTCTTGGAAAATAAACCTTAATACTTCAGAAAAATGCAGAAAAATAATTACAATATGAGGGGAAATAATTTAGGGAATGCATTCAGTAACTTTCCTTGCATGTATAAAAACAATTCGAATATTACAGACGATAATTAAAAGCTAAAAAATGGATAATAATCATTTTAAACTTCGTCTTCAAAACTTTCAGCTCGGGAAAAAAATAAAGCAAAAAAATGGGAAGAAAATTAATCTTCAAAGTAATGATCAGAAATGGAGACCATTTTCCCTTTTCCCCCAAAACAACAAAATATTTTCCTTTTTTTTTACTTAATTTTTCATTTTCCCTCTTTTTTTCAATCTTTTATTATATGGAGAACATTAACGAGTTCTTTGTTTTTAGAATTTCTTTTCATCGCAATTGAAAAACTAAAACAAAATAACAGACGATTTTTTACTTATTTTTATGGTAACCTGTGTATAAATATCATTTCTTTTGAAATTCAAAACTTCTTTCGTTGATTATAAGACATCTCCCTCCCCCTCAGTTTTAAGAATTTAATATTTGTAATGAACGATGATGAACAAAATGTGAATATATTTTCTATTTAAGGAAAGTTTTGTTATGAGTATCAATATTGTTTAATTTCTCAAATAATTAAAAAGTAATTTGATAGAATATGTTTTTGACATCTGTTTTATTTTTTTTTACGAATAGTTGACTTATATCTTTTCTTTATTTTTTCTTTTAAATGTAACCTATCGAAAATATCAATTACAATAATAACTTGTGCAGAAAAAATATTCTGAAATTTTCCCTTTTTTTCCTTTCGGTGGCAATGATTTCATAGTCAAACCACCTATTCATACATTTCTTTCATGTATAAAAATCTGAGTAATTTGATAAAAATTATTCAGTGGGGCATTTTTTACTTCTAAACGTGGTTAAACACATTTAAAAGTAAAAACAAATCCCCTCCAGACTAATTCCTTAAAAAAAATGGTGATAAAATTAGAAGGGGA
Source organism: Trichonephila inaurata madagascariensis (assembly GCA_019973955.1). Taxonomy (NCBI): domain Eukaryota; kingdom Metazoa; phylum Arthropoda; class Arachnida; order Araneae; family Nephilidae; genus Trichonephila; species Trichonephila inaurata. Next base: position 4,541 of record BMAV01026525.1, on the reverse strand, counting down.
CTATAAAAAAGTATTACTAATAAATACTTACCAATTTTAATTAGTTTTAAATTTCCACGGGAAGCTGCTTTTCTATCTATGATTTGATCTGTTAGCACCTTCGACTAGGACACAGGGACGTATTAAGACTTTTTGAGGTACTCGGCCCCTACTGAAAGGTAGGCCCTGGGTCTCTACACTAATGTTGGCTCCCTCCCCCTTATGATCCTTAAAAGTAAACAGTACATAGCATACGTTGTCAAATACTCGTACAAACAATAACCCGAAACAAATAAATGTGTATGATATACAATAGCACAGACCGGTTTGACCAACTGTCGCCTTTTGACAGAATGAGTAATGATGGTGTATGGTGGTGATCACGTGCAGACCACGTCTAGGCCTGCATGTGGACGACGGTCGTCACATGTAGTCAGTTGACAAATCATCCGAAATTCTCAGTTCCCAACCAATTCCTTTAACCCCAATTCTCAGTTCCTTTAACCCCTTCGCGACGGGCAGTGCAAATATGCATTCTTCACGGATGCATCTCATGGCAGGGCAGTGCAAATGTGTATTTTACAAGATGCTGTTGTAGGCCGGGCGATGCAAATATGACTTTTCAGCTGGAACGTTTTTTAATGACCACTAGATGGCACCCTATGTCCATTACATTGAAATCGAACGTAGCTAGAGTAACCTGACCTTCAGTTAGTTTATATTCTGCCTGGATTTGATATTTTGCACATCAGCTGAGTCGGAGGGAGGGGGTAATCGAAATGTAAACAAATAGCTCGTAAAATTTCCACTTGATATAAAGCATCCGCGTTTCTAATAACTCTCCCAATACTTTTTTATTTTCTTTTTCTTAACAGTGTGGGGTGTTTTAGAGTTTTAGCGTCAGTTCTGTTACAGTTTTGGTTGCTTTCGGATATATTTCGCGTACTTTTCTTATTTCAAAAGCCTTGACTTCAGATTATTATTTGATTGTTTTGAAAGCATTTTCCTAACCTTAATATGAACAAAAAGGGTGAAAAAAGACAAAGTGTATAGTCACAAACCGTGTGTAAATAAAAAAAAATATAAAAAAATAACTTGACAAACATTTTATGCTTGCAAATCATACACTGTAGGACTTAGCGTTTCTCCATGCCTCGAGATTTTACGCACTCAGTCTTCATTTTAATTTTGCTATTTCTTTTTGTATATAATCTTTGTCATAATTTTTTTTATTAATTTGATAATTTATTAATACGTTTCGTCAATGAAAATTTTGGAAAAAATTTAATACCGCTTACAAAATTTATTTCCGAATGTAAGTGATATTTTTTTAACACAATTTCATATCAATTAAAGAAAAAACGTTATTATATTCTAGTTTTAACGTAACACACACACAGACAACTTACACTAGCTAGAAAAAGTCTGCGTTCACGTACTATTGCTTACAACAACAACGAAAAAAATTTAAAAACTAGAATATTACAGAAGATTAAAGCAGTGGCTTGAAGAATGATTGCAATGAAAATGGTTCAATTATTAAAGAAGTCGAATTAAAATCGTCTGAAATTAAGAGATTAACACGGAAAATAAAACAATAAAAATTTACTGTAATATCTATATTATCTCCATGGCAACCACATTACAACACGATACAAATGTTGAAATAACCATATTTTAATGTTTTCCCCCATCATGGCCAACATAAATAATAACTTGGTGCATAGCACTCCGATATCAAATTAGCGTCACCCAAAAATATTTTAATGTAACATTACTTGAAAAAAAAATGGCTTATAAAGGGTAAATTGAACGTCTTCGTGCAATGAATTGAGCGACAATAATTGTACAAATGATGTTGTCTACATAAAAAATGCAAAAAGTATTTGTTACAATTAGAAAAATGTCTTTTCGTAATAATGGAAAAAATAGACATTATTTTTAAAATCACCATGGAATATTTCAGCTAAATTACGTTTTATATAAACCTTAGATAAATAAATTAAATTTTATCGAATAATATTTTTTATATACAAGATAAAAAAAAATCCTTCATTTTCTTTTTAAAAAAGTAACACCAAGCTTTTTTACTGTGTAGTTGCCCTTTCAAACTGTACCTTAGAAAATTATTCAAAAGTCACGCTGAAATAATAAGGATCAAAGCAGATAACCGATCATGTGGCATTCGAGATAACTCTTTTCACCTCAAGCCTAGTGCGATTAACTTTCAAGGGAACGGGTTAAAACATTTATTATACATTTACACATATGCTTCAGTTATTTACGATGATAAAATCGGAAATAAACTCGTTCAACCTTATTTTTCCCCAACCCATCGGATCTGAACTGTATATAACTTTTTCCCTTCACTTTATCGTCAAAGTAATCGTACTGGAACATAATAGCTCACTTTTAGAAAGGAAAAAAAACACCCTTAATCTTCAATCCTGGACCGAAAACTGTACTTAAAAGTACATTTAGGAGTTCAAACTGTAAAATACAGGAAGTGACGCTGACACCATCAAGTTTTGGTCAAGCAAAAGGTAAAGTAATGAAGAAAAAATAATAAAAGACAGACTTAAGTTCGGCTCTAATAAATGGTGTCAACATTGTAGATAAGCGTACAGTTACAAAAGCTGTCTGGATGGTGAATTTACGGTAATGTTAACGGCATCTCTGCGTCAGCGAACCGTAAAATTGCTGGCAAACTGACCTAGCAGCATCTTTAGGTGAAGTTGATAATATTCGATAACCTCAGTGTCCAATCTTCTTACATAAATATAGTTTTTTTTTTCTTTTTTAAGGTAATAATGGTTCTAAAACGTCTTTTTTTCCTTACACTGTTGCTTGGGATGTATATGTATGACAGTTTGTTTAAAAGTCATTTTTGTATAAAGACATTTTTATAGATAAAATAAACATACGATAAAGAGAGCTTAATGTAAAAAGTGGACGGTTTTCAATGTATAATCTTTAAATATTATTCTATCTAAATGTGTTTAGAAAATTGTAGAGAGCACATAGAATAACAAATGAATTTAAGTATGTATTGCGGAAATAAAATTAGTACGCTTTTTTCTACGGAATTTGTCGGTATTTCGAAAACATAAACAAAAAAAATCTGTCTGTTTATTATTTTTAATAAATTATTTTATCTATAAATCATTTGAGTGTGTTTAAATATATATTATTCATATATCGAGCAAATAGTATAATCTTAAAGTTTCCTTTTTTATAAATTCTATGTTGCCAAACTTGATAAAAAATGTGCTTAGAAAGATTTCAATAAAATAAACATTTGAAAGTATATATTTACATTATATTTAAAGTAAATTGTTTTTGCACTTTTCTAAATCATAAGATTTATAAAAATAACATATTTGATAAACATTATTTTTGTTGTTGTTTGCTATGGATGTGTTTTTAACTTCTTGTACGATGTTATAGTATTCTTTCTATGGAACATTGACAGTCATATGTAAACATGTTAATATTTTAATAATCTGAAAATAATTAAAAAAAAAATTTCAAATAATTTGTCTTTATTTTACATATGTTGGGAGCTCTTTAAATATGAAATTATAGAGGGAGCGATTAATTTATTTATTTAAAAAATCTTTTTAAATTACTTATTGGTAGATTTTGAAGGGAATAAAACATTTTCAAACGATTTTCCAACAGTATTGTTATTTTATAATGTATATTTTTATATTCATATTATTACTTCAATAAACTTATTCACTTTTATAAGACTCCTTCTCGTAAAGTTAAAAATATAAATAAGGATTTAAAAAATTTTTTAAAAATAAAATTCTGCTTCCCTTTTTTCTTTCTTTCTTTTTTTTTTTTAAATAGATATCTTAAAAGTAACAATTTTTTTCCTCGATTAAATATTTAAAGCTGAAATTTACATGTGCAATTCTAAATGTGTTTATAGCTATAAATAGATAAAGCTAGATTAAATGGAAAAAATAACGACAATGTTAATTCATTTGAAGTGACACATATCACAATCTCACACATTACTCCATACGTTGTTTTTAAGATCAAAATCGGACTTATCTATTGTAAGTGTCCTATTACTCCAAGCAACGGGGATTTCTAGAATAAATTCTTGAAACAATGGCTAGAAAACTCACCCTGAATTTTGAAACGGATATTTGTAATATCCAGTATTTCGATTCGTGATAAAAATAAAGGATTCAAATGAAAAATCATCTTAAATCCTATACAAAATAATTTTGTTAGTTCTATACATATGTGACATAATAGAACAATAAAAGAAAGAATTTTTTTTATTAATATGTTGAATTGTGAATTTATTCACAAATTTATTTCACAAAATTTGTTTATAGGTAATCGAAATTGAATGATTTGCATAATGTGTGAAAAAGTGCATGTTAAGTACATATCAGAAAAATTATAACAACTGTTATACTATTTCTTCAATAAAGAAAATTCTATATTCTGCCAACATATCAATCCACAAATGCCGTGACTAAGATAATTTTATAGAAATTATTGACTAAAAGGTTATGGAATCAATAATAATTAAATCGATT